>JARLTB010000160.1:1360000-1960000 GCA_030141615.1 Unio pictorum | reverse complement strand
ATGTGAAAGTCAATTTGTTGTTGGTTAAGTGTTTTCGTTATGTCTGTATAGTGCGACTTCCGACTTTGATCTTGTAAACCCAAAATGGAAAGGCTTTTGTTGTGTGATACATACAGTCTACTTGCAACATTTAATAAAGATAGATATTGTAGCAATAGACTTAAATAAAGTACAGTAATTAAATCTTGAACAGACCGATCTAGAATCGGACATCATAACATCACGTGCTCGGTGATATGGCTGGCGTATACAAATAATGATTTTTGTGCTTACGTATCTTCTGAACAAAGTTGAAACAAATACCGTGGCATAACACACCATTTCACTAATGTTACAAATACAATAATGACCTTTTGGCTTAAGCAATTACAGCACTTTTTATTCTTATAAAGGACAATAAGAAAATGGAATAACTTACTTTGTGATATCACAACAAAAGCTGTGGAAATCAAAATGCATCATTTATTATCATATTTTCAGTAATTCGCATGGAGCAGAGAGGTAAATTTCTGCTGTAAAATCATAGATGACCTGTAACAAGCTACAGATGAATGATGATCAAACTTAGGCCATTCTGATCACAACACAAATACTTTATTATTCACATCCTTTACCTCCGACAATATATCGATATCTATCTATCTATCTATCTATCTATCTATCTATCTATCTATCTATCTATCTATCTATATATATATATATATATATATATATATATATATATATTGTAATAAATTTTGAGTAAGTGTTAGTGAATTTGAACCATGCTTGGGTCGTTAGTAGTGAATTTGGATACAAGCCGAATGCCTGTCCCTTTCGTAACATAGTCCATATTAAAATTCAGTGGTGTATACAAGTAGTGTGATTGAAAAGGCAGCATTTATGGTTGGAAATCAGTAAATTATAGAATGGAATCAATAAGTTGGAACTTGGTAGGTACCGTTTATGTGGCCATAGGGGAAAATTGGCGTATGTATATGAGCGTGATACGCCGGAAATTCTGTGGATGGACTGGCCTAGGGTCGCGCAGTTAAATATTTCCCAGTTAGTAAGGGAATACTGGTGTAATTTCTATGGCATGACAAGCTATCGGTACGGAAAACGGATGATAATGAAGAAAAACCATGTAAAGGTGCAGTTAATGGACGTTTGGGCAAGTTGTCTCCTCTGGGTCGCCCATTGATTACAGCAAAGATTAATAATTATAGCAGACACGTCTTTCTTTCCATTTTACAACTCAAGTTGTATGGAAGTCTTTGGAAATTTGGGGAAAACATATGACTTCCAGCGTGACTCGCGCCAGGGTTTTGACACCGCTCGGTCAAGTGAATACCCCTGTGCTTGTAACAATATACATATCTTCTACACAATATATTTTATGTCATGTAATCATTCGCTCCTTTTTTGCCCCTTATTTAGCAACTTACAGTGACATTACCTAGTAATGGTTGTTTCTAAAAATCATGTCGTTGTACAAGTATATATTATTTTGTGATCGCTCTTATAGGTTTCATGCTTCTTGTTCGAGTAATTTAATTATTTAATGCATTTTTTACGCTTCGTATCTTGCAAACCATTCTCGAGATCTTACAATTTTTTAAAAGTATTTCCTTTGCATACTGATATCCAAATAACTGCTCAGCAAGTGTTTGATTAAATCGCTGAACAGTTGCCTGATCACGGTGTATTGCAGTGTGTCCTTGTCGTATTTTGACATTATGTTGATTCATCAGCGATGATACTTTACCCTATAATTCTTTGCCAGGATCAACCTGTAATATCAGTGGCCATCGTAGACCATCGCGTTGATAAATTCGTTCAAACACAGAAGCTACTTCTGCTGATGTTTGGATAACGGCTCTACTTCTTTCTACCTACTTGAAACATCAACTACAGTTAGCGCGTATTTGTATGTATAATGGTATATTCGTATTTTGATAGTATCATGTGGTAAAAATAAACTTCATTAGGAGCATTGCCATCAAAATGCACATATTTGATTATTTTAGGCGTGATAACCAATATGTAGCAGTAGCACGTTTGACACCTCGAGCTTCGTCGAGTGTACCAATCGCTGATCTGCCTTTCCATTATACTCTTGAACTATAATAAATGGATTCCATAACATGAATTACCAGCCCTTAATTCTAGTTTACCTTTCATCAGAGAACTTACTAATCAGTTAGCCAATAATTCCTTGAAAGATTGATATTTTATGGAATTTAGCGCGTGAATCAACTTTACATCTACAATATATCTACACTGCAGATTGCTAATTTTATAAGACACATCATGAGCGTGACATGCTTTATCAATATCATTAATCGGATATTCACCCGATTTGGTTGATCCTGATGGTCAAGTCGGATATCAAGTCTGTTCCCTGGAACACAATAATTATATCCTGGAAGATGTTTTTCTCCTGAGTACTTGGCCCATGGAGACCCCGGTAATTGTGTTACTTTTGTTGCAAGATCTCCTGGCAGTACTTGTTGTAAAATTTGAGATAAAGTACAATTGTTTTGTACCATATTGTTCACACCTACCAGTAAGTGCTGGTCGATTTTTTTGTTATGATTGTCATTAATTCACCTGTAGAAGTACGCCACCTGCATTTAACACAATATAAATCCATTTCATTCATTATATATCATGGATATAATTGATTTCGTCAGCGACAAGTCCGCGAGAACCGGTCAAACATCACGCAGCACTAGCAAATTCAATCAGAATAACTATCATAGGTGCATCTGGAAGTGGTAACAAACAGTTGGTACTTAATATAATAATGAGTTGGTACTTAATATAACAGTTGGTACTTAATATAACAGTTGGTACTTAATATAATAATGAGGTGATTCGAGTGGTATAAATTGTATTCAGTAGATGATCAACGACGCTATGATGTGATCAAGAGTTTTAATGAAAACGCAGTCTTTGGATGAGCGCGGTAAAAGTATCATTGAATTTATTACTGATATTAATGAAGCGCCATCTGTAGATGATATTGATGAATCTATATTCTTTTTAGTTGTATACGGCAATATGATGGTAGATAAACAATCAAATTCAGCTTAACTATTTTTCAGAGGTTGACATAAAAAACATGTGATTTATGTAAAACGACGCTGTACACAAACACCAAACGTGACCAGAGACAACTATTGTATTATTGACGTGTTTAGTGGAGTTGATACTCACACGTTACGTAATATTCATCAGACCTGGTGTTTCAGTGAAATGAACATAGTTAAGTTTAGAAATTTGTTTTTAGTTTGGCTCAGTCAGCTCCGCATGGATTTATAACAATGAATGTACATGATCCACTAACACCATATCGAGTCGGTCTAATAAACTATTTTGACAGCAGCAACGAGGGCATGAATTTGAATAAATGTCAAACGGGAAAAATCACGCTGATACTTATAGAAAAATACCAAGACACCAGCTAGTAACAAAAATAACTAACCTCAAGAGAGACTCTTAGAGCTATTAGAGAGACTCTCTCGAAAGTTAGAGGCTTCGATTTGGCGATATTGACGTTATTTATTCGTTTTTGTAAGAAGCCTTAGTTTAGCAAATGGGACCTTATAAAATTTGGTTGGCTCGCCCTCCCTGCTGCTCCGTGACCAAACTGATTTTGCCATTCCAACATGTAGTTAATAAATCAAATAACTGAACAAAGAATTCCAACGCAGACTTAAATCTATTACAGAAAAAGAAACTAACATAGCAATAACAGTTCAGCAACCAACATTGTCAACTGCAATAGAAATAAACTCGTTAGATTACGCTGTAGATATGTATTCTTTATCAATCGGGTCGGTTTTTGGATGGCTAGAAATCTCGCTAGAATATCAAGGACTACAAGAACCAAAAAGAGCTGAATTTATATCAGACAAACCATAAAGGAACCAGGATATCAAAAAACTAATGTATGAAAAACAGTATTACTCTGTTACCGTTCTTCTATTCAACAAAAGGATGGACTATCCTTCTTTGCTGGCTCGGATGATACAAAATATCAATACAATTTGACCCTTATTTAGCTTAGATGATAACGACGATTTCGCTATAATCGTATGATTAATTAATAATTTTACAGAAGTAATTCAATCTTAACCGATACGTGTTTTTGGCGACTTACAATTTGTATTTATAAATGTTGTGTAAAGTTACTCTGACGAATTAAAACTTTTAATTATTGAAACAAACAAAAGAGATTCAAATCAGGTTATATCATGTATTGAATATATCCATTGGCGAATTCGTGAACAACTGATGTTTGATAAATCAGGAAAGTTTGTTATTGAGAAGAAAGTAGAAAATACTATAAAAAGAAATTATTTCTAGATCACGAGACAATAACTGAAAACAATTTCCAATATTTGTAATGATATCAAATGCGACAAATTAACTAAAGAAATCATTCAACAAACGTATCACGAAAAGTCTTTATAGAAACGATGAGTAATGCAGAAAAATAAACCCATCAACTGGAATTGTCAAACATTACATTGATCAAATATGTGGAGCTCGTCATATTTCACCAGGAATTGTAAATATAACATTAGCTATTGCAGTCAACCTTATATGTGATGGGATTGATGACTTCTTGTAAGCAAATCTTCAAGAATCAACTCAAGTGCATAGATTCTATATATGTTTACTCCGCAAGTACCACATGAAGTTTTGATTGTACAAGAACAAATCCGCCAAATCTACGATGTCATAATCCGTTATTTTTCAGGAATACATTTCAAAATTACGGACCAAAAGCAGACACCTTGATTTACAATAAGGATGTGTGAATAAATATCTTCGGTAAAGTTTAACGACATTTTATTAAGTTGACAATTTACGAATTAATCAAAGTGCTGTTTGATTTGCATTATTATTACATGTGACAAAATCTATATTGAGCAAAAATCCTTACCAATTCAGAACAGTAAGGATAATTTTTCTTACAAAGGTCAACCAAGAAAAGATTGTTCATCAGTAAATAAAAGACAATAAATAAAAAATACAGAGTCTACCTAAAGAGTAGCTTGGATCTATAAAGAATTATATCAGGATGCTGTCAAGGGACATAATGAAATGACTGTCACTGACATGGAATTTCTCTGTCTTAAAACTGAGATATAATCCAGTATGATACTTTTGTTTCGTTTTCTTTAGAAATGTCAATTTATCTTTTATTAGTTATAATACGTGGAACACGATAGGAAAACTTTAATTATGAGCGAATACTAGTATAAGTACAAGGGAGATAACTCTTTAACCGTTTGTTGTACACAACAGTTATCTCTCTCTTCGTCAGTTTTGATCTAAACACACACACAGCCACCCATATATATATATATATATATATATATATATATATATATATATATATATATTGTTTATATTTTTTGTACAACGCCCACTAGGTTATATTGTTTGCGAGTTAATAAATTGAACTACTGCAAATATCGAAATATTTCACAGCTGCTTACATCGATTGAAAATGTGTTTTTTTCACATGTCTCTCTATATATATTGAAACAACTAATTTTTCCATATTATAGTAACAGTCTACAGTTCCAGACTTGTTATTTTCACTTCGTGTAACAATTAATACATTGATCAACGAGTTAACGAGTTATACTCCGTTGATGTGACCGATCACAAGATCGTCATGCTGCGATTTATCCATTGAAGCATACGTAGACAAACCTATGAGAAAGATACAATCTATTTCCCCAGCTTTGAACATGAGATAGCTGTTAATAATGACATTATCGACTGAAATTTTTAATTGACATTCTAACTACACCACAACGAGATGTTTCGTACTTCATGATGATAAGACGCCTCACACACATATTTTCCCCCATTATATATCATAATATAATTTGTCTAAATCATTATTCGTCTAAATTATTATTTTGTAATCAGGCAATATAGCCTTCGCTGCGTTTTATGACTTAGTCATTGTTATCAACATATCTTTTCAGCTCTCTGTACTATTTTCCACCACATTGTACACACAACCGTGTTTCTCATCTAATCTCAACACCACATTTCAAAAGCGGGTTTGGTCCCAAACTTAGAAGATGCACGCTCTGGAAATTGATTGGCACAGGTTTTGTTACATGGAGTTAACCATACATATACGTACATATATATATATATATATATATATATATATATATATATATATATATATATATATATATATATATATATATATATATATATATATATGTGTGTGTGTGTGTGTGTGTGTGTGTCCTAATAATAATATGAAGGCATTTAAGAGATTATCTAAAGCCAAACCTTCTAAACCTAGATATGATCGCGCCACAAGAACAGGTGACTTACCAAGGGGAATTTTGGCTGATCCGACGAGTAATCGGATTGAATGTATTCGTGGCACGAAAGAAAGAATTTCGCAACGATGGTATATCTCATGCGTGGAGAGCATTTCATATCATACTCGACACCGATGGTGTCGATTATGTTATTAATGCTACGATGAACGAACAAAGACCTGCGACGATTTCTAATTATCTCTACCCTCAAAGATAACATCTCAAACAAAATCGTATCATTAGCAGAAGTAAACAATAATACTTTGATTTTAAGCGTTATGCTTACATCCGGAAAGATGGCCGCCATCGATTGCTCGAGATAGGTTCTTACGATTTTTGTGCATGCATACATACACGTGAACGTACGTACGTATACATACTCTTACACACCTATGCACGCATACATACATACATACTCATACACACGCATGCATGCATGCATACATATATGCTCATACACACGCATGCATACATACATGCATACTCATACATATGCATGCATTCATGCATACACACACATACATACACACACACACACATACATACATAAATACATACATACATACATACATACATACATACATACATACATACATACATACATACATACATACATACATACATAAATACATACATACATACATACATACATACATACATACATACATACATACATTGCAATTGCTTTTGTACCGCTTATTATATCAGTTTTGTTGTATGACTTGAAATGTAAATAAACCTGATTGTACAATAATCATACCAAATTCCTACAGATACTAGTACAGCACGAATGTTTAAATACATTTTATAAACTGAGTTTTGAATTATCACTTTGACTTGTAGAGAAACAAATGTCATGTTGATTTAAGTTTAATTGATGGCTTCACGTTCCAGTGAACTATATATTTTATTTTGGCACTACGAGGAGAATCATCAGGATCGATAGTGACCGTTTAAAGGTTACATTAGAATATTGAACATTTATATTTAAACTCTGGTTTAAAAGATGCTATAACTACTATAGCCAGGGACCTAGCTTTGAAATCTTTCAAAACTCGGCTAAATTAGGATAAAAGAGTAAACAACTTTGTTTTTTCAATTTATTGTCATGAAATGTTCCGTCTATTCTGGGTAAAATAGTGAACTGAAAGCAAGGAATTAACAATCAAACCCTTTCTACGTGTTAAATATGTTACTTATCTTTTCTTCAACAGCATTATTACTGAAAGTACTGTCAAAAGAATTCGTATTGAAGTGGTTGCAACATGTTTCCTATGAGGTACAGAAAATAAAAATAAAATAAGATCCATGTTCCAAATTTACCTCTTTCACATGTTGTCTAAGTTATAAATTAAAACTGTACCATTTTTAAACAAGTGAACTTTAATGTGCAGCTCGAGAGGAGGAACTCAATAATGCTTATAGTTGAAATGTAGAAATGAATTACTTACAGATAACACTAAATTGGACATAATTAACACATTTTGTGAGGAATTATTAATTTTTCTGTGATACATTTACGGTACTGGTCGTAATAGACTGCTCTCGCTTCGAACATAAAATACTTAGATGTCATTGTGAATTACTGAATATACACTCCTTATTGTTAGTGTGATTAAATGTTAAATATATTCCTCATTTAAGAAACTTACAAAAAGCAATGAAATTAAATGAGTAAACAAAAGTATGAAGTAAATTATGAAACAATATATTTAGTCGTAGAGGAAAACGACGAAATAGTATGTAATTAATTATAGAGCTTGCAGTATCCGAAACTAAAGTACCACGATTTGAGGAAAATTGGATAAAAAATGTATTAAAATGAATCTACAATATCCTTCTTTTGATGTGATTGACTTTATCTCCATGAGATGAATAATATATCAATATAGATAAAGTGAAGAATGCAGCAAACATCGGAATAATCACAATAATGGTGCAATAGGCCTCTTTGAAATGCCTTATATTACTATTTGAATACTCCTGTTATTCCATCATTTCTCGCTGAACATAATAATAATAATAATAATAATAATAATAATAATAATGATAACGATAACGTTGTATAGAGACCGTTCTTTAGAAGCTTGAACGCTTTATAACATATATGACTACAAAATAGAACAATTAAACCAACAAACAACTAATTAGCAAAAAACTAAAGACAATCTAAAACCAAAATAGCATTTCACACCCTCTCGTACCAATTATTACTAAATCGAATATATCAACGACAATTTGGTGGTGACGCAGAAATTCAGATCAAGGGAATACCGAGATGTATCACGTTATTCATCGGAATGCAGGAAGAAGCGAGTAAGACGAAATAGGTTATGATCCATATCTATCTAACTATATATCCATCATCAAAAAGTTAGATTTCATATTCTTTATATTGAAACCAAAATATGAAACAAACATTTTAGGAAAGACAAAAAATCCTTTCAAAGCCATGAACTATTACCCTTTTAAAATCAGGAGATATCATCCACCCAGATCTTGTTGGTATCCACAAATTTACACTAGATATATAAAATCTTAAAGGATTTATACAGTTTTCAAAAGTCTATTTCATTGACGTTTTGAGGCTACTGTTAAGCACTTTGAGGTGTAAGTTAATATAAATGAACGGTTTAAAATGATACAAATAATTTTAACAAAATAAATGAGAAACATACTGATTTAAACATATTATAAATTTCCACTTATTCAATCAATGTATTGTAAGGCACATGTTACAGCGCAAAATGTCCTGCACATATATCTGTAATGACAATAGTATAAAGCTTTCAGTTTTTATTTTATTGGTTAAAATTTTATTGGAGGTAATAATGGTTAAAACTGATCCTTTTGGAATTATTTGAAGAGTAGTTAATCTTGCTATTCATTTTATTCAGTTAGAGTGGTTGGTGATAATAAAGGTTGTATTAAAACGACATTGCACAATTGTTTATTCTGAGTCTTCTCCAGACGAGTACCAAATGAAAGCACAGTATAAGTCGAAAGGTTATTTTGAGTTCGGAAACGTAGAACAAAAAGTAGTATGTACTATCAATTGAAATTCGAAAATAAAATAAAGCTGATTTGGGGGAAATTAGGCAATCAGCTGCAGATGTAAAACTGTATTTAAAACCTAGTTACAAGGAACAATAATTAAGAGAATTGGTTTCGAAACACCTGTCAACACTTCGAACGTGTTTACTTAAAGACTTAACAACTTGATAAGATTTAATAGATCTGAGCATTAATTTACTTCCTTTCATTTTGATCGAATGTAAATCCCAATTGGAAAATGTATATATTTGGGGAAATGTTGGGCTATATCTGTAAACATTAATTTGCAATATTAAATATCAGAAATGCTGAAATCTGATCGGACAATTTTCTACCTTGTGATCTTATTAAATGGATTCATGAGGTATTTGTACCAAAATAAATTATGAGTGCATGTCTACATCGTATGGATAGAACATGATATCAAGACATTAACGCAACATATTCTCTAAATAAGACACACATCACATTTGAATGAAATAATCAGCTTTTTATCCTTCTTATGAATGTCTTATTTTAACTTTATTTATTGGAATAAGTTTTTCTTTATCATTATATTCTGAAACCAAATGTGTCCTGATCAAAGTAAATATGTTCCTTTTATAAGTCATTAGGTACAGTTTACCCTTCGATAAATACTCAGCCATAATAATGTAATCAAGCAACTTGTTCCATTAATACACTGTATAAGTGTAGAAAGCACGCAATTTTCTGCTACTGATGTCTTCACAATGCACCCGAAAAAATAGCGCCATCTTGGTAACCAGAAAGTCATGCATCCACTTTTACATCATCTGTGTGGATACAAATAGATAAAGTACTCTTGGAAAGAAAAATTATATAGTTCGTACAAAATCAAAACACTTAAAGTTAATTATAATTAGCATAATTCTTAATTGATCAAACACGCTTCATGTTAGCCGTTATGACTCCAATATCCATCCTATGTTCTAATTTGCTTCTTACGCATTGCGTGGTCTGTAGCGGACGTTTCACAATTTAGACCAAAAATGTTGTCTAGGTTTAGGAACATATTTAGATCTAGTACTAATATAATTACCGCTATGTCTTTCGTCATAAGGATCTATAATTGTATTCTTTTTCTTTCAACCGGGGTTGATTCACTCGGGTCTTGTTTCCTACATATTTGCTCATGGCCACAACAAACATACATGCTTTTGTAGACAGAAGTCTCCTTAGTTTATTACAACATCGGAGTAGGTCAGTTGATCCGATAATGTTTAGTATTCTAAGGTTGCACTCAAAATTGATCTGTGGAAAACTTTGATTTTATAGACAGCATCTAAACGTAGGAGAAATATGCGTGTAACAAAGAGTTTGTGTAACTAGATTGCTCCAGCGACCGTATGTACTTACTTAAGTACCACACAAACTTACATATAATCAAATTCATCGGACGGAATTGTATCTTGTCAATGTGCGAACTTCTAAGAGGCGACCATTCAGTTCTAATAACATACTGGTAGACGGTATGCTGTCATTGGAAACATTATTTTGTTACAATCATTTGCGAAACAGCACGGATATAGGAGATACATATGTTAAACTTAGAAGTCGGACAAAGGTCTGGAACATGATGGATGAATTTAAGATATTTCTTGATGAATGTTTGTATGAAATATCAGTAATTTGCCTTTGTGAATTTGAATAACAGCATGCTTGTACTGATATAGTAGTTATCTATTTAGTCCGTAACTGCATCGTTTTCGTAAACCCTCAGTTCCACATCATAGGATATATCTAAATATATTATTAGTCCTAATCCGCATTTCTACGAGCATCTTTTGTTATATTTGAAAAGCTTTCTGTAACACTACCCTAACATCTCCATGCTAAATCGTGATATAAGCATGGTGGATGTGGAACAATAACCTCATCGAATAGCAGGCACCTTATATGGTATAGTGACATACCTATTAAATATTTTCCCTGCATGAAACTATGACATTATTCGATGTTCTCCACACTTTATACACAGACCTTGTGTCAGATTCTTCCGACACAGATAATATTACGAAAGGTGGACAATTCGTAAAGAGTATCACGTAATCCTTACTCCAGGATGAACGTATGCAATATCATAGAAGGCCAACCAAATCATCATGCATGTTTAATCTATGAATAACGTTCAGCTCTTTGTGAACTGGAAGGAAGAAAGTGGTTTCTAATTGGAACTGACTTTAGTTTTATTGTATCCTTGTATAAACCGATAAAGACAAGATGTCTAATACAGTTCAACCTGACGGAGTATCTTCACTGGGTACACCGGACCATGTAATGCATGTAGAGGCACGTGCTGATAATCGCTTCATATCTAATATGGCGTTGCAAATAGGCTTCATTATATTGAAGGAGGCAACCGAGAGAAAGATCAGAATAAGATCCTGTGAAATCCAGTGTTCGATCCTTCAGTTTGAATGGCTCAAGAGCCTTAACAGACGCATGTCTCCGCTCAATACATATATGAAGTGCAACCATATTCAAGATAGCGTCAAGGTCGTGAATTGATCCTGTAGCTAACGGTCAAGACCAGGGAACCGATATTATCGAAGGGAAAAGGCCTCCATTCTGTTCTTTGGCCTGGAGGCAGATTTAAATGCATGATATCCACCATTAAATATATCGAGGAGAAAACTTTAATTAAGTGATAGGATATTGGGATGCTTTCAAATGTTAATTATACAATTGTTTTTATGATAAGTAACACGTACAATTTACACTAGACTCGTACAAATTGTCAAATTTTGTGCGAGAGCGAATCGAAATTTACAAAGCAATAAAGTCTTCATGATTTGGTTGTATTGTTCACTTACTTAAAACTACATGAAATGGACCATTATTCAAGACGGATAACTCTGGAAAAAGTTCTAAATTTATAAAGAACATTTTAAATTACAACATATAAATATAATGGGGAACATTTTAGATTTCGAATTTTTTTTAAAAAAAAATTATCTTAAGGCATGATATCGCCATATCTATATTTTATTGCATTAAACTAAACCATGCAAAGGTGAAGTACAAGTTTGCAAATTGATATATGAAATTAATTGCCAACATTTGCAAAGAGTATAAACTATGTCTTTGGAAACAACTAAGTTATTTGAGAAAGAAAGAAAAAGAGGTAAATTATGTCTCAGAAATGTAGGAAAGTTCCACTTAGTTAAATACAATATTACCTGGAACATTTCTCTAGTTATCGGATGCAGTCCTATTTGGGAAAGAAAATTAAAGAGCAAATATGACAAAGATGAATTAATATCCACTAATTTAGAATTATCAGTCAGAATCAATTACATTTTACGATGTAGTTATGTCTATCATTGTCACAACGAACTGGCAGTGTGAACCAGACTAAACCATCCTTAGATTCTTGATTGACCAGCCCAGATTATTCAGATGTCCTTTTAACAACTATGAATACCAGATGTATTGCCATGACATTCTGTTAGTCCATTCTTGGCTTGTATATTTGAGTGTACTCAAAGGCACAGTAGAGTTGACGAAGAAGATACGAAGTGTAAGATATTATTCCCGGATGTTAATAGTTTAAAAAAGAGAGGACTATTTTGACTTTTTTTGGATATATTCCCTCTGGGTAGGACAGTGATGGGACGACTGGTGCAATATGTAACGTCTTTAAGTAAAACATCTTGGTATTTTTTATATCCAATCAGGATGGATGTTGTGTTAGTTTTATTTCCTTTGATTAGTCCGTCGATTCGACGAGGATTACTCTAGTCATCTGAGGGTTGGTGGGGTCGATTCGGTTCTGTGCGTGTGCATGTGGCTGGTGAGGCCAACCTTTGCACGGAATCTTCGTTTTCACAATGGAATATGACTTGACCTTCACTTAATATCGGTTGGTCATGGTTTGAGCATAGCAAATGGTGATGGTAAGGTGCTTTCCTACAGTCAAGAGGGAGAGTTCTATGGTCATGCGTCTGTCGTTTACTACCTTGGGAAATCCAGATAATTTGCCAACGTTTGGCTATCTCTGCAAAACAGACACGAGTCTCACAGCGCTCTTCACCTCCTCGGCCACTCCAAATGATAGTGTGCTCGGAACCCAACAGAGTTCGCTTTATCCTGCAAAATTGTTTCGCTCAAGGCAGCAATGTCCACCTTGTAGCTGGCGAGTCCCTTTCCTTTTAGGGCGGTTTGTATCTCGAGCCTTTCCGCATCGTCTCTGTCCAGTAAGGTGCGCACATTTCAAGCTCCAAGTGTGAGATGAATATTCCTCATTTTCTTTTCTTGTATTTGTATTTTGACCGCTGAAGTAGGTCCCCGCCACCGGCTATTAGCTGAAGCTGACTAAGAACGTTTAGAGAAATCAAATGTTTAGGGCACCTTTATTAGCCGTTTTCCCATGCCACGAAGGTGAACAGTGCATTGCTAAAGAGGGCTACTCCACCACGCAGGGTTTGGCGTACTCCAATGCTGCGTCATGTTAGCTGTGAACAACCCTCATGGCCTGATTCTCCTTTGTTGAAGTTTACGGCTACGGTTGCCAATGTACCCACACCTGTCGCGTTGTCGCTTGCCTGATGTTTCAGGACTTTAGTGGGTGATTATATGGGATGGGTAGATGGCATGAATGACTTGGACGGTGACTTCGTTTTAAGTGAGGAAGGGTTGTGCAGTTGTCGATCTTACTCTCGCTCAAACTCATATGAGTTCAGCAGCACGTCCGTAGTCTGAGTTGAGTGCAGTGGAAAATAAGGACGTCCTACGTATTTCGTCGAGCTCTTAGCGTTCCACTAAGCTTTGCTTGGAATCACGTATCTGCCAGTTAGACAGCTGGTGGGTCAACAAGTCTAGATGATGATAGATGATGATACAATACTAAAATTAATAACAAGCACAAATACCCACATATTATGCGTACAAAGAACATATATTGAAATTGTAGGACAATGTTTGTTTATTTAATATGTATGTTCATTTGCTGGCCAGTCTAAACATATCACTATTCTTTCTTCAAAGAACATACTACATATGTTGTGTCATCTTCATTTTATCTTACTCCTATTTTTGCATTTGTAAGATTGAAAACAAAATGTCATGATTTATCTATAAAAATATGCAATCTAACCAATGATATTTATGAGACGTTTCTGATTACTTTTAACTATGTAGATAGTGTAATCTCTTTTAGGATCATGTCCAATCTAATTAGGAGCAGACGGGGTGCTCAGAACTAATCCCATCTAAGTTGTCTTTACTTTGAATCCAATGAATTGTAATTGAATGACTGGTTCAACATTCAAAGACATATATTGACATAAATCTGTGCGTATCTTGTGTAATCCAATTGGATGTAGTTTGAGATAAAAACGAAGAAAACACAACAAATACATCAACGTTTATAGTTCAATTACACAAGTAAATACTATACGTACATTACTGTTGATGTTGACACTATACACAACTAACATACAAAGGAATAATAAAATATATTGGACCCAAAATAGAGAGAGAAATCATTTTATATCACTCCATTTCACTCCACAGGTTCTAAGAGATATGCAATGAATCAAGTAAACGTTTATCTAGATCGAGTCTTGTATGAGTAATATATTAGATCGAGTCTTGTAGGAGTAATATATTAGATCGAGTCTTGTAGGAGTAATATATTAGATCGAGTCTTGTAGGAGTAATATATTAGATCGAGTCTTGTAGGAGTAATATATTAGATCGAGTCTTGTAGGAGTAATATATTAGATCGAGTCTTGTAGGAGTAATATATTAGATCGAGTCTTGTAGGAGTAATATATTAGATCGAGTCTTGTAGGAGTAATATATTAGATCGAGTCTTGTAGGAGTAATATATTAGATCGAGTCTTGTAGGAGTAATATATTAGATCGAGTCTTGTAGGAGTAATATATTAGATCGAGTCTTGTAGGAGTAATATATTAGATCGAGTCTTGTAGGAGTAATATATTCTATGTTGCTGTGAACATCACATGGGTTTTACGGAATTTACCTTCTCTGACAGAAACTGTTAAAATTGGTGAAATGGTGAAAAAATTGCTAGGCAAGTGTTATTAAGGCTTTGACTTTTAAACTGTGAATACGAAAAGCAGTATTCATAAGTTATAAGTTTTGTTTGGTAATCGTAAGAGTAAACTGCTCTAGTTTATATTATATGCTGATGAAAAAGCTAGCGGTATTATTGTATTTCTATTTTATTTCGTACTCCTGTTATACTCCTACATTTCCTTCCAAATAAAATATAATACCTTGCTTAATTACGTGTCACGTTCTTTCCTCCCGGGAACACACATTACTTTCACGCTTTAATACGTCACACATCGTCTGTTGCAATTCATCATGACTAAGCATTGGTTAGTTCATAATCTAATATATATATATATATATATATATATATATATATATATATATATATATATATATATATATATATATATATATATATATATATATATATATATATATATATTGTATTTTTTTCAGCAACTCATGACATTCTTAACTGGAACTGTGACAGTAGACCTCTTAGATAACTAATGGCCTCCTGCTCTGGCTAAAACATTTAAGCTAATATGTATTGGTAGACATAAGTCCCTATGCTTACAAGAAAAGTAATTTCAATTGAATTACACATTACACAATGATGTAATGTTATAGACAGGATAATGTCCGTTTATAGACCGAAAAATAAATACTCAGCATACAAATAATTTAAGAGAGATAATTTACTTCTCATCAGAAGTGCATACAACCATTATGATACACGATTTGTATTACATATAAAATAACTAAATCAAAACTAATTTATATAATATATGAATTATATAAAATCTCAGACAACTTACATGCAAACAAATACTTATGTAATTAGGAGAAAATTGATGTACGAAATTAAAATGACTAAATTAAACAATAATTCTTAACATTCAAACGTGATTATATCCTGTATTAAATTGAGACTATCCTTGTGCTTTTTGGAGACGTGTGCCATTTCATGAAGTAGAATATTTCTCTTTTCGTATCATTCGCTTTTGGACACGCGCCTCTTTAACAATGTCACGAGAAAAGTACTTTGTACTACGTCTCTGAGATAAACATATTTACCCGCATCAATGTCAGAATTATCGTCTCTAATCTGCCTTTATTATCAGATATTTTGGAATATATTATTGCATGACAACTGTCTCCAATTGCCTAATATTTCCTAACATTTGACAGGCTTGTCTCAACTGTTTTCATTTTCCTGAATTACACGTGCAAACACATTGGTATATCAATGCCTTTGACCGTTTTCGAATCGACTCTAATTAAAATTCAGTTCAAGCCTGCGAGCAGGAGAAGTTAACTATTTAAAGATACCAGATTTTTGCAAGCCTAGTTAGTACACCATTCCTAATGGTTACCTGTCATGCTGACTACGACGGACTGTACTCGACGTTATCTCTAAAAACTGATATAATAAAAGTTTGTGAGGATTTTCTCCTTGGATAAAAGAATAAGACCTTGATATATCATGTTTGACATTAATGAAGCCGCTAATAAAACCGAATGAAAAATTGGCAATAAGGTTCTTAACATTTTAAAATAACGGCAATAAGGTTCTTAACATTATAAAATAACGGAATTATAAAATTTAGTTTAAGAAATGAGCCAAATCGTGGGAAAATGGCGAAAACTAACATTTGAACCGGGCTCGCAAAGTACGTGTTAAATATGTTACTTATCTCTTCTTCAACAGCATTATTACTGAAAGTACTGTCAAAAGAATTCGTATTGAAGTGGTTGCAACATGCTTCCTATGAGGTACAGAAAATAAAAATAAAATAAGATCCATGTTCCAAATTTACCTCTTTCACATGTTGTCTAAGTTATAAATTAAAACTGTACCATTTTTAAACAAGTGAACTTTAATGTGCAGCTCGAGAGGAGGAACTCAATAATGCTTATATTTGAAATGTAGAAATGAATTACTTACAGATAACACTAAATTGGACATAATTAACACATTTTGTGAGGGATTATTAATTTTTCTGTGATACATTTACGGTACTGGTCGTAATAGACTGCTCTCGCTTCGAACATAAAATACTTAGATGTCATTGTGAATTACTGAATATACACTCCTTATTGTTAGTGTGATTAAATGTTAAATATATTCCTCATTTAAGAAACTTACAAAAAGCAATGAAATTAAATGAGTAAACAAAAGTATGAAGTAAATTATGAAACAATATATTTAGTCGTAGAGGAAAACGACGAAATAGTATGTAATTAATTATAGAGCTTGCAGTATCCGAAACTAAAGTACCACGATTTGAGGAAAATTGGATAAAAAATGTATTAAAATGAATCTACAATATCCTTCTTTTGATGTGATTGACTTTATCTCCATGAGATGAATAATATATCAATATAGATAAAGTGAAGAATGCAGCAAACATCGGAATAATCACAATAATGGTGCAATAGGCCTCTTTGAAATGCCTTATATTACTATTTGAATACTCCTGTTATTCCATCATTTCTCGCTGAACATAATAATAATAATAATAATAATAATAATAATAATAATAATAATGATAACGATAACGTTGTATAGAGACTAATCTTTAGAAGCTTGAACGCTTTATAACATATATGACTACAAAATAGAACAATTAAACCAACAAACAACTAATTAGCAAAAAACTAAAGACAATCTAAAACCAAATTAGCATTTCACACCCTCTCGTACCAATTATTACTAAATCGAATATATCAACGACAATTTGGTGGTGACGTAGAAATTCAGATCAAGGGAATACCGAGATGTATCACGTTATTCATCGGAATGCAGGAAGAAGCGAGTAAGACGAAATAGGTTATGATCCATATCTATCTAACTATATATCCATCATCAAAAAGTTAGATTTCATATTCTTTATATTGAAACCAAAATATGAAACAAACATTTTAGGAAAGACAAAAAATCCTTTCAAAGCCATGAACTATTACCCTTTTAAAATCAGGAGATATCATCCACCCAGATCTTGTTGGTATCCACAAATTTACACTAGATATATAAAATCTTAAAGGATTTATACAGTTTTCAAAAGTCTATTTCATTGACGTTTTGAGGCTACTGTTAAGCACTTTGAGGTGTAAGTTAATATAAATGAACGGTTTAAAATGATACAAATAATTTTAACAAAATAAATGAGAAACATACTGATTTAAACATATTATAAATTTCCACTTATTCAATCAATGTATTTTAAGGCACATGTTACAGCGCAAAATGTCCTGCACATATATCTGTAATGACAATAGTATAAAGCTTTCAGTTTTTATTTTATTGGTTAAAATTTTATTGGAGGTAATAATGGTTAAAACTGATCCTTTTGGAGTTATTTGAAGAGTAGTTAATCTTGCTATTCATTTTATTCAGTTAGAGTGGTTGGTGATAATAAAGGTTGTATTAAAACGACATTGCACAATTGTTTATTCTGAGTCTTCTCCAGACGAGTACCAAATGAAAGCACAGTACAAGTCGAAAGGTTATTTTGAGTTCGGAAACGTAGAACAAAAAGTAGTATGTACTATCAATTGAAATTCGAAAATAAAATAAAGCTGATTTGGGGGAAATTAGGCAATCAGCTGCAGATGTAAAACTGTATTTAAAACCTAGTTACAAGGAACAATAATTAAGAGAATTGTTTTCGAAACACCTGTCAACACTTCGAACGTGTTTACTTAAAGACTTAACAACTTGATAAGATTTAATAGATCTGAGCATTAATTTACTTCCTTTCATTTTGATCGAATGTAAATCCCAATTGGAAAATGTATATATTTGGGGAAATGTTGGGCTATATCTGTAAACATTAATTTGCAATATTAAATATCAGAAATGCTGAAATCTGATCGGACAATTTTCTACCTTGTGATCTTATTAAATGGATTCATGAGGTATTTGTACCAAAATAAATTATGAGTGCATGTCTACATCGTATGGATAGAACATGATATCAAGACATTAACGCAACATATTCTCTAAATAAGACACACATCACATTTGAATGAAATAATAAGCTTTTTATCCTTCTTATGAATGTCTTATTTTAACTTTATTTATTGGAATAAGTTTTTCTTTATCATTATATTCTGAAACCAAATGTGTCCTGATCAAAGTAAATATGTTCCTTTTATAAGTCATTAGGTACAGTTTACCCTTCGATAAATACTCAGCCATAATAATGTAATCAAGCAACTTGTTCCATTAATACACTGTATAAGTGTAGAAAGCACGCAATTTTCTGCTACTGATGTCTTCACAATGCACCCGAAAAAATAGCGCCATCTTGGTAACCAGAAAGTCATGCATCCACTTTTACATCATCTGTGTGGATACAAATAGATAAAGTACTCTTGGAAAGAAAAATTATATAGTTCGTACAAAATCAAAACACTTAAAGTTAATTATGATTAGAATAATTCTTAATTGATCAAACACACTTCATGTTAGCCGTTATGACTCCAATATCCATCCTATGTTCTAATTTGCTTCTTACGCATTGCGTGGTCTGTAGCGGACGTTTCACAATTTAGACCAAAAATGTTGTCTAGGTTTAGGAACATTTTTAGATCTAGTACTAATATAATTACCGTTATGTCTTTCGTCATAAGGATCTATAATTGTATTCCTTTTCTTTCAACCGGGGTTGATTCACTCGGGTCTTGTTTCCTACATATTTGCTCATGGCCACAACAAACAGACATGCTTTTGTAGACAGAAGTCTCCTTAGTTTATTACAACATCGGAGTAGGTCAGTTGATCCGATAATGTTTAGTATTCAAAGGTTGCACTCAAAATTGATCTGTGGAAAACTTTGATTTTATAGACAGCATCTAAACGTAGGAGAAATATGCATGTAAAAAAGAGTTTGTGTAACTAGATTGCTCCAGCGACCGTATGTACTTACTTAAGTACCACACAAACTTACATATAATCAAATTCATCGGACGGAATTGTATCTTGTCAATGTGCGAACTTCTAAGAGGCGACCATTCAGTTCTAATAACATACTGGTAGACGGTATGCTGTCATTGGAAACATTATTTTGTTACAATCATTTGCGAAACAGCACGGATATAGGAGATACATATGTTAAACTTAGAAGTCGGACAAAGGTCTGGAACATGATGGATGAATTTAAGATATTTCTTGATGAATGTTTGTATGAAATATCAGTAATTTGCCTTTGTGAATTTGAATAACAGCATGCTTGTACTGATATAGTAGTTATCTATTTAGTCCGTAACTGCATCGTTTTCGTAAACCCTCAGTTCCACATCATAGGATATATCTAAATATTTTATTAGTCCTAATCAGCATTTCTACAAGCATCGTTTGTTATATTTGAAAAGCTGTCTGTAACACTACCCTAACATCTCCATGCTAAATCGTGATATAAGCATGGTGGATGTGGAACAATAACCTCATCGAATAGCAGGCACCTTATATGGTATAGTGACATACCTATTAAATATTTTCCCTGCATGAAACTATGACATTATTCGATGTTCTCCACACTTTACACACAGATCTTGTGTCAGATTCTTCCGACACAGATAATATTACGAAAGGTGGACAATTCTTGAAGAGTATCACGTAATCCTTACTCCAGGATGAACGTATGCATTATCATAGAAGGCCAACCAAATCATCATACATGTTTAATCTATGAATAACGTTCAGCTCTTTGTGAACTGGAAGGAAGAAAGTGGTTTCTAATTGGAACTGACTTTAGTTTTATTGTATCCTTGTATAAACCGATAAAGACAAGATGTCTAATACAGTTCAACCTGACGGAGTATCTTCACTGGATACACCGGACCATGTAATGCATGTAGAGGCACGTGCTGATAATCGCTTCATATCTAATATGGCGTTGCAAATAGGCTTCATTATATTGAAGGAGGCAACCGAGAGAAAGAACAGAATAAGATCCTGTGAAATCCAGTGTTCGATCCTTCAGTTTGAATGGCTCAAGAGCCTTAACAGACGCATGTCTCCGCTCAATACATATATGAAGTGCAACCAAATTCAAGATAGCGTCAAGGTCGTGAATGGATCCTGTAGCTAACGGTCAAGACCAGGGAACCGATATTATCGAAGGGAAAAGGCCTCCATTCTGTTCTTTGGCCTGGAGGCAGATTTAAATGCATGATATCCACCATTAAATATATCGAGGAGAAAACTTTAATTAAGTGATAGGATATTGGGATGCTTTCAAATGTTAATTATACAATTGTTTTTATGATAAGTAACACGTACAATTTACACTAGACTCGTACAAATTGTCAAATTTTGTGCGAGAGCGAATCGAAATTTACAAAGCAATAAAGTCTTCATGATTTGGTTGTATTGTTCACTTACTTAAAACTACATGAAATGGACCATTATTCAAGACGGATAACTCTGGAAAAAGTTCTAAATTTATAAAGAACATTTTAAATTACAACATATAAATATAATGGGGAACATTTTAGATTTCGAATTTTTTTTAAAAAAAAATTATCTTAAGGCATGATATCGCCATATCTATATTTTATTGCATTAAACTAAACCATGCAAAGGTGAAGTACAAGTTTGCAAATTGATATATGAAATTAATTGCCAACATTTGCAAAGAGTATAAACTATGTCTTTGGAAACAACTAAGTTATTTGAGAAGGAAAGAAAAAGAGGTAAATTATGTCTCAGAAATGTAGGAAAGTTCCACTTAGTTAAATACAATATTACCTGGAACATTTCTCTAGTTATCGGATGCAGTCCTATTTGGGAAAGAAAATTAAAGAGCAAATATGACAAAGATGAATTAATATCCACTAATTTAGAATTATCAGTCAGAATCAATTACATTTTACGATGTAGTTATGTCTATCATTGTCACAACGAACTGGCAGTGTGAACCAGACTAAACCATCCTTAGATTCTTGATTGACCAGCCCAGATTATTCAGATGTCCTTTTAACAACTATGAATACCAGATGTATTGCCATGACATTCTGTTAGTCCATTCTTGGCTTGTATATTTGAGTGTACTCAAAGGCACAGTAGAGTTGACGAAGAAGATACGAAGTGTAAGATATTATTCCCGGATGTTAATAGTTTAAAAAAGAGAGGACTATTTTGACTTTTTTTGGATATATTCCCTCTGGGTAGGACAGTGATGGGACGACTGGTGCAATATGTAACGTCTTTAAGTAAAACATCTTGGTATTTTTTATATCCAATCAGGATGGATGTTGTGTTAGTTTTATTTCCTTTGATTAGTCCGTCGATTCGACGAGGATTACTCTAGTCATCTGAGGGTTGGTGGGGTCGATTCGGTTCTGTGCGTGTGCATGTGGCTGGTGAGGCCAACCTTTGCACGGAATCTTCGTTTTCACAATGGAATATGACTTGACCTTCACTTAATATCGGTTGGTCATGGTTTGAGCATAGCAAATGGTGATGGTAAGGTGCTTTCCTACAGTCAAGAGGGAGAGTTCTATGGTCATGCGTCTGTCGTTTACTACCTTGGGAAATCCAGATAATTTGCCAACGTTTGGCTATCTCTGCAAAACAGACACGAGTCTCACAGCGCTCTTCACCTCCTCGGCCACTCCAAATGATAGTGTGCTCGGAACCCAACAGAGTTCGCTTTATCCTGCAAAATTGTTTCGCTCAAGGCAGCAATGTCCACCTTGTAGCTGGCGAGTCCCTTTCCTTTTAGGGCGGTTTGTATCTCGAGCCTTTCCGCATCGTCTCTGTCCAGTAAGGTGCGCACATTTCAAGCTCCAAGTGTGAGATGAATATTCCTCATTTTCTTTTCTTGTATTTGTATTTTGACCGCTGAAGTAGGTTCCCGCCACCGGCTATTAGCTGAAGCTGACTAAGAACGTTTAGAGAAATCAAATGTTTAGGGCACCTTTATTAGCCGTTTTCCCATGCCACGAAGGTGAACAGTGCATTGCTAAAGAGGGCTACTCCACCACGCAGGGTTTGGCGTACTCCAATGCTGCGTCATATTAGCTGTGAACAACCCTCATGGCCTGATTCTCCTTTGTTGAAGTTTACGGCTACGGTTGCCAATGTACCCACACCTGTCGCGTTGTCGCTTGCCTGATGTTTCAGGACTTTAGTGGGTGATTATATGGGATGGGTAGATGGCATGAATGACTTGGACGGTGACTTCGTTTTAAGTGAGGAAGGGTTGTGCAGTTGTCGATCTTACTCTCGCTCAAACTCATATGAGTTCAGCAGCACGTCCGTAGTCTGAGTTGAGTGCAGTGGAAAATAAGGACGTCCTACGTATTTCGTCGAGCTCTTAGCGTTCCACTAAGCTTTGCTTGGAATCACGTATCTGCCAGTTAGACAGCTGGTGGGTCAACAAGTCTAGATGATGATAGATGATGATACAATACTAAAATTAATAACAAGCACAAATACCCACATATTATGCGTACAAAGAACATATATTGAAATTGTAGGACAATGTTTGTTTATTTAATATGTATGTTCATTTGCTGGCCAGTCTAAACATATCACTATTCTTTCTTCAAAGAACATACTACATATGTTGTGTCATCTTCATTTTATCTTACTCCTATTTTTGCATTTGTAAGATTGAAAACAAAATGTCATGATTTATCTATAAAAATATGCAATCTAACCAATGATATTTATGAGACGTTTCTGATTACTTTTAACTATGTAGATAGTGTAATCTCTTTTAGGATCATGTCCAATCTAATTAGGAGCAGACGGGGTGCTCAGAACTAATCCCATCTAAGTTGTCTTTACTTTGAATCCAATGAATTGTAATTGAATGACTGGTTCAACATTCAAAGACATATATTGACATAAATCTGTGCGTATCTTGTGTAATCCAATTGGATGTAGTTTGAGATAAAAACGAAGAAAACACAACAAATACATCAACGTTTATAGTTCAATTACACAAGTAAATACTATACGTACATTACTGTTGATGTTGACACTATACACAACTAACATACAAAGGAATAATAAAATATATTGGACCCAAAATAGAGAGAGAAATCATTTTATATCACTCCATTTCACTCCACAGGTTCTAAGAGATATGCAATGAATCAAGTAAACGTTTATCTAGATCGAGTCTTGTATGAGTAATATATTAGATCGAGTCTTGTAGGAGTAATATATTAGATCGAGTCTTGTAGGAGTAATATATTAGATCGAGTCTTGTAGGAGTAATATATTAGATCGAGTCTTGTAGGAGTAATATATTAGATCGAGTCTTGTAGGAGTAATATATTAGATCGAGTCTTGTAGGAGTAATATATTAGATCGAGTCTTGTAGGAGTAATATATTAGATCGAGTCTTGTAGGAGTAATATATTAGATCGAGTCTTGTAGGAGTAATATATTAGATCGAGTCTTGTAGGAGTAATATATTAGATCGAGTCTTGTAGGAGTAATATATTCTATGTTGCTGTGAACATCACATGGGTTTTACGGAATTTACCTTCTCTGACAGAAACTGTTAAAATTGGTGAAATGGTGAAAAAATTGCTAGGCAAGTGTTATTAAGGCTTTGACTTTTAAACTGTGAATACGAAAAGCAGTATTCATAAGTTATAAGTTTTGTTTGGTAATCGTAAGAGTAAACTGCTCTAGTTTATATTATATGCTGATGAAAAAGCTAGCGGTATTATTGTATTTCTATTTTATTTCGTACTTTAAGTTTGTTTCTGAGAAAATACACTGTGGCTTATTTTATGTAGAGCAAAGATTTAGACGGAAATCTGTTGTTTCTTAAACCTTTGGTTTACAAAATATATGTACGTTTTTGCGTTTTTTGTAAGAGTAATATTTAAAGATCATCACAGTTTATATAGTGTATAAGTATTTTATTCCCGAACTTGAATGTATGCTGTTTTCAAATTGCACGATCATGAAGTTAACAGTAATGGAATAATTTAACTGGGTACATGAAAAGATCCATCTGTAATTTTGCATTCAAAGATAGACCTTAGCATGGGAATTTCTTTCTTTATTAAGTACTGAAACGCTAGTTAACAACATTAAACATTTATGATGGAGCGTTTGTATATTTTATGTTTAAACTTTTATGGATGGAACATAGGAGGTGTGAAAATTCTTCCATGGAACAGTCTTGTTTTCAAATTAACATTATCAAATGATGGCAATACATATATGACAATGCAAACATTGAAACGCATTGTTACAGAATATTTTCACGTAATATTTCCTATAAAATAATATTAAGTGTCTCACTCTTCTGAATGTGTTGAAATACGATGTCCTGATAATAGGCCTGATAAGATTTGATATATACTCATTCTTGCACTCAAATTCAGGTCTGGAAGCTCGTCAGTCGCAATCGTTTGTGTCAGGACTTTCATAAATTGACTGGGATTTGTTCCTGATCCAAAGCGTTTTATCCAAACAGTAATCCTGTGCGTCATCCAATACTCAGAAACCCATTTTTGGCTGTTCCTGAACACACACACACACACACACACACACACACACACACACACACACACACACACATGCACAACGCATGACTCGATACTAATATCAAATTTTGTATGTAGTTATTTTCTTCAAAGATTGAGAGAAATGAAAGCTATAAATTGAACAAACGTTTGCATGAAAACGTAAAGATAATGTCGACCATTATTCAGTCTTTAGTATTCGACTGAGAATAATAAACAGCTTTGATGACACTTTATTATGAATAATATTAGCATCTTGTAAAATATTATGATCCACTGTGTTTTTTTTGTAAAGAATACATTCAATTCTGATAAATAGACTACTGTATTCCTTGCATGGTCTTCAAGTGCTTGGCGAGACGTCGCCTTCACTCTTTCTACTGCCAGTTTGTACCTCTAACAGCTCGAACATACTGTACCGCTTCTTTTTCATCCTTTAGATTTATATTATGTTTAAAATGCGGTTATATATGTCGTATTGGTTTTAACATGTAATACAGTGTGTCATAATATCAAGCATTTCGGATAACATTACCCTTTATCCTTTTACAAACATATTCTCTTTTTTTGTAAAATAACTACCACGTCAGAATCATCATAAATATATTAATCCTTTTTATTGAGTTATATCTTCGGAGTTCATAGTTTCCACAATATAATGAAACTGTCGTGCCCCTTCCTCTATTTCTATCGTTTTATATGAGACACAAACATCGCTAGATCCTACCGAGGGAAAATGAGATGTGGAGACAAAGTGTTCCGCAAATATATTTTCCAATGCATATTAAAATACTTAACATAATTTACATTTAATTTTCAAAGGCTTTCAACAAATACTTATTTTAAATAGATAAGCCTCATTATTTTTAATTATATTTGAATATGAAGTAGTCGACATTTCTTAGAAGGTCAAGACAAATTGTTGGTAGGTAGTAAGATCTGGTAAATTCCTCACTCCTTATGATAAGTTTGGTTATCACTATTTAGGAGAAGAATGTTCACGGTATTATTGCCAGGCTTGAGCAAAAGAAAATAAACTAGAACATGGAATTTATTGTATGGAGTAATAAAGAGCTGAGCAGAGACATAGAAAAAAAATTGATCAATCCTCATATAAATTTATTACAATATAATTAATTGCATAAAATCAAATTGCACATGACATAGGGAATTGGAACATTTTCTGAGAAATATAATTATAAAATGTATTTAAAATTCAATCAGTGTTCTACTATACTGACGGAACAAATTTCTCTGTATAATAGCACGGTTTTATAAGTCTTTTCTATTCACATTTGGTGATACGTCTGCTTTAGCATATTTCTTTTTCTTTTTAATCACTTTCGTTCTCGCTTTTTTTAGGTCATCTGTCCTCCTAACTTCAGACTGTGATCTTTACCCACTCTACAATACAGTATGGAGCTACATTTCCTTCCAAATAAAATATAATACCTTGCCTAATTACGTGTCACGTTCTTTCCTCCCGGGAACACACATTACTTTCACGCTTTAATACGTCACACATCGTCTGTTGCAATTCATCATGACTAAGCATTGGTTAGTTCATAATCTAATATATATATATATATATATATATATATATATATATATATATATATATATATATATATATATATATATATATATATATATATGTATATATATATATATATATATATATATATATATATATATATATATATATATATATATATATTGTATTTTTTTCAGCAGCTCATGACATTCTTAACTGGAACTGTGACAGTAGACCTCTTAGATAACTAATGGCCTCCTGCTCTGGCTAAAACATTTAAGCTAATATGTATTGGTAGACATAAGTCCCTATGCTTACAAGAAAAGTAATTTCAATTGAATTACACATTACACAATGATGTAATGTTATAGACAGGATAATGTCCGTTTATAGACCGAAAAATAAATACTCAGTATACAAATAATTTAAGAGAGATAATTTACTTCTCATCAGAAGTGCATACAACCATTATGATACACGATTTGTATTACATATAAAATAACTAAATCAAAACTAATTTATATAATATATGAATTATATAAAATCTCAGACAACTTACATGCAAATAAATACTTATGTAATTAGGAGAAAATTGATGTACGAAATTAAAATGACTAAATTAAACAATAATTCTTAACATTCAAACGTGATTATATCCTGTATTAAATTGAGACTATCCTTGTGCTTTTTGGAGACGTGTGCCATTTCATGAAGTAGATTATTTCTCTTTTCGTATCATTCGCTTTTGGACACGCGCCTCTTTAACAATGTCACGGGAAAAGTACTTTGTACTACGTCTCTGAGATAAACATATTTACCCGCATCGATGTCAGAATTATCGTCTCTAATCTGCCTTTATTATCAGCTAGTTTTGAATATATTATTGCACGACAACTGTCTCCAATTGCCTAATATTTCCTAACATTTGACAGGCTTGTCTCAACTGTTTTCATTTTCCTGAATTACACGTGCAAACACATTGGTATATCAATGCCTTTGACCGTTTTCGAATCGACTCTAATTAAAATTCAGTTCAAGCCTGCGAGCAGGAGAAGTTAACTATTTAAAGATACCAGATTTTTGCAAGCCTAGTTAGTACACCATTTCTAATGGTTACCTGTCATGCTGACTACGACGGACTGTACTCGACGTTATCTCTAAAAACTGATATAATAAAAGTTTGTGAGGATTTTCTCCTTGGATAAAAGAATAATACCTTGATATATCATGTTTGACATTAATGAAGCCGCTAATAAAACCGAATGAAAAATTGGCAATAAGGTTCTTAACATTTTAAAATAACGGCAATAAGGTTCTTAACATTTTAAAATAACGGAATTATAAAATTTAGTTTAAGAAATGAACCAAATCGTGGGAAAATGGCGAAAACTAACATTTGAGCCGGGCTCGCAAAGTATGTATGTATGTATGTATGTATGTATGTATGTATGTATGTATGTATGTATGTATGTATGTATGTATGTATGTATGTATGTATGTATGTATGTATGTATGTATGTATGTATGTATGTATGTATGCATGCATGCATGCGTGCGTGCGTGCGTGCGTGCGTGTGTGTATGTATGTATGTATGTATGTATGTGTGTATGTAGGTAGGTAGTTAGGTAGGTAGGTAGGTAGGTAGATATGTATGTATGTATGTGTGTGTGTATGTATGTATGTATGTATGTATGTATGTATGTATGTATGTATGTATGTATGTATGTATGTATGTATGTATGTATGTATGTATGTATGTTTGTATGTATGTATGTATGTATGTATGTATGTATGTATGTATGTATGTATATCATACATGTATGTATGTGTATGTGTGTGTGTGTATGTGTACGAAGATGGATATATGCAGATATGAAATTTCGTCTTCACAGCTGAAAAGCACAGTACATTGTATTCACTATACTCGGAAAAAAGTAGATAATTACGTTGTTTTAAATTTAAGTCATGAACATACCTCACAAGTTTAAAGCAACACAACTTGATGTAATCTGCGTAAACCATTTTACGTTTAGTCTGTTATTATTACGGACCCATTGACCCCATACGATATAGATGGCTCCTTTTGTGAAGGCTATCCATGAAGTTTATTCATGGTTTGTCGAATAGTTGTAAATGCATTTTTGTCTGATTTTTGTCCTTACTATTTAACGTCTGATATTGTCATTTAACATTTGAATTTTAAATAAATAACCATATTTCTTGTCTCAAATGAAAGTTACAGTAAACAATGGTTATAACGTCTTAAGGTGTTGATGGATTTTATAAGATTGTACCCTAAATACCCTGGTCTTGTTTCAAATTTTTTAAATTGTATTTATCCATGCAGGTAGCTTATCTCTAATTGTTTGAGTTTGCTAAGTAGGCGTTTTGTGGCCATATTTGATGTTCATATGACAGCTATTAGAATGTTAGTAAATGATTTGCATCAACAATAATAAGTATAGTATTCTCTCAAACAATCTTCAAGACCAGTGATACTGCTCTTTTCAAGATTTAGTTGTAACAACAGTGACCAGGACTTTTAAATAAAATTTGACATCCAGTCGGCTTGACTGTCTACTGATAAATCCTGACATCTACGGATCATGAGTGGTGCAGTTCACACTTTTGAGGCAGTAACTGCTTTTTATATTTTGACTACTAGCAACAGAGAGGATGGACAGACCGAAACTATTTAAAGTAAACCGAAAATATTTCAAACAAAATCTTAAAGGATTTCAAACTGAAACCAATTCAGGCAGACAAAAAAATGAAATCCTTTAAGATTTTACGCTACAGACCCGGCACTGATGTCGCTGCGGAGACGAATTGAAAATCCTTTAAATTGGTAGCAATTTAGAATTTCACAAACAGACTAATTTGTAAAACCTCACCTCGTAAATCATTTAGATTATTGGACTGGTCAGTGAATTTGAAATTAATTCCCGTTAACGAATCATTATGACATCGCATATACACTGGATTAGTTGGATCCTCAATCATTAGAAACCCTGAAGGAGTTGTTGGTGCAAACGAGTATAAAATATATCCCTGATCATTGAGAGATTTGTTTAGTTCCGGTGCAATATATACTGGCAACTAAAACGTGAGAATATCCACTACGCGTATATTATATTTCTTTGCCAATTCTGTTTTCGTTTGGTGGTGATCATCACCTAATATTGAATTGTTCGCAAATTAAATTCTTGAATGTCGGCGATAAGTTTGTTACATATCTCCATGTACTTGATGACATTCGTTCGGATGGGAGGAATTGTACCAATTTCCGTTATAAGTTTATTTCTAATTCACTCGAAATCGCTATTCGTTTTTGTAAACTGTCCGGTAAAATCTGGTTCGTCTATTGTAAGATATCCTGTATAATGAGGTTCTGATGCTGCTCTTAAACGATTAAAAATAGTATCTAGTGGTAACATATATGTTAATTCAGGACGAGGGGGTAGTATAGGAGGATCAAAAATAAGGAAAATGGATGATTGTGCTTTATTATAACCATGATAATCCTCCTTCGTTGAAATATAATCAGATTTTTTCGGTTCGGGTATATTAACGGTTTCTTGTCGGGGTGGTATTTCAGGCCATCCTAATAGAGTTCTGATTGAACTCTGATAGATATCTACGACATACCCGGGTGAGTTTATCTCAATGACTTATGATAGTGTTGGTTCATGAACCGTTATAGCGATTTTCGATTCTTTTCCAGTAATGGATTTTACTCTGCGTTGTAATTCGTTATTGATTTGTTCGATTTGGTAGGACCCAGATGGTAACGAAACAACGTTCCAGCTGGTGTCCCGTCTTGTTTATTCTTACTTGCTAACACCAAGGAATTATTCGATTGTTGACCACCGAATGGTACTGATCTAATGTTCGGCCAACTGTGATACACTCGTAGTTTCGCTTGTGCTATCTCCTTAACTGGAACCGCAGTAGGGAAATTGACACTGAATTCAGGATTCGTTGAGGTTATTGAGATCATGCTGGTTTTCACAGGTGTGGTATTTTCCGCTATTCGTTGAAGTAGTTCTTGCGATGTTGGCATTGTTATTATATTCGTGTTGTTTTTCTAATTTTGATATCGGGGAATCATAAACACGTACCATCGCTGAAAAATCATTATCGGATATTAATGTATCATCGAGGGAGGATGATATCATCGAGGATTATGGGAGTATGGGGTTGACACAACATCTAACTTAACTACGTAGTCTTGTAGTTTACGCTGGCTGCATGATGATATTTTTTTGTTATTTGATATACAAATTGAAACAGCTATTGGGGCAATCATTGTCACCGAGGAGAATATTATACCACCTCTGGTGATTACACCTGATACCGAGTACACGGCAACATCAACAGCATTAATTCTTTTTTATTTTTAGTTGATATTCCTCAGTGAGTGTTTTGAGTTTAGTTTGAAATTCTCTGACTTGATCATAGCGATACTGTTGTGACGTTGCCGATGATGAAATTTTTTTTTTTACAACAGATTTCAAATTGTTGGAGTTAAATTCGCCGGCGAATTCAATTCAGTTGTTTACTTAAATCCGCTACAAATTCCACATACCATGTTACTGAAACCCTAGCAAAATTATTATCAGTGGATGCTATTGTGAATTGTTCAGTTGTTCCTTTGTCGATGATCGTTTAAATCATACTGTTGACCCCAGATGAACTCGTTGTTGAAATATTAAATTGAGTCGGCGACACTAGTGTTAATCGATAAATAGATTTAATATGCTAGTGGATGGTGTCCACGTAAATGATCTGTGTTGGATCGCGTACACATTATTTACGATATATTTTTGTTCGTGAGGGATTTTTAGTTTTTCAAGTTTTTCTATCATCCTCGGTAGATCATCCCTGATGGCATCGTTGGTAGTTTTAATATCTTCGCGAACAACTTCTTTTCGCCGATTAATCGCTGTTATTTCATCAAGTTTCATAATAATACCAGCGAGATCTGTTTTGATTTCTTCGGGTTTAGTATTTTTAACAAAAAAATTAATCGACGGCATCATCGTTTTTCTAAAAAAAATTTACGTAACATAGTAAATTGTTTGATATAAGCGTCATAATAGGATCGCAACTATGGCAAATGATCCATATAGGTTTTTATCTCCGTGAATTTCGGTTTGGTCTCCGGTGGGTTACCAAAGAAATCTAATAGAGGTTTGTCAATATTGTCAATTATTTCTTTGTAATTCAGAAAACCGATCAAATTTAGTTATATGGTCGTCATATTCATCGTGTTGTTTTTTTTAATGGTTCTAAATTGTTAATTCTATCCACAATAGTTGAAACAAGTACACCCGGTTTGAGTTTACCCTGATCGGAAAACAACGCAATAGCATCTTCTACTGCGTCGCGTTGTTTAACTAAGATATCATCCAGGTAAACATTACTAGTTTTGAATTTACCCTGACGATCTTGAAATACAACTATTTCATTGGGATCAACACTTGCGAGGTTTAACATCTCGGATATTTCATCTTCAATTTTTTTTTAACATCAACGGTTGCAGATATTTCCGTGGTGGTTTTTTTCAGGCTTGGTAAAGATCTCCTCCAAATATCAATTATGTTATCTTACATTATTTCTCTCTTAAAAGCGATTACTCGTATATTCGTGTACGGTTTTATATGGTGGTTTTCCCGATGATGACATAGCGTTGAGTACATTTAATACTTCTATACCGCATATTTGTGGGTCATTCATTTTCTGTGTTGGTAGCGTGGAATACCAGAGAAGAGTTTTTAAGCGGTTTATATAACGCATAAATTCTTTCGGCGGTGCTAATCCATATGAATCAAAATAAACAATTGCACGCTTATCAATCGCGTATGCAAAACAGTGATGTTATCGAAATTAATGATACCGGTTTCAGCGTTGTGTGGTTGTTGTGGTAATTGATCTCTCATAAAGACATCTCTAAAGTTTTTTATCGCCAGTTTCTTTAGTAGCATGGAGTAAATCAAAATTTGACATCGGCGATATCTGCTATGGAATCTTCGGTTCTCGAGTTAGTAAACTATTCCTAGTCTCAAGCCATGATAATCGCGTATAGAATCCGCTGTACCGTAAATACGGAGTTCCTGGTAGTCTTAGACCCTTTCCTGATCGTTTCTTTTTTGTATCCCTGTCCGGTAGCTTTCTTTAGTGCCATCCCTGCTACTGTACCAACAGCTCCTAGCGCGGCAGCTTTTGCTACCGCTGGGGCGGCTGCAGTAATCAACGCTGGTAACGCAGCGAAAAGTGGAAATATACCACCTGATTTTATCATGTTCTTAATAGCGGTCGCAGAGAGAATGACCTGAACACCTTTCTTTATCTTTGATGGCATCATTGAAGTGTTTTATCTGACTAGTTGTCAATGACAGTTTATTCTAACCACCAAAGATCTGATTGTGTTTCAGCGATATCGTAGTTCCACATTTTTTTTAGCTGATTCAGATTGCAATTTTTTAATTTGATCTGGAATTACCGTAACACTAAGATGACTATATGACATTTTATTTAATACGAGATTAATCTAATTGTCAACATATTTTCCACTGGTGCATCAATTACTCTCATTCGTCCAATTGGCTTTTATTGAAGTATTGTTGAGGATAAATGGCTAACAAGAACAATCCGAAAATATTTTACTTGATTACAGAACCAACCAGGTAGCGCACGCGTATCCTTGTTTTGACATTTATGGAACGCGATAATAATGTGGATACTGGTCTGCAAATATCACAGTTGGATTTTGGAAACTATATCCCATCTACTATTTTTCATTGGAACATCATGGCTTAACCCGACAATCCGTAGCTGACATACACTTCAGAGCTCGTGTAACACGACTTTCTGCTGTTGGTGGTAGATACAGAACAGTTACTGTCATACTCATTGAGATGTGTGACTACAACAAAGGAGTTAGACACATAAGCCCACACGAGCTATTCTCTTTGGTGTTACAATATACAATACAAAACAGAATTCAGACTTATTTAAATTGAATTTTATGTCTGCTTCTCTTGGAAATCGCTGATTGATATATTCGTTCTTCTACATTTCGTACCTAAGGTTCGCAAATATCAAAATACCTACCTGTTTCATTCATTTATTGAATTATTCTTTCTTCGTTATTTTCTGTATTAAATGATTTTATAGGTTTCGCATTTTTCAAGTGTTTTTCTGTCCCTCCTCGTTTGATGTTTTCACTTTGTATTATAGCTCGAATATTCGATAAAGAATTGTTCCTAGGATTGGAATCAATATGATCGATTACAAACCCATCTCTTATCAATCCATGGAAACTCTCATATGCTATTCTATGATTAAGATGACTTTTCCCTCCAGAATTAAAAAAAGATATCCAAGATTATTAATAACACCAACTGGTTTCTTCAGCCTGCGGTGTCTGACAATACCGTCACGAGATGCTTCATAATTGGTGATCACGGGATGTGGTTGAAATTCTTGGTTCATTTATATACTATACTATTATTTGTCTAATGCATTATTTGGTTTAATTATTACTTGAGAATCTATCAAAGTAGTCTTGAGGTGTTCTTATGATTTTGTCAGGGACAGAGTCAGAGTCATTGATGGAATCTTTGATGGAGTTTTAAATGGAATCTTTGATTCGCTTATCACAACAGCGCTTGATCTTTCTGTTTCGCTTACAAACAAAATTGAGACACAACTGCGACTTACCACGCACACCTACCCCACATCGTATGCAGTGTAAGGGCCCTAAGCTTCCACAACGTACGCTTTGTAAATGATATCCACAGAATTCATTTCTGCATGATTTGTTACAAGCGGTTACTGATCCTGTCATAAGCCATTTACAATGATTCATTATATAATAAATTACTTATTTAAATACTTGTTTTAATTATAATATGGAGGAGTTCGAGAGATTATCGAAAATTACGACTTGGAAAAATGTTGAACTCAATGTCGATAGAGTCTCCACTGATGTACCAAAGGATCTAATAAGGGATAGCAGCATGATAGGTAGAATCCGTGATGCATTTAATGAATTCAAGCGCGATTGAGCATCTCAATGTTGGTCCACATTATGAATTGATGATAGTGTTGATGCTACCATGAACGACGAAAGAGCAGCAGTGATAATCTCACATCTTGACAAGAAAAAGTATTTTTTTTAGAGTGAAATTCATTATCCGCTCAGAAACGAGGAATTGGATTATACGCGAAAAATTTGAACCCATCCTGAAAAATAAGAAAACTGCCACTGTGAGTCAGGATCCCAAACCAGGAGTTCTGACTGGAATTTATAAACCGTATTACGAGAGATCCTATCCTGTTACTGTGGTTGTTTATGGAATCTATCCGATAAATGATAAACGGAGTATCGAAAAATTAAAACCCATGAAATATTCGTCGTTGAATTGTGTAGCAAAACGAATAACAGAGCATTTTACAAATGCGTTGCGTGGAAACAAATTGACGGATGTAAGACGCAAAAAAATAAATCAATGGAGATTATCAGTGAAGGAGAGCGGAGCAACAATTCCAAATGTGGCCGCGTTAGAGCGGATACTAAATTTCAAAAATCCGTAGAGACAGTAACAGGTGAGATATTATACGACTCGAAATATAAATCGAGAGGATCTCCAATCAAAATTATTGCCCATAATGCACACGCGTGGTCATCCGCGGTAACAATATTTCCGCGTAATAGAACCGTAAAATATTACACGGGAAATTTATTTGATTTTATTTCTCAGTCAAGTAAAAACGATCCTGTGTCACTGGTTACTTCACAGTTTTGAAGACAAAGAGGGTAAATTCGATGAATTTGTAAAACCCATTGACGAATTATACCGTACTGAAGCCTTCCACAATGAGATGAAACAACTAGCTAGTGGTTTTTCAATGGATTAAGACGAACAATTAAAAACAAACTGCTTTACAATTCCATCAGTTGCAGCTCATTTCACGAGAAAGAGAAATCTATGGAAACCAACAAGAGCAGAATTTCTCTCTGATATCTAACATAGTTGTGTTGATTATAGCCATGGTGGATTATGGAATACAAAATACGACCCCAAAAGTATTATTTCGGTTGATATGATTGCGTGTTATCCAATGAGTTGTCTCGGAGACGGAGAGTGTTCTGAGTATTTTAAACGATTTGGACATCCCACACATGAGATGACCTGTGTTGGGATTTATGGACCACTGCCTGATTTTGATCTCACCGGATTCGCTCGTGTGATATCATTTGAATTGACTAAAGGACTTCATCCATGCTGTTATGTCTGGTTTGTTAGACACATCTCTGAAAAATACTGGATACCAATAGTATTATTACGGTATATGATTGATTCTAAAATGCTGATATCGCTGATTGTTAGTGAAGCAATTATATCATATCGGAAACAAACAGAAATCTGGTTACCACAACCCGATAGTCTACGTAGTATAATCACAGAAAACAAAAAACAATTCCCCAGTTTCGACGAAGAATATATCGTGAAATGGTCCAAAGAAACCTTTGAAGTTAGAAATAAACACGCAAAATATTTCTGTAAAAGAATAATGGGTAAGTTCACATTGGGTTGGAAAAAAAGACCACAAAAGATATTCTTCGCGGTTGATTATAGATGATGCCGAATACGATTTTATAATCGCAGATGTAACATGTAGAGGTATATACGTCGATCGTAAAGACGCTTTCTTGTCCGATGGAACCAAATTAGGTACAATTGTTATTTTTTACTCAGATTTACTCAGATCACATTTACTCAGATGGATAAAATCCTCAATATACGTCCTTAAGGTCGTCTATGCTGGCTTATGCTTCTATTAATTTACTTTCAATGATGAATAGATTTCCTGACACCGCAGTTAGAGTCGCCACTGAAACATTTTAAATAGACGTAAAACATAAAGAAGCAGTGGCTGAATTCACTATAGATCCATAATTTTTTTATATCACCTCCTCGTTTTTTTTAAATCCTTGATTTTATCAAGGGAAACAAATCTAAAGTTTTTGGTACCACATTGTACACACTTACCAGCAAGTGCTGATCTGTTATTTTTAGTTGTAATCGTCATCAAGTCATTAGTGCTAGTACGCTTCTTACATTTCACACACTATAGATCCATAATTTATTTATAATTACATGAATGTAATTGATTTTTCGGCGACAAAAGCACGAGAACCACTTAAGCACCATGCAACGCTACCAAATTCTATTCGCATGATTATAATCAGACCATCTGGAAGTGGCAAGACACAAATGCTACAACAGCTACTTAATTTAATAACGAGATAGATGAAATGGGATAAGTTCTATTTAGTAGCCCCGAGTGTAGACGATCAGCGATGTTACGAGGTGTTAAATGATTTTAACGAGAAAACAAAATCGGAAATCGATGAGGATATTATTGAGTTTATAACCGATATCGAGGAAGCACCGAGCAGTGATGTTATTGACGGAAGTATTAACAATTGAGTCGTGTATGATGATGTCATGTTAGACAATCAAAAGAATCCCACTCGGATATTTTCCAGACGTAGGCATAAAAATTCCGATGTGATATATGTCACTCAACGATACACTCAAATACCAAACGTGATTAGAGATAACTGCAATATTATTGCTGTATTCAATGGAGTTGACATACATACGCTACGAAATATTCACCAGACTTGGTGCAGTGGAGATATGGATTATAATCTCTTTAGAAATTTCTTTAGTCACAGTCAGCCAATCCCACATGGATTTTTAACGATAAATTCGCATGATCCTAGATCAAGATATCGTATCGAACTTGATCAAATATTCTGTTGAAACAAGTCGTCTCCACGGTTTGAAATCCTTTAGGATTTTGTTTGATTTAGTTTTGGTTTGGTCGAAATAGTTTCGGTATGTCCACACTCTCTGCTGCTCTACTAGTGCCAAATCTTTATAACAAATTGCTGACCACTACTGACCAAGTATTGTCACGTATGATGTATCCTAGCTTTGATTTTGTCTTGAAACGTTTCAAAACAGTTTTAATGAAAGTTTTGACGCCATGTGTGCCATATTTCTATCACGTTGTAAGGATATGAAAGGAATAGTTAATGTTTCCCTACCACAACCAACTATCATAATAATCATTGTAATAAAGATTTTCTTCGACATCTAACGTACCAGATGTGGAAAATTATAAATAAAAGGAAAATATAAGTCTTTGACAGGTGCAAATTTCTTTAGATTGCATGTCACTTGAATACCTTTTTACAAGCAAATTAAAGAAATTAACATCTGTCAAAGAACTATATTTTCCTTTTTTTTATAATCTTACAATCATAACCCTCGTAAATACTTTTGCCCGAATGGGTGTAAATTTAAAATTCTTTTATCATTGTACAAGTACGGAAGATCTGTTTTTAACCCTCCAGTTCTAACATTAAATACTTAAACATTGAGAAAAAAACAATCATTGGTTCAAAAAATGTCTGAAAACAATGTTGACAACTTAATATATATCATGCCTAGACAAAGATTCATTTGCTGCCAATATAAGATATATTCATTACCAAGTGAACTTACATATTATATATCAGGTCCCGTAATCAGAACTCACAATAGGAAAACAACATAACGGATACAATTGCAAATAAATAGTAAATACAAATACAAATAGACAGTATTTATTTAGGACTAATTCAATCTGTCCGAAGTGGTAACGTATATAATGCAATATCTTGACAGTAATAATGCAATTTCCATTATATAAAGGATAGATTTTGATGTTGTCTTTCTTGATCAAAAAATAAATAGGTCTGGAAATAAATGAAAGTAACCGAGGAGGGAAAACCCCAAATTCAGACAGGCCCTTTCATTGCTGATTTCCACACCAGTGACCTCAATACAGATCTTCACTTTACGGATTGGCAGTTCAATTGGTTCGCAGTAACGAAAGTCCGTCACTAGAACATAAGAAAGGAAACAGTGCGAATGAGAGGTTTGATAGCAAAACATGTCTACAGAAACAATTTGGTGAGCATTATAACGGAAAAACAGATTCTGCCTATGATGTCTCCTCGACGTTCTGCGTTATGTATGACTTATTGTCATGTTCTACCCTTATTGGAAAACAGCAAACTGAGAAGTTAGCAAACAGTAATGTTTGTTTGTTTGTTTGCTTGAATTTTAACGGCTCACCAGGACCTTTAGGCTATTTAGCGCCATGCAATAGGTTATATGTTTGAAAAAAAAGAAAGTTTTAATATCGACCAGCGACATAAAAAAATCAAACAGCCCAAAGTAAAATGGTAAGATACTGTTATTTGCCGCACAATAAAAGTATGTAATCTTTTAAAATTTATAAAAGGTCCTATATCGACCAGCGATATAAAAGAACAGATGATTGAAATTAAAAACGGTAAGATGGTAATTTTTCAAAATAAAGCTTCCCAATCAACGGGAGAAGTAAATGTTCTATGTTAATGAAAAAGGATGAAAAGGTATTAAAATGGGACGGTATATATTGCATTAAACTGCAAAAGGTCATAGCATAAAAGTCAAATTTTAGAGTAAAGATTTACTGCTTTCAGGAACTATATGATACAAGAGATGTTTATAGTATCATAAAGTTCTTTCATATCATGCACAATGTAATAACCATCGCGCGTAGGTTGTAAGTCAAAGCACTCTATCTTAAGGTGATTGACAATGAATGGTTCATTGCAGTAAACGCATTCTGGTGGGTCTTGACCTTTTAATATGTGTGTGTGGGTGATATAAGTATGACCAATTCGGATTCTTTCAATGACTATCTCCTCCCTACGTATGGTTCTGTAGCAAGGGGTCCATTCTCCTAGGGTTGGCTTGATTGCATGAAGTTTGTTATTTACAGCATCATTCCATGAGGCCTACCACTTCTGACGAAAGAACTTTCTGATACAAGGTTTAAAATCGGTATATGGTATTTTAAAATCAGATTGTCCTAGAGTAAGTGCCCTTTTAGCAGCAATATCTGCTTTTTCGTTACCTTTTATACCAATGCGGCTAGGTAACCAACAGTATATTATGTTGTGGTTGATACTCAGCTCATTTTTTTGAATGAGTATGTTTTTTCAATATTGGATTCTCCAGGTTTCTATTGTGTAGTGACTGGAGAACTTATAGCGAGTAAGAGAAGATGATACTGTTTAAAATATGTTTTTTTCCTATATGTTGCAGAGCAAGTTCTATTGCTCTGATTTCGGCTGTAAAATTGATGCTCCATTTGGTAAGCGAACTTGCATTGTGTGATTTCCACGAAAAAACTGCAGCAGCCATTTCCTCATCCTTTGATCCATCAGTGTAAATTCTGGTGTAGTTTTTAAATTCGGTGAGGAGTTCATGGTAAGAGTTGTGGAAGACAGAAGGGTTTGTCTCAGATTTGTTTCCATCGTGTGGCGTAAAAAGTACTTTTGGTTGTTTAATTAGCCAGGGTGGTGTTTCTGAATTTTAGAAAGATCTATATTTGTAGTGTTAAGGCTGGATGATATTCTAATGCCAAAGGAAGGTATGGCGTTTGGTTTATTTTCGTATAAAGTTTTGTATTTGGGTTGAAAAACAACCGAGAAAGCAGGATTCAGAGGGTTTGATTTTAATTTGAGAGCATACAGTGCGGAAAGCTTGTCTATACGATCTGATAATGGTTCATCCGCCTCAGCTAGAAGGTTTTCACACGGAGATGTTTTAAATGCTCCCAATGCCTGTCTTATTCCTTGATGATGAATTTGATCAAGTATTTTCAAATAGGATTTTCTGGCTGAGCCATACACAACGCAACTATAGTCTAGTTTGGAGCGAATAAACGTTCTATATAAATTCAGAATGACTTTTCTATCAGCACCCCAGTCAGTGTGCGATACTAATTTAAGTAGGTCAAGTGCTTTTGAGCATTTAGCTTTCAAGTTCTTTAGGTGTGGAATAAAAGTCAGTCTTCTGTCAAAGATAATAGCTAAACATTTTGTTTCCTCAACAACTGGAATAGGTGTTCCGTCCAGCGTGAGGTGAGGTTCATCGTGATGTCTTCGTAACTGACAGAAATGCATGCATACTGTTTTAGACTTCGAGAATTGGAAACCGTTTGCACTGGCCCAACTTTGAATCTTGTTTATATTTTGCTGAAGTTCTCTATCAATTGTATGCATGTGCTTCGATCTATAACATATTAGGAAATCATCAACATATAGCGAGCAATATACACCAAATGTCAGACACTTTGTGATGCTATTAATTTTAATATTGGAAAGTGTCACGGATAAAATACTCTCCTGGGGCACACCCATCTCTTGCTCGTGCCAATCTGATATGGTAGAGCCCACTCGTACCTTGAATTCTCTGTCTGAGAGAAAGCTGGATATGAAAGAGGGCAGACGGCCTTTTAGACCTAGATCGTGCAGGTCATTTGCACTTTCAAAACATACACCATTTTCATAACGATTTTAAAATTAAATTATAAGATCCTAAAACCGAACACGTGTCCTTCAAAATTAGAAAATATAAACTTTTTAATTCTCCTTTGTCCCTGTTGTATATGTTTATAGAGAATATTTTCGGTTTGATTCTGGATATAACCTGATATTTATAAATGTGCAGAATATTTTAATTTTGTTAACACCGTGGCCAACTATTTGATATTTATATATGTATATCAAAACATATATAAATAATATCATTTTAGACAGATGTTATCTTCCGTGAATATTCATGTTCGTTCTGATTCTAGCATGTGTATAATTGGAAACTATATAGTTAGATTAGATTCTCCTTTTAGTAATAATGATTACTGACGTTAAATTCTGCAGATCTTTTTACTACTTATAATGACTGTGTGTTTGAGTGTGGATCGGAATATATGTGGCAATGACTTTGTTTTGTCTTGGATATCATACAGTGAACAATTGTTTGAGGACAATTACTTGACAACTGCTGAAATTGTTCCTTGCTTATATTTTCGTCTCTTACATTTTCAATCGATGCACTTATAAAACCAATTCACAATGATTGCATGTTTTGCTATGACATTGTTGTTGACCTCCTAAAAATTATCATGCAAAAGGGTTATACAAGGTCACTTCACAGAAAGTTATAATTTGTTGTTGATTAATTGACTTATCAGATGCTTTAACGTGCCTTTTATCATCCTGTTTGAAGAGTGTTGCTACTTGTGTTTGCCGTAATGAAAGTCCATGCTTTCAGTGTATTTAGTTAATGGTTCTTAAACTTACAGTTTTTGAAATATTTTTCTAGGTTTCTATATAATCACTATATACAATCACTCCTCTAACGTGCATCAAAATAAATATACAACATTCTCTCGTTCTATGTGTATTATAGCATTTCACCACATTCAAAAAAGCAGACTTACTTTATTTGAGTGCTACAATATCAGATGCATTCGTTATATCTTTTAATATAGTATTGTCACAGATGTATCTTGTTCCTGTTGAGTTAAAATGTTTCTCGCGTTCGTCTTCTTTAATCAGACTTTGCATATTTAATTAAATTAATAAGCAAATAAATGTAGTCTGTAACTTTAGGAAATCATTAGCATCGCATGACACTCCTATCATAATTTCAGTTGAACTCCTTAGTAAATAACTGACCTTAAGGGTCACCCTCATGAAACTTTTGTGATAACTCCTTAGAATATTTTGCGATGGCGTCCAAAGTACCCAGCGTATATGTTAATGTGAGAGTTTTCAAGTTTGATTATTTTTTTCTTTGCATGCATCAAATGGAGCATGCTTAAATATTTGTTAAGCTTTATGTTTTTAGTCTGTATTTGGAAAAAAATTGGATCTAGCTACATTTATGGTACTTTGGCATCAACAATATATGCAAACTTTCAGGCGAAAGAAAATGGGTAGGAACCCTAAACACTTGACTTACAAATCTGAAAGAGAATGCACCATCATCCTTGTATAATAATATCATAGTTTCTAGTCCAAGTGACGACAAGTGATAACTCCCTGTCGTTGCCTGGCTTAGAAAAACTATCACACCGTGAATCGTTTCTACAAGTGTAAATAATGCAGCCCCTAAAACAAGTTTTATCAAGCAACACTTTAAAAAAATCACTAAGAGAAATGATGTCATCTAACATTTAGCTCAAATAGATTCAAATCAATAAAGATTATGTTAGTAAAGCAGACGATAATGTAGAGGCAAACATATTTTACTTTAAAGCATTCTAAAGGTTTAAATTAGGTTTGGGATTGTTTTATGTGTGATGAACGTCTTTTCAAATTACGACTGGGCCACACAAATATATAATAGATAAGAAATAGGGTCCCTTTGGTAACCTATGTGAAGACAGAGAATAAGAACGATTCAAACAAATGACAAATAACCAATGTTCTAGTAGAAAGGTAAACAAATAAAGACGAAAATGTCAAGTAATTTGTACTCAACAACGTTATAAAGCGTATCTTTTATAAATGTTGAATCGAACTCTTAAAGTCTAAAATGTGGTAGAATTTCTTGAAAATAAAAACCACGAATGCTTCGATTTGTTACAAAATATTTGATGGATACTATAGATTGTCGCTATTTTTCAACAATAGATGTGCTAATATACGGGGGAATATATATTGGGTTAGAAAGTTAAAATCTTATTATATAATTTTTATTTTGCTAAAGGCTATCTTCCTATTGACAGGGCAGCATATGTCTTACGGTAAAATAGGCTACTTAAAGAGACAAAATAACGAGGGAACATTTAACGAAGAGAATTAACCTAATACGACAAGGAAGGTACCTTTAAAGCGGCGAAATCTTTGGAATATATATTATTGAATGGTTAAACCACGTGCTGGTAATGATTGGAAGAAATGTAGATGTTATTTTAAAACATATATTGTCTACATTATACCCCCTTCCCGTGCACCCTGAAAAAAGTCATAAAATCATCATGGTATTTTGATGAGAATATAAGATATTACGTTACATTCATTGATTCATTGATTTATATTTTGCTAAATCAAATGAGGTGTTGAATGAAATTGCACATCAAAAGCATATTATACAACATATACGCGTTGTAGAAATACATTGAAGTCAAGGTTCCTTTATATAAGAGTGAATAACAAAACTACCAAACATTAGAGCACTCAAACAAGTCGAAACAAATTTTTCAAAATGTTCATTTCGTTAAAAAATCGTATCATATAAAGGCACAAACTTTGCTTTCTATAAATAAAAGGAGAACGAATGTATTTAGACATGTTCATCCATATCTCATCCTTCCTATAAAATGAATATATAAAACAATTCCAAAAAATATTGTCGCAAAAAATCTACAAAACATGTTTATGAAACATTTATCTGACTTTTATTTCCTAACTGAAGACATACATACATTATTTTTATTTGTTTATGTAATGATCGATTTTTTTGTAATGGTGTTCTTTCCATTTTCGAAGTTTCATCATATTCAGAGTTATAAGCTATTCATGTAAATTCAACGGAGTCTATTTTGAACAAAAAAAGACATTTATCCATTGGAAAAACTGATTTTATCAAGACATCGTGCTTACGATATGTATGAAAGACAACTAAAAACTGTAGCATAACTAACTGGTTCATACTATTTCTAGAGTAAATTGAATTACAAAATAGGAACAATATATTCCACCATTTTGATCGGATTGCTAAAGAATTAACAAACTCATTGTATCTGGAACACCTGCCACACTTCTAACTGAATTGCATAAGGATTACCTAAAGTCCTTACGTTTCTGTGCGAATGGCGGTTTCAAATAAAACGGTCAAATATTGTGTTTTTATTATGCAATTAAAAGTCTAAATAGTAACAGAAGGAATATGTACCGTTTTGGGCAAAATATTAAGTTAATATCTGAACACTATTTGTCATTGGTTCCCCCTGCGGGTTCGGGGTTGTAGGATTTGACTTTTATGCTATGACCTTGTGCAGTTTTATGCAATATATACCGTCCCATTTTAATGCCTTTTCATCCTTTTTTTGCCCCTTGCGGGTTCGGGGTTGTAGAATTGGCCCGACGTGCCGCGCCACGTGTAGCAAAAGGCGACTAAGTAGAGGCAACCTGTTTGCCTTGGGTTGCGTCCATTGTCGGGGGAGATAAGGATCCTGGTAGTTGAACACACTACTTTGGCCTCTACTTCTTTAGACGGGTGGTCGAGATGGGCCAGTTCTCGACAAATCGGCTGGTCACGCCTAGCTCTAGGAAGGATTTATTACCAGAAACACCACACTGGCTAATTAAACAACCAAAAGTACTTTTTACGCTACACAATGGAAAAAACTGAGACAATCCCTTCTGTCTTCCACAGCTCTTACCATGAACTCATCACCGAATTTAAAAACTACACCAGAATTTACACTGATGAGGAAAAAGCTGCTGCAGCCATTTTTTGTAGAAATCACACAATGCAAATTCGCCTACCAAATGGAGCATCAATTTTTATAGCCGAAATCAGAGCAATATAACTTGCTCTGCAACATATAGAAAATAAACATATTTTAAACAATATCATCTCCGACTCGCTATCAGTACTCCAGTCTATACACAATAGAAACCTGGAGAATCCAATATTGAAATACATACTCATTAAAAAAATGAGCTGAGTGTCAACCACAACATAATATATTGTTGGTTACCTAGCCACATTGGTATTAAAGGTAACGAAAAAGCATATATTGCTGCTAAAAGGGCATTTACCCTAGGACCATCTGATTTTAAAATACCTTATACTGATTTTAAACCTTGTATCAGAAAGTTCCTTCGTCAGAAGTGGCAGGCATCATGGAATGATGCTGTAAATAACAAACTTCATGCTATAAAGCCAGCCCTAAGAGAATAGACCTCTTCCTACAGAACCATACGTAAGGAGGAGGTAGTCATTGCGAGAATCCGAATTGGTCATACTTATATCACCCCCACACACATACTAAAAGATGAAGATCCACCAGAGTGCGTTTACTGCAATGAATCATTCACTGTCAATCACCTTATGATAGAGTGCTTTGACTTGCAACCTACGCGCGATCGTCATTACATTGTGTATGACATGAAAGAACTTTTTGATACTATAAACATCTCTCGTATTATAGAGTTCCTGAAAGCAGTAAATCTTTACTCTAAAATTTGACCTTTATGCTATGACCTTGTGCAGTTTTATGCAATATATATACCGTTCCATTTTAATACCTTTTCATCCTTTTTCATTAACATAGAACATTCACATCTCCCGTTGATCGAGAAGCTTTATTTTGCACCGTTACCATTTTGCCGTTTTTAATTTCAACCATCTGTTATTTTATATCGCTGGTCGATATAGGTCCTTTTATAAATTTTAAAAGATTACATACTTTTATTGTGCGGCAAATACCAACTTCTTACCATTTTACTTTGAACTATTTGGTTTTCTATGTCGCTAGTCGATTTTAACCCTTTCCTATTTTCAAACATATAACCTATTGTATGGCGCTAAATAGCCTAAATGTGCTTGTGTGACGTTAAAATTCAATTAATCAATCAATCAACCGAGCCCTAGGAAATCTTTATTAACTCTCTCACCTCCTTTTACTTTCTCCTTGTATCTTTTTTGATATCACCGTTACCCCTATATTCTATTCCTATATCTTTCCCTTTTCCAAATCTCAGAAGACTTCCTAGAAGGCATTGGCTTAACGGGTCAATGGGGGAGGGGGTGGTAATTTTACTGACCTTAGAAATTGGTGACTTCAGGGTCAACCAAAAGTAATTTTATCAACTGAGTATAGTATCTGTGTATCCTTGGCACATTAAAAGTGTCCCCTTATTGGGCTCCTTGGTGGGTGGGGAGCACGGGTGCTAAATGTTTCAATCAAGCCATCATGGAGAATTCCAAAAAAAACATTAAAACGTACCAAAACGGTGTCATCAGAGTCGGATGACGAACCATGTAGTGTGGAATCCTTTCCTCGCTTCATGGTCATCCAATTGAAAGACGAATCACTAAACAACTTGCTACATTGTCGCCATTTATAGTCGAAAAGACTATACTTGGATTAGTCGGCAAGCCGAAAAGTGTCAAGAAACTCAGATTAGGTGGCCTACATGTAGAGTGTGAGTGCAAAGCACAAACTGAAAATATACTGAAAATTAAGACCTTTCACGATATTGCAGTAACCTGCTCCGCCCACTCTACACTTAATACATCAAAAGGCGTCATTCGTTGCCGTGACCTTGCTGGAGTCAGCGACAAGGAAATCGTCGAGGGCATAAAAAATGAAGTTGTCACTGCAGTCCGTAGAATTCGTATGAAAAGAACCAACAATCTGCAGGTCACCAACACTTTTATACTTACCTTTAATAAGCCAACAGTACCTAAAGTGGTCAAGGTTGGCTTCCTACAAATTAAGGTTGAGGTATATATACCAAATCTCCTACGATGTTACAAATGTCAAAGATACGGCCATAATGAAGACAGATGCTCTAGAAGTCAAATATGTGGCCAATGTGGCGACCCCTCCCACCGGGAATAAGAGTGCAAATCCACTAGGCATTGCGTCAGCTGCGGCAAGGAACACCATGCTATTTCAAAGGAATGCGACACATGGAGACAGGAGAAGGAAATCCAGAGGGTTTAATACACTTCTAACATTTTCTATCCAGAGGCCGGGAAGCTTATTCAAGCTAGATCACTCCCCGGCCCATCCTTCTCAATTGTAGTGAAGAGCAGCCAAAAAGCAACGAAAGACGCACAAACTCAAACAAACCCACCTGAATCCCATTCCGACTCGAACATCCCGCACTACAAACCGCAGAAAAACTCAACATCGACGCAAACAACATTCAATAATACTCCACCACCAAAATCACCAAATAGCAAGAAAAAACTACAAACAAATAGGAAGCAAAAAGGGTCTGATGACCCTATAAAGCTGCACAACAGGTTTGGAGACTTAGAGGACATGGATGCAGAATAATCTGCTTCATGTCCTCAGGGTAGTTCCAGACCTAACAACAAAAAATACACCCCTGTACTTCCTCCAGATAAATAACCAAACAGTTTGCCTCCGTGAAAGGTCTAACCTAGCTCCAGAATCTTTAATATAAAGTTGTAATGAAGAACACCATTTTACAATGGAACTGTAGAGGACTTAAAGCCAACTACCATGATATTATTTTGCTTTTAAACGAACATGATCCTGCAGTACTATGTCTTCAGGAAACATTTTTGAAAAATACAGATAACATCACACTTAAAAAACTACTCCCTGTTTAACAACTACTCTCAGAATGTTGACAGGCCTCAGTAGGATTCTCTGTTATTGTGAACAACAGAGCCACTCATAGCGTCTTTCCTCTAAACTAATTTACAAGCCATTGCTTTAAGCGTCACTTTTCATCGAGTGATTATATTTTGCTCTATTTTCTTACCACCAAACACTAACCTAGTTCCAAACGAATTAGATACCCTTGTTCAACAACTTCCCGCACCATTTGTTTTACTCGGGGATTTTAATGCCCATAATATTTTATGGGGATCAAATCATAAAAGTGACAGAGTTCACAAAGTTAAAGACTTTATTTCTAGACACGATCTGTGTCTGTGTCTATATAATACCAAAACACCGACATATCTACACCCAGACACGGGTACATACACATGCATCGATTTGACAATTTGTTCTCCCTCGCTACTTGTGGACTATGAATGGAAGGTCGCTGATGACGTTCACAGCAGCGAACACTTCCCAATCTCCCTTGTAAATCTTAACTCTACAATTGATGAAGTAACTCTACAATAGAATTTAAAGAATGCCGACTGGGCCAAGTTCGAAATACTCTGTAAATCTAGTCTGAATGAGGATACAGTTTTCAATGTTAACGACCCCATTCATCTTTTTACATCTATTTTAACAGAAACTGTAGAAGTATCTATCCCCATGTCCTCAACAAACTGTAAAAGAACCCTAAAACATTGGGGCACTAAGGAATGTAAGGAAGCCATTAGACTACGCCGAAAAGCATTACAAAATTAATAATCATCCGACGCCCGAAAACTTACATATCTATCACATTGTCCGAGCCAAAGGTCGCCGCACAATCAAAGAAAGTACAAGAGCATCATGGAAGAAATATGTTTCTTCTTTAAACTCTCGTTTCTCTGTTAAGAAAGTTAAGAATAATATACGCAAAATAAACGGAAAGAGCAAACAAAGCCTCTCCGACATCTGACACTGAACAATAACAACTTTAATTCAAAACGTGACATTGCAAATACTCTTGTTGACAGTTTCTCCAAAAATTCATCATCTAATTATTCAGAAACCTTCCAAATTCTTAAAACTCGAACAGAAACGTCACGTTTAAAATTCACATCCAACAACTCGAAAAGTTATAATCAGTTGTTCTCATTATCGGCGCTTAGGAAGGCTTTAGATAAGGCACATGATATATCCACTGGGCCCTTACGAAATACATTACCAGTTTTTCAAACACTTTCCAGAATCATCATTAACATCTCTTTTGAAACTCTTCAATGATTTATGGATCACTGGTAATGTACCAAAAATCCGGAAAGAAGCAACTGTAATACCAGTCCCCAAACCCGGTAAAGATAGCGAAGACCCGAACAGCTATCAACCAATTGCACTGACAAGCTCTGTGTGCAAAACAATGGAACAAATGATCAATTCTCGACTTATCTGGTACCTGGAAACTAACAATTTAATATCTCCTTTAAAAGTGGTTTTCATTATGGACGGAGCACCAATGATCATCTGGTTAGACTAGAAACATTCATTCGTGATGCATTTATCAAGAAAGAACATTTAGTAGCAGTTTTCTTTGATTTAGAAAAGGCGTTTGACACGACATAGAAGTACGGAATGTTAAATTACCTGCACGATCTAGGTCTAAAATGTCGTCTGCCCTCTTTCATATCCAGCTTTCTCTCAGACAGAGAATTCAAGGTACGAGTGGGCTCTACTCTCTCATATTTGCACGTGCAAGAGATGGGTGTGCTCCAGGGCAGTATTTTATCCGTGACACTTTTCAATATCAACATTAATAGCATCACAAAGTGTCTGACTCCTGGTGTGGATTGCTCGCTATATGTTGATGATTTCCTAATATGTTATAGATCGAAGCACATGCATACAATTTGACAGAGAACTTCAGCAAAATATAAACAAGATTCAAAGTTGGGTATTATCTTTGACAGAAGACTGACATTTATTCCACACCTAAAGAACATGAAAGCTAAATGCTCAAAAGCACTTGACGTACTTAAATAGTATCGCACACTGACTGGGGTGCTGATAGAAAAGTCATCCTGAATTTATAAAGAAGGTGTATTCGCTCAATACTAGACTATGGTTGCGTTGTGTATGGCTCAGCCAGAAAATCCTATTTGACAATACTTGATCCAATTCATCATCAGGGAAAAAGACTGCCTTTGGGAGCATTTAAAACATCCCCGTGTGAAAGCCTTCTAGCTGCGGCGAATGAACTACCATTATCACATAGTATAGACATGCTTTCCGCACTTTATGCTCTCAAATTAAAATCAAACCCTCTGAATCCTGCTTTTTCGGTTGTTTTTCAATCCAAATACAAAACTTTATACGAAAATAAACCAAAAATACCATACCTTCCTTTGGCATTAGAATATTATCAAGCCTTGACACTTCAAATACTGATCTTTCTAAAATTCAGAAACCGTCTATTCCCGAAACACTACCCTGGCTAATTAAACAACCAAAAGTACTTTTTACGCCACACGATGGAAAAAAATCTGAGACAAACCCTTCTGTCTTCCACAGCTCTTACCATGAACTCCTCACCGAATTTAAAAACTACACCAGAATTTACACTGATGGATCAAAGGATGAGGAAAAGGCTGCTGCAACCTTTTTTGTGGAAATCACACAATGCAAGTTCGCTTACCAAATGGAGCATCAATTTTTACAGTTGAAATCAGAGCAATATAACTTGCTCTGCAACATATAGAAAAAAACATATTTTAAACAGTATCATCTTCTCCGACTCGCTATCAGTTCTCCAGTCACTACACAATAGAAACCTGGAGAATCCAATATTGAAATACATACTCATTACAAATAATGAGCTGAGTGTCAACCACAACATAATATATTGTTGGTTACCTAGCCACATTGGTATTAAAGGTAACGAAAAAGCATATATTGCTGCTAAAAGGGCACTTACTCTAGGACTATCTGATTTTAAAATACCATATACTGATTTTAAACCTTGTATCAGAAAGTTCTTTCGTCAGAAGTGGCAGGCATCATGGAATGATGCTGTAAACAACAAACTTCATGCAATCAAGCCAGCCCGAGGAGAATGGACCTCTTTCTACAGAACGATACGTAGGGAGGAGGTAGTCATTGCGAGAATCCGAATTGGTCATACTTATATCACCCACACACACATACTAAAAGGTGAAGACCCACCATAGTGCGTTTACTGCAATGAACCATTCACTGTCAATCACCTTATGATAGAGTGCTTTAACTTGCAGCCTACGCGCAATCGTCATTACATTGTGCATAACATGAAAGAACTTTTTGATACTATAAACATCACTCGTATTATTGAGTTCCTGAAAGCAGTAAATCTTTACTCTAAAATTTGACTTTTATTCTATGACCTTGTGCAGTTTTATGCAATATATATATACCGTCCCATTTTAATACCTTTTCATCCTTTTTCATTAACATAGAACATTTACCTCTACCGTTGATCGGGAAGCTTTATTTTGCACCGTTACCATCTTACCGTTTTTAATTTCAACCATCTGTTCTTTTAAATCGCTGGTCGATATGCGACCTTTTATAAATTTTAAAAGATTACATACTTTTACTGTGCGGCAAGTACCAACATCTTACCTTTTCACTTTGAACTATTTGGTTTTCTATGTCGCTGGTTGATGTTAAACCTTTCCTATTATCAAACATAGAACCTATTGTATGGCGCTAAATAGCCTAAAGATGCTGGTGTGCCCTTAAAAGTCAATTAATCAATCAATCAATCAATCAGTTTGTCATTGGTAAATCTTGAAAGGATTCTGGAATCTGGTATATTATATTTCTTGCCTACTTCTTAAGTATCATTTTTCAGCCCGACGAATTAGACCCTAACTGTTTGCTCGATCTTTGAGTAGTGCATGTTAATAACATATTTGTTTTCTTAGGATGGTGAATTATAATTTAAAAAATTTGATTTCCTTCCGTGTTGTATTAACTCGATAAAAGGTTACAGCTTCAAGAAGATAACGAGGCAATATACACAGAAACGAAATGTTGCATGAAAAGAACAACATTGCATAAATATCATACAAATCCCATAGGCAGATATAGCTGATATATGCTTTCCCTAGCTGTTACTTTAAACTTTGAGTTGTTTGAAGATCTCTAGAAAGCAAGAACTTGAAGATAAATGACGTGCGTTTAACAATGATTGGACTGACAAGTATATTTTTTTTAATGATGTTGGAGTTAAAGATATGTGTTTGATTTATCAAGACACCATTGCCGTCTTCAAGGAGTTCAGTTTGAAACGTCACTTTCAAACTAAGCACGGTAACTTTGGAAACAAATTATCAAAACAAGAACTGCAAAGAAAGAATCTGAAAGAATTTGTCAGAAAGATGGTTGTGTTGTTTGAATCAACTAACATTTGTGAGCAGACTTTCTCTACTTTTGAGTCAACAAATCTAAAAATCGATCAATTCTCACAGATTTAAATATTCACTTAGTTTTAAAGATCAGCACGAGCAGCTTGTCACCAAATTTTGAAAATCTGGTCAATAAATGTGATCAGTTGTTTCATTCACATTGACTCTGTTTATGTTATTCTATTTATCCAATACATGTGTTTCTTTTGATTTTTAAGTTTTCAATTATCAACAACATATTAACGACTGAAAATTAATTCTGATGTCTTTAGTTTTTGCTATTTCAAATATTTTTTTACTTAATGAACTATTAAGCCCGCTAAAGTTGTAAATTTGTGTATGCGGCCCATGTACTGGAATGTTTGTCTGCTTTAAACTGAAAAAAATATGGCTGGGTATCTCTAATTAATGTTCTTGTAACTGGTTCAACATTTATTTAAAACATTTTCACTGTTCAAACTCTATGCCTCAGAAAGCATACCAAGTTACAACATTAGAGCTTAACTGTCCTTGATGTCAATTTAACGTTGGGTCATGAATTGCCCACATGATTAGTATTATACACTACTTCTTGAGGTCACTAAGACCTAAACCTTATTCATCGTAACTTGTACGTCAAATGGTATCTTCCTTGTCTCAAATGCATCTGATTTGTGCGGTTGATTGAGATGTGATCTAAAATTTACATACTTTTTGTGGTGGTAAGTGATAAAGAAATCAAGACATTTGTGAAACATTACTTTTTAGTGTCCGTAACCTTGAACTTAAAACTTGTTACCAAATATCAACATGTCTTCCTTATTTTAAGAATACGTGATGTACACATTTATATATCAAATCGCGTAAATATGTCGTGTGGAATGTGTTTCGTTTTTTTTAGTATCTGCGATTTAGCCATTAAAGTTTTGAACCCCACATTCTAAGGTGTATTTAGTGCGCTTAACATAATCTACATGTCACATTTGGTAGCGATAGATTTTGAAGAAGTAACATATGATATAAACGGTGATCTTCATGCTTAAAATGTTGAACCAAACCTTGTGGTTTTTCAGAATGTAAACATTCAATACCATCTGAAATAACAACTACCTTTCTTTGTGAACATACGTGGCACTGTCTCTATACTTTTGAGCAGTACTCAGCCATATTGTGTGTGTGTATGTGTGGGGGGAAAGACTAAATCATAACTGGCACATGGAAAATGTTCGCACTGAAAAGTAGGAATACATATTATGATCAAAATATATCAAATCATCTTTCTATAAGGCTGTTATCTGCGCTGGATATTACTTTCGGCTATTAAAACAATATTAGGTTGATTTGTAAATACTTTGCTTGTGCTTACGACGCGTTATTTATGTTGGTATGACTCCATTAGCATACATAATGTGCTAATTGATGGATAATGAACTCCAAAGCTGCAGACATAACTTCACAAAATATATGAAAAGATTAAAATACAAACCCTGGTTCTAAAATAATTCATTGATATATGAGATATGTGAAGAACACAAATATGTACAAAACGTTCCAAAGCTTTGTAAGCTATAAAAAAAATTATATCAACTGTTTCCGACACATAAAACGTTGTCTATTTCATTGCTATGGAGTGAATCATAAAATGAACGGTAAAGGGGTTCTACATCAATACGTATGCATGCCTCAAACTCAGTTGCTTATCACTTCAGTCACATCATTACTTAAATAATGTTCAGTATCATTTGGTCAAAAAATATATATTTGATATACCAAAACGTACATTTAAACCAAACGGATACAAAGCTTTCAACCGAAAGGTTTATCGAGGTCATCAAATAATCATTTAACTCCTTTTGCTAGGGTTAGTTTCGGCTAGAGGGAAATCGATGATGGTGTATCTGAATCACGTCTCAGAATTTTGCATATACTTTTAGTGAAATACAAAGCACGTTAAATATGAAGCAGACATCTAAACATAATATAAATATAAAATCATGTGATATAACCAATCCCAATATTGATATCGATGATTTCGGGTAATGATATAATAGATATTTATAGTCTTATGTCAAGTAGTTCTTCCTTAGACGACTCGGTGGTAATCATGATGCCATCTGCAGGTATGAATGAGTGCGTATTGATATATATATATATATATATATATATATATATATATATATATATATATATATATATATATATATATATATATATATATATATATATATATATATATGTATATATATATGTATATATATATGTATATATATATGTATATGTATATATATATATATATATATATATATATATATATATATATATATATATATATATATATATATATATATATATATATATATATATATATATTAGGTAACGACAAAGTGTTCTAAATAGATTTTTATATTTGCTTTGCTTCAATTTCTTTTTTCTGAGTGAAAAGCGTTTAAAATATATGGTTCAAATGTTTGATTTTTTGTTTTGAAAAGAACCTTGGAGTTTGTACTTAGTATAGAATGTTTGACGAAACAGTTAATTTTAAATGCAAATGCAAGTTATTTATTTGTGCGGGTTATAAATTGAGTTGCTAGAAAGATTGCAAAGTATTGCATAAAAGGTTCTTTTTTTCTTTTAAGTGGGATGCAAACGAGAATTTAAAAATCAATATACATTGAAAAATAACTGAAGTTGAGTTTTCGCCGATTATGTAATCAATGAGAGAAGCACTATTAGTATAGAAAACTAGATTACACAGAGCATTAGTAAGTATAATGGTTTCTGAAACACCTGTCAACACCTTCTCATGAATTCCACTCACACGCGTAGGGCGCATTAGACAATATTATAAAACATCCTTTCATTTTTGTCTGTACTACAGATTCAACTGGAAACAAAAGATTCTTTCACATTGTGTGATTGAACGCTTACATTTAATAACAACAGGATTAAAAACCTGTTTGGGCAAATCACATATAGCACAATTTTATTACATTTGGTAAGTGAACACGATTTCGCTAATTTCTAAACTCAGTTTCTTCTATTTTGTATTATGGCTTTATAGAATGTATTGTGCGTACATTTTGTAATTCCGTTTTTAATTTGTTTCTTGATACTTATTTTAAAGATGCAACCGGTGATGTAAAAAAAAATAATTGAAGATGAAATATCTGAGATGTTAAACCTCGCAAATGTTGATCTCAATGAAATAGTTGTATTTCAAGATCGTCAGGGTAAATTCAAAACTATTAAGGTTTCCCTGGATGATATCTTAGTTAAACAACGCGACGCAGTAGAAAATACTATCGCGCTGTTCTCCGATCAGGGTAAACTCAACCCGGCTGTACTTGTTTCAACTATTGTGGATAGAATTAACAATTTAGAACCATTAAAAAAACAACGCGATGAATATGACGACCATATAATTAAAATTTGATCGGTTTTCTGAATTACAAAGAAATAATTGACAATATTGACAAATCTCTATTAGATTTTTTTGGTAATCCACCGGAGACCACACCGAAACTCACGAAGATAAAAACCTACATGTATCATTTGTCAAAGTTGCGATCCTATTATGAAGCTCATATCAAACAATTTACTATGTTACGTAATTTTTTTTTAAAAAAACCGATGATGCCGTCGATTAAGTTTTTTGTTAAAAATACTAAACCCGAAGAAATCAAAAATATCTCACTGGTATTATTACGAAAATCGATGAAATAACAGCGATTAATCGGCGAAAAGAAGTTTTTCGCGAAGATATTAAAACGACCAACGATGCCATCAGGGATGATCTACCGAGGATGATAGAAAAACTTGAAAAAATAAAAATCCCTCACGATCAAAAATATATCGTAAAAAATATGTACGCGATCCCACACGGATATTTTACATGCACATCATCCACTAACATATTAAATATCACCGCAGCCGTCAAAGGTATTTATCGATTAACACTAGTGTCGCCGACTCAATTTAATATTTCATCAACGAGTTCATCTGGGGTGAACAATATGATATAAACGATCATCGACAAAGGAACAACTGAACGATTCACAATAACATCCACTGATAATAATTTGGCTAGGGTTTCAGTAACATGGTATGTGGAATTCGTAGCGGATTTAAGTAAACAACTAAATTGAATTCGCCGGCGAATTTAACTCCAACAATTTGAAATCTGTTGTAATAAATAAAATGTCATCATCGGCAACGTCATAACAGTATCGCTATGATCAAGTCAGAGAATTTCAAACTAAACTCAAAACACTCACTGAGGAATATCAAGTAAAAATAAAAAAGAATTAATGCTGTTGATGTTGCCGTGTACTTAGTATCAGGTGTAATCACCAGAGGTGGTATAATATTCTCCTCGGTGACAATGACTGCCCCAATAGCTGTTTCAATTTGTATATCAAATAACAAAAAATAGCATCATGCAGCCAGCGTAAACTACAAGACTACGTAGTTAAGTTAGATACGTAGTTAAGTTAGATGTTGTGTCAACCGCATACTCCCAATTATCCTCGATGATATCATCCTCCCTCGATGATACATTAATATCCGATAATGAGTTTTCAGCGATGGTACGTGTTTATGATTCCGCGATGTCAAAATTAGAAAAACAACACGAATATAATAACACTGGCAACATCGCAAGAACTACTTCAACGAATAGCGGAAAATACCACACGGGTGAAAACCAGCATGATCTCAATAACCTCAACGAATCCTGAATTCAGTGTCAATTTCCCTACTGCGGTTCCAGTTAAGGAGATAGCACTAGCAAAACTACGAGTGTATCACAGTCGGCCGAACATTAGATCAGTACCATTCGGTGGTCAACAACCGAATAATTCCTTGGTGTTTGCGAGTAAGAATAAACAAAACGGGACGTTGTTTCGTTACCATCTGGGTCCTACCAAATCGAACAAATCAATAACGAATTACAACGCAGAATAAAATCCATTACTGGAAAAGAATCGAAAATCGCTATAACGGTTCACGAACCAACACTATCATCTGCCATTGAGCTAAACTCACCCGGGTATGTCGTAGATATCTATCAGAGTTCAATCAGAACTCTATTAGGATGGCCTGAAATACCACCCCGACAAGAAACCGTTAATATACCCGAACCGAAAAAATCTGATTATATTTCAACGAAGGAGGATTATCATGGTTATAATAAAGCACAATCATCCATTTTCATTATTTTTGCTCCTCCTATAATACCCCCTCGTCCTGAATTAACATATATGTTACCGCTAGATACTATTTTTAATCGTTTAAGAGCAGTATCAGAACCTCATTATACAGGATATCTTACAATAGACAAACCAGATATTACCGGACAGTTTACAAAAATGAATAGCGATTTCGAGCGAATTAGAAATAAACTTATAACGGAAATTGGTACAATACCTCCCAACCGAAAGAATGTCATCACGTACATGGAGATATGTAACAAAATTATCACCGACATGGAAGAATTTAATTTGCGAACAATTCAATATCAGGTGATGATCACCCCAAAGAGAACAGAATTTGCAAAGAAATATAATATACGCGTAGAGGATCTTCGCACGTTTAAAATGCCAGTATATATTGCACCGGAACTAAACAAATATCTCAATGAGCAGGGATATATTTTATACTCGTTTGCACCAACAGCTACTCCAGGATTTCTAATGATTGAGGATCCAACTAATCCAGTGCATATGCGATGTCATAATGATTCGTAGACGGGAATTAATTTCAAATTCACTGACCAGTCCAATAATCTAATTGATTTACTAGTTGAGGTTTTACAAATTAGTCTGTTTGTGAAATTCTAAATTGCTACCAATTTAAAGATTTTCAATTCGTCTCCGCAGCGACATCAGTGCCGGGTCTGTAGCGTAAAATCCTAAAGGATTTCATTTTTTTGTCTGCCTGAATTGGTTTCGGTTTGAAATCCTTTAGGATTTTGTTTGAAATAGTTTCGGTTTACTTTAAATAGTTTCGGTCTGTCCACCATCTCTGCTGCTAGTAGTCAAAATACAAAAAACAGTTACTGCCTCAAAAGTGTGAACTGTACCACTCATGATAGGTAAATGTCAGGATTTATCAGTGGACAGTCAGGCCGACTGGCTGTCAAATTTTACTAAAAAACTCTGGTCACTGTTGTTAAAACTAAATCTTGAAAGGAGAAGAATCACTGGTCTTGAAGATTGTTTAAGAGAACACTATACTTATTATTCTTGATGCAAATCATTAACTAACAATCTAATAGCTGTCATATGAACATCAAATATGGCCACAAAACGCCTACTTAGCAAACTAAAACAATTAGGGATAAGCTACCCGCATGGATACATACATTTTAAAAAATTTAAAACAGGACCAGCGTATTTAGGGTACAATCTTATAAAATCCATCAACACTCTAAGCCGTTATAACCATTGTTTACTGTAACTTTCATTTGCAACAAGAAATATGGTTATTTATTTAAAATTTAAATGTTAAATGACAATATCAGACGTTATCTAGTAAGGACTAAAATCAGACAAAAATGTATTTACAACTATTCGACAAACCATGAATAAACTTTATGGATAGGCTTCACAAAAGGAGCCATCTATATCGTATGAGGTCAATGGGTCCGTAATAATAACAGACTAAACGTAAAATGGTTTACGCAGATTACATCAAGTTGTGTTGCTTTAAACTTGTGAGGTATGTTCATGACTTAAATTTAAAACAACGTAATTATCTACTTTTTTTCCGAGTATAGTGAATACAATGTACGGTGCTTTTCAGCTGTGAAAACATAATTTCATATCTACATGAATACAACTTCGTACACATACACACACATATATACATACATACATGAAAGACATACATACATACATACATACATACGTACATACGTACGTACGTACAGACAGACTAACATACATACATACATACATACATACATACATACATACATACATACATACATACATACATACATACATACATACATACATACATACATTGCGAACCCGGTTCAAATCTTAGTTTTCGCCATTTTCCCACGATTTGGCTCATTTCTTAAACTAAATTTTATAATTCCGTTATTTTAAAATGTTAAGAACGTTATTGCCAATTTTTCAATCGGTTTTATTAGCGGCTGCATTAAGATGAAATATGATATATCAAGGTATTATTTTTTTTATCCAAGGAGAAAATCCTCACAAACTTTTATCATATCAGTTTTTAGAGATAACGTCGCAGTACAGTCCGTCGTGGTCAGCATGACAGGTAAGCATTAGGAATGGTGTACTAACTACACTTGCAAAAATCTGGTAACTTTAAATAGTTAACTTCTCCTGCTCGCAGGCTTGAACTGAATTTTAATTAGAGTCGATTCGAAAACGGTCAAAGGCATTGATATACCAATGTGTTTGCACGTGTAATTCAGGAAAATGAAAACTGTTGAGACAAACCAGTCAAATTTTAGGAAGTAGTAGGCAATTGGATACAGTTGTCGTGCAATAATATATTCCAAAATATCTGATAATAAAGGCAGATTAGAGACGATAATTCTGACATCGATGGGAGTAATAAAATGTTTGCGGCTAAACATGTTTATCACAGAGACGTAGTACAAAGTACTTTTCTCGTGACATTGTTAAAGATGCGCGTGTCCAAAAGCGAATGATACGAAAAGAGAAATATTCTACTTCATGAAATGGCACACGTCTCCAAAAAGCACAAGGATAGTCTCAGTTTAATACAGGATATAATCACTTTTGAATGTTAGGAATTATTGTTTAATTTAGTCATTTTAATTTCGTACATCAATTTTCCCCTAATTACATAAGTATTTGTTTGCATATAAGTTGTCTGAGATATTATATAATTCATATATTAAATGAATTAGTTTTGATTTAGTTATTGTATATGTAATACAAATCGTGTATCATAATGGTTGTATGCACTTCTGATGAGAAATATATTATCTATCTTAAATTATTTGTAGCTTGTATGCTGAGAATTTTTTTTTCGGTCTATAAACGGACATTATCCTGTCTATAACATTACATCATTGTGTAATGTGTAATTCAATTGAAAGTTCTTTTCTTGTAAGCATAGGGACTTATGTCTACCAATACATATTAGCTTAATGTTTTAACCAGAGCAGGAGGCCATTAGTTATCTAAGAGGTCTACTGTCACAGTTCCAGTTAAGAATGTAATGAGTTGCTGAAAAAGATACAATATACAATATCACCAGCCACATGCACACGCACAGAACCGAATCGACCCCACCAACCCTCAGATGACTAGAGTAATCCTCGTCGAATCGACGGACTAATCAAAGGAAATAAAACTAACACAACATCCTGATTGTATATAAAAAATACCAAGATGTTTTACTTAAAGACGTTACATATTGCACCAGTCGTCCCATCACTGTCCTACCCAGAGGGAATATATCCCAAAAAAAGTCAAAATAGTCCTCTCATTTTTAAACTATTAACATCCGGGAATATAATCTTAAACTTCTTATCTTCTTCGTCAACTCTACTGTACCTTTGAGTACACTCAAATATACTAGCAAAGAATGGACTAACAGATTGTCATGGTAATAAAACTGGTATTCCTTTTTGTTAAAAGCACATCTGAATAATCTGGGCTGGTCAATCAAGAATCTAAAGATGGTTTAATCTGGTTTACATTGCCAGTTTGTTGTGACAATGATAGACATAACTACATCGTAAAATGTAATTGATTCTGACTGATAATTCTAAATTAGTGGATATTAATTCATCTTTGTCATATTTGCTCTTTATTTTTTTTCCTCATTAGACTGCGTCCGATAACGAGAGAAATGTTCCAGGTAATATTGTATTTAACGAAATGGATTTTCGCTACATTTCCGAGACATAATTTACCTCTTTTTCTTTCTTTTTCAAATAACTTAGTTGTTTTCAAAGACATAGTTTATACCCTTTGCAAATGTTGGCAATTAGTTTCATATATCAATTTGCAAATTTGTACTTCACCTTTGCATAGTTTAGTTTAATGCGATAAAATATAGATATGGCGATATCATGCCTTAAGATAATTTTTTAAAATAAAATTCGAAATCTGAAATGTTCCCCATTATATTTGTATGTTGTAATTTAAAATGTTCTTTATAAATTTAGGATTTTTTCCAGAGTTATCCGTCTTGAATAATGGTCCATTTGATGTAATTTTAAGTAAGTGAACAATACAACCAAATCATGAAGACTTTATTGCTTTGTATATTTCGATTCGCACTCGCACAAAATTTGACAATTTGTACGAGTCTAGTGTAAATTGTACGTGTTACGTATCATAAAAACAATTGTATAATTAACATTTGAAAGCATTCCAATATCCTATAACTTAAATAAAGTTTTCTCAATATATTTAATGGTGGATATCATGCATGTAAATCTTCCTCCAGGCCAAAGAACAGAATGGAGGCCTTTTCCCTTCGATAATATCGGTTCCCTGGTCTTGCCCGTTAGCTACAGGATCCATTCACGACCTTGATGCTATCTTGAATTTGGTTGCACTACATATATGTATTGAGCGGAGACATGCGTGCATCGTGCTGTTAAGGCTCTTGAGCCATTCAAACTGAAGGATCGAACACTGGATTTCACAGGATCTTATTCTGATCTTTCTCTTGGTTGCCTCCTTCAATATAATGGAGCCTATTTGTAACGCCATATTAGATATGATGGGAGTATCAGCACGTGCCTCTACATGCATTACATGGTCCGGTGTACCCAGTGAAGATACTCTGTCAGGTTGAACTGTACTAGACATCTTGTCTTTATCGGTTTAACCAAGGATACAATAAAACTAAAGTCAGTTCAAATTAGAAACCACTTTCTTCCTTCCAGTTCACAAAGAGCTGAACGTTATTCATAGATTAAACATGCATGATGATTTGGTTGGCCTTCTATGATATTGCATACGTTCATCCTGGAGTAAGGATTACGTGATACTCTTTAAAAATTGTCCACCTTTCGTAATATTATCTGTGTCGGAAGAATCTGAAACATGGTCTGTGTATAAAGTGTGGAGAACATCGAATAATGTCATAGTTTCATGCAGGGAAAATATTTAATAGGTATGTCACTATACCATATAAGGTGCCTGGAATTCGATGAGGTTATTGTTCCACATCCACCATGCTTATATCACGATTTAGCATGGAGATGCACGGGTAGTGTTACAGAAAGCTTTCCAAATATAACAAACGATGCTTGTCGAAATACGGATTAGGACTAATAAAATATTTATTATATATATATATATATATCCTATGATGTGGAACTGAGGGTTTACGAAAACGATGCAGTTACGGACTAAATAGATAACATCTATATCAGTACAAGCATGCTGTTATTCAAATTCACAAAGGCAAATTACTGATATTTCATGTTCCAGACCTTTGTCCGACTTCTAAGTTTAATATATCCGTGCTGTTTCGCAAATGATTGTAACAAAATAATGATTCCAATGACAGCATACAGTCTACCAGTATGTTATTAGAACTGAATGGCAGCCTCTTAGAATTTCGCACATTGATAAGATACAATTCCGTCCGATGAATTTGATTATATGTAAGTTTGTGTGGTACTTAAGTAAGTACATACGGTCGCTGGAGCAATCTAGTTACACAAACTCTTTGTTACACGCATATTTCTCCTACGTTTAGATGCTGTCTATAAAATCAAAGTTTTCCACAGATCAATTTTGAGTGCAACCTTAGAATACTAAACATTATCGGATCAACTGACCTACTCCAATGTTGTATTAAACTTAGAAGACTTCTGTCTACAAAAGCAAGTCTGTTTGTTGTGGCTATGAGCAAATATGTAGGAAAAAAGACCCGAGTGAATCAACCCCGGTTGAAAGAAAAAGAATACATTTATAGATCCTTATGACGAAAGACATATCGGTAATTATATTAGTACTAGATCTAAATATGTTCATAAACCTAGACAACATTTTTGGTCTAAATTGTGAAACGTCCGCTACAGACCACGCAATGCGTAAGAAGCAAATTAGAACATAGGATGGATATTGGAGTCATACCGGCTAACATGACGCAAGTTTGATCAATTAAGAATTATGCTAATCATAATTAACTTTAAGTGTTTTGATTTTGTTCGAACTATGTAATTTTTCTTTCCAAGGGTACTTCATCTATTTGTATCCACACAGATGATGTAAAAATGGATGCATGACTTTCTGGTTACCAAGATGGCGCTATTTTTTCGGGTGCATTGTGAAGACGTCAATAACAGAAAATTGCGTGCTTTCTACACTTATACAGTGTATTAATGGAACAAGTTGCTTGATTACATTATTATGGCTGAGTATTTATCGAAGGGTAAACTGTACCTAATGACTTATAAAAGGAACATATTTACTTTGATCAGGACACATTTGGTTTCAGAATATAACGATAAAGAAAAACTTATTCCAGGAAATAAATTTAAAATAAGACATTCATAAGAAGGATGAAAACAAACTTATTTTTTTTTATGTGTGTCTTATTTAGAGAATATGTTACGTTAATGTCTTGATATCAAGCTCTATCCATACGATGTAGACACGCACTCATAATTTATTCTGGTACAAATACATCATGAATCCATTTAATAAGATCACAAGGTAGATAATTGTCCGATCATATTTCAGCATTTCTGATATTTAAGAATGCAAATTAATGTTTACAGATATAGCCCAACATTTTCCCAAACATGTACATTTCTCAAACATGTACATTTTCCAATTGGGATTTACATTCGATCAAAATAAAACGAAGTAAATTAATGCGCAGATCTTTTAAATCTTATCAAATTGTTAAGTCTTTAAGTAAACACGTTCGAAGTGTTGACAGGTGTTTCGAAACCAATTCTCTTAATTATTGTTCTTTGTAACTAGGTTTTGAACACAGTTTTACATCTTCAGCTGATTGCCTAATTTCCCCCAAATCAGCTTTAATTTATTTTCGAATTTCAATTGATAGTACATACTACTTTCTGTTCTACTTTTCCGAACTCAAAATAACCTTTCGACTTATACTGTGCTTTCATTTTGTATTCGTTTGGAGAAGACTCAGAATAAACAATTTTCAACGTCGTTTTAATACAACCTTTATAATCACCAACCACTCTAACTGAATAAACTGAATTGCATCCTAACTATTCTTCAAATAATACACCATTATTACCTCCAATAAAACTTTATCCAATACAATAAAAACTGAAAGCTTTATACTATTTTCATTACAGATATATGTGCAGGACATTTTACGCTGTAACATGTGCCTTAAAATACATTGCCGGAATAAGTGGAAATTTTTAATATGTTTAAATCAGTATGTTTCTCATTTATTTTGTTAAAATTATTTGTATCATTTTATACCGTCCATTTATATTAATTTACACCTCAAAGTGCTTAACAGTAGCCTCAAAACTTCAATGAAATAGACTTTTGAAAACTCTGTAGATAGATATGGATGACAACCTATTTCGTCTTAATCGCTTCTTACTGCATTCCGATGAATAACGTGATACATCTCGGTATTCCCTTGATGTGAATTTCTGCGTCATCACCATTGCGTGGTTGATATATTCGATATATTCGATATATTCGATTTAGTAATAATTGGTACGAGAGGGTGTGAAATGCTAATTTGGTTTTAGTTTGTCTTTAGTTTTTTGCTAATTAGTTGTTTGTTGGTTTTATTGTTCTACTATTATTATTATTATTATTATTATTATTATTATTATTATTATTATGTTCAGCGAGAAATGATGGAATAACAGGAGTATTCAAATAGTAATTTAAGGCATTTCAAAGAGGCCTATTGCACCATTATTGCATGCGCATTATACATAGAAAGTTATAATAAACAATTTTCTTTCTCGTTTTTGTTTAGTTAAATATTTTAAACGTCATTGTTTATGCTTTATTATGAATATGATAACATTTGTAATTCTTACATTCAGTATATTATGTTGAATATTTATAAGCATTAGGAGTGATATTAAAACGTTACAATAGCTACCAAGCTCTTAGAAAGAGTAAAACATTGTTCCATGGAATAACGGACAATGTTTTGACTTCGGACAGGCAGTATATAAAAGAAACTTTACAACCAATTTAGCTTGCATAATAAATAAAACACAAGTTTAATAAATGATGTAATCATTTGTAGAATTATAAATCGTTTACAAAAATAGTTACCTAGGGCATTATGTAGAACAATTGTAATTGCAACACACGGCAATACATTCAACTCGGGTGCTGTTAAACACTTATCACCCGAGACTATGCAATAGTCTAGACCTTACCTAATTTTCTTTTGTTTATGTGATGCGGCAATTTCAATTGAAGCATGCAAGTGAATGGTTTTCTTTAAGAATCAACCTTGCATTTCATTGGCAATTCCTATGAAAATGCTTTGATCCAATTGGTTCATGTTCTACATCGTGTCCTACTTAAGTAGAATTTTTCAGCTAGCCGAATCATTCCCTGCGTGAGTGCTAGCAGTAGAAGTAAAGAAGAAACCATCCGTTTTGTAGCAGCTTGTCTTCAAATTTAGGCGAGTAGAAATCCTCTGACAATAATTTATTTCAAGATCACTGATTTCTAATTTTATGTTTTTCATAAAATGCTATCATTGTTTAATTTTTTATTATCATGCCAAGCACCGTATTGTTATATAAGAACTTGGTACTCGAATTGGTTTTGTATTTGGAACTCGATTCTCTCATCAATGTTATCAAGTATATTTGAAATCGATAGTTAAAATTTGTCAAATACTTGCAAGTATTATAATATAAGCAAATGACAGATAATGTGTAATTTAACGTTTCTCACAAGAAAGGGTTATCTTTATTTTCTTATTGTGTATAGGGGGAATACACAGATATAATCATTTAGCTGCTAAATTGTAGCATCTATAAACAAAAAACATCTTACATCAGATTTTGGTTTTGTTGTAATGTTATACAGTGGTAATTTCATGTCCTAATCGCATACAAGTTTAATCTTCGTATGCTTGAAATGAGTCAATAATTTGAAATGTCAGTTTGTTGCAATGCATATCATGTATATTCAGCATTACGACATCACATTACAACCCAAATGTTTGGGTATACGAGTTAGTGATTACTCAGGAAAGATCTATAAAGATGTAATGTTTCGTTCTTTATTTAGGAAGCACCGATGTGTTTTTTCACACTGCTGCTGATCTTAACCGGATTCATATGTTGTTACAAATAAGTGTCAGGAATATTGTGGTACACCTCGTTTGTTCGTCGATTTGTCTCTCTGTTAAGCGATTTTCTTCTTTGCTACTTGATTTGATATTAATATCTTTTGTAGTTTATATTTCTGCGCGTACGATATTGTAAAAGGTTTGAAATTTGGATCTACTTGCTTGGAGTTCTAAAAAGGGTTTTAAGTCAGCTGTTTAAAATCAATTCCAGTAACATTGTGAATCTCACACGAAACGTTTATATTCGCAGTTAACCCATGAAGATATTAGATATATAATTGATTTAGGGTCGAAGCTTTGACATCTCTATCTGCGGATAGGCGGATCATTAATATCTGAGGGAATACATGTATAATGATACCATTTAGGAATTCACCATGTGTTAATATCCTCAACTAACACTACCACTAATACTTCTAATTTTATTATTAGTACTACAAATATTATCACAGGTGATCAATATGAAGAGCTTAATCGTTCTTGCCATTGCCGTCCACCTGGTCACCGTACAGGGATCCAGAATAATTCAACAAGACCTCGACTATGAGCAAATGGATGACTATGGTATGTATGTATGTATGTATGTATGTATGTATGTATGTATGTATGTATGTATGTATGTATGTATGTATGTATGTATGTATGTATGTTGTTACGTGCTTAGGCTCGAATAAACAGTAACATAGAAAGAGTGAAAATAACAAGCTTGTAAAACTTAAAAAACAATTTATTGAGTACAAATATATTTCAGAAAAGAAAAAAAAACTTACTGTTTTAAGAATTAATTCCAAAATTAATCCTAAAATAATTCAAAATATTATCCACTAGAGAATTTTGCAAAAGTCCTGGTAATAAAATGTCCAATAATGCTAAGTTAGAATTCCAGCAAAGTATAGATATAGAAGACAATGTCTCTTGATGAAGTTGAAGTCAATTCTTATTAATGAAAGTCTATGAGCACATATTCTTGTCCAGATAACTAACACAATTATTCCTCTTGATCCAAACGAATTGGCACAATTTCCAGTACACGGTAATTAAGAATAACTCAAAACACACACACACACACACACACACACACACACACACACACACACACACACACAAACACACACACACACAACTGAGTATTCTAAAGCCCAAACTTCTACTGAATAACTCGCTCCAAATCATAGTTTATACACCTGGTTTATCGTAAACAGAAAAAGGAAACGACCTTCTAGAATCTCTAGAACAATCTTACGTTCAAGCAAACACGTAAACAGCGTATGACCCAAATAAATTAGAAAGATGTTTATACTTTACTCAATTTGTTCTTGGAAACAACCATTCATTTCTAAAGCTTGTTGAAAACTCTGAAACCAGGTCAGAAATGAGGTCAACACCTGGTTTTTATCATGTAAGGTACAGGTCACCCCACCCACTTCAATGAAAGAATCTTAAAACTTAAAATGCCAAATAACAAACAAACAATGAAAATAAATATAAATTACTTATATCACATATACGTAACAATGTATGTATGTATGTATGCATGCATGCATGTATGTATGCATGCATGTATGTATGTATGTATGTATGTATGTATGTATGTATGTATGTATGTATGTATGTATGTATGTATGTATGTATGTATGTATGTATGTATGTATGTATGTATGTATGCATGCATGCATGCATGCATGCATGCATGCATGCATGCATGCATGCGTGTGTGTGTGTGTGTGTGTGTGTGTGTGTGTGTGTGTGTGTGTGTGAGAGAGAGAGTGTGTGTGTGTGTGTGTGCGTGCGTGCGTGCGTGCGTGTGTGTGCGTGTGTGTAGTGTTCATATCACCCTGTACATGTACGTTAATATTCTTGAACCGGTTTTACTTTGAAGAAGCATACCCGAATCTACATCGTTACCGCACAATAAACATCATTTCTTATATATTACAATACTAATGAAGTAAAATAATTCTCATAATAAATATTATGATAATATATCCATGAGTACAGTAGAAAGAGTCTTTCTAGAGTTTTCACTTACTAATATTTGCAACGTTATCGTTTTATGAAAAAGGTCGCGATTACATTAGTGCTGATAGAAGTGACGTAATTACAGCATGGGAAGACCTAGACGAGATTCAGGGTATGAGAATGATAGAGGATGCCCATCCAGAGAAGAGAAGCAATCCTATCAAGTGCGAGGAATCAACCTGCAAACTATGCTACCATTCATGTAAGTGTTCGGTTTGTTTTCCTTATTTACAGACGAAACATTGGCATTGGCTGATATATTTTTATCCTATAGCACTGTGCATTTTACGTTTTTGTGGCATGCGAATGGCATCCAAAAATCACGATTATAACTATTAATCTTTTACTGGTGGCACGTGAGCAATCATTTTGTAATTACTCGGGAAACAAATGACGCGCTATTTTTTAAATGTGTTGACAAAGCCTGTGACAAACACTGGGATGGCACTTTTCAAGTTGTTGAACTCAGCGGGTTTTAATGATGTCATTTAAACTGACTGTTAAAACTTAAATGTCTTAATGATAGTGTAATTCTCATTAAATCATTCTTGATGTTTACGTATCGCATATTATCGATTCTCCTGACAATGCCAATGACAGTAAGATACATTTGTAACAAGATAACTAGGTGGGATTTCCGGATTAACTAAAGAACACTTTTAACGATGATATAAATATAATGTTTGAAAATCATTGCCTTGAAGGAGAAATTCATTATAAGTACGTGCGTGAATATATAACCCAAATATTATATTAATTTACATACGAATGCACAAATGTAATAATGAACAATACAAATAAATTACTTTACAAATTACAAATATAAAGTGTGAATGATTCACGGTGATTACACAATAAAAAGATCCATATAGTTTACCCATCTAGCAAACAATGTAGATTTTTACTCTCGTAGTAACATGCATACAAAAAGGACAGATATACAACGTATCTTTACAGGTCCGAAAAAGACAACGGGTTTTATGAACTCGAAAACAGGCCCACGGCTAATAGATTATATTTAAGGAGATGCATTCATCATCAACACATTTTATTTAGTATCCTTCGCTGCTAGAGTTCAGTTTCACGGCTGATATGCTTAAGGTCTGTTGTTGGCTTTACAACTTGCACCACGTCGACCCTGATCGCTCCGAAATCTTTGACCTATATGGTCACTCTGGGCATTCCAGCCAATCCAGAAGCAGTATAGACACTCCCAGACTCTGCATACATCTAACAACATATGACATCTGTAATATACACGACACAGGCATAAAACTGTGATAACATTATCCACTATAATACTTATAAAACGAGTTCAGAAGTAACCTAAGCCTGTTCAAAAGGAATCTTACTGTACAAAAGATTTCTTTAAAATGTACTTTATATTACTAATATAAATTCAATGCCAAGTCGCGCGTCCCACCTTAGCATATAAAATGTGTTTTAGTGTCTCCTTGTCCACTCATTTGATGTTATATGTTTAAGTGTTACAACAAGAACGTAATAAAACAAATGTTTTAGTTAGGGTTGCTCTCTGTTTTGTTCGTCAAATAATAAGTGTTTTATGCAACCCCAATAACTCTTGGGTAGTTTAATATTTTCTTCCCTGTGTCCGAGCTGGCAATGGGCCTGATTTTTTTTACCACCCTCGCTTGAACTTAGATTAGAATTAACGTCCCTTAAGAGTATTAGGTCCAAAGGATGGGTTCCTTTTCATTTCGTTTTCTGTGATTCATTATGTTAGAACGACACTGCCAAAGTCATTTTTGTCCTTTAGTTGTGCAATAGTGTATCGTGTTATAGTAGTTCCTACTTTAGATGCTGTTGTTGTATTGTGTAACAATATTTCAGCACACGATTGGCTATACATGGTAGCCAGTATTTGATATGGATATTGTTTTCTTGTGATGACCATAGTGTTCTGCGTTTACAATATACCGGTGTTCTGGATGTGACTCCGTTACCTAGTCTGTGTTTTGTGTGTACTTCATAAGTACAAAATACGTTTTCTATTCCAAAGTCCTGAAACTGGGACCGTTCCTTCAGGACTTCCATGATACTTCACAAGAGGCATTCAATAAGTTCCACCAAAGTCCTAAAACAAGTCCATACCTTTAGAATTGCCAATATCCTTTAGAATTTTCATTATTCAATATGTTGAATCAGAGTCCCTTTACGTTGTGTATCCGTTACTTTAAAATGTGCTGTTTTTAATGTTGTTCGGGTTATACTTCGTTATAATTACTAATCCATCACAAAAGTAGGCTGCTCACTGAAACAAATATCCATAATGTAAATAGCGTTACCTACAGTGAGATATTTTTATACAGAGACATCTTACGTGCACTCTAGGCATTCGGTTACTCTATAAAGCACTTTGCACGTGCGGCATGGGATGTATCGAATTCGCTATTTTCCAATACGACACAATATACGGTAATCACCATCGGATATCGTTGTACACCAAAATCGAAACTCGAGGATTTAATTATAAAATTGGTTTATACAATCACGTTACTATATATATATATATATATATATATATATATATATATATATATATATATATATATATATATATATATATATAATGATCATACAAGCTTTCTTGTGCAAAACGTTTGTCTGACGAAGGTGCAAAGCCCGGAAATATTTTAAGATTTAAACTATACAATCATGTTTCGTGAAGCAATCATATGTATGATGCATGCTCTCTACCTCTCATTAAACTATTCCGTCTACAATGGAAATACAGGCAAATATTTCTCAATCTAAGATAAATATGTATATTGAATGTTGTTTTTGCAGTTTGCCTGGGAGTTAAGCATTTATCAGGGAAGAACCAGTTATATTTGCATGTTGACTACAATGAGCACACTCTCTTTGACAAGACCGTTGCTGGTAAGTCCATATTTTTACTATGAGTAAAATTAGGTATGTGCTCATCTTCAACTTGATCTGCCTTCAATATAATTAGATACGATTTTTGTATTGTTGTCCTCAGCTATGTGACAGTAACATAATCAGTAACTAAATATGTATGAATGAGTGCGCGATTCGAATTAATTGTGGTAATTGCCATGTTACGGTCTGGGTGGAAACGAAATACGGTTAGATAAACGATGGAACTAGTCATGATTATCCGATAACATATATATTCTTTCCACAGACTCCAGGATTTCATACTCAAATGAGCAGGAATCCTACTTAGCTCATGTAATTTTCAAAAAAGCTTCCAATTTGTACTGTATTCTTTACTTTTCAGTAAAAGACATCGATGTATGCAAAACGATGAAGCTCTTTGGGATTGGTGTCAAATCCTGTCTAAAACTAACCAAAACGGAAATCGTAGGTGGTAAAGTCTGTACAATTGTGCAGGTTAGCGTCCCTATATACTCTAAAACATTTGACAAGATGTGTGTGTAAAGAGGCAGTACGGACAAGTGCGTCTATCCAGCTAATATTCGCGTTTCTTCCTGAATAATATTAATGTTAAAGAGAGTATCGGAATTATCACTGTTCAAAGAGCTAACCTATCGTAAATAAAAATGTATATTTCCTAATATTATTTCGTCCATTTGTATATATTCTTTTCAATTTCTCTTCCGATTTTCTCTACTTTATCTATACATATTTTATATTCTGGCTAGGAAACTTGAGTTTGCTTTTTCTTATGCTACGTCTCGCAGATAATAGTTACGAGGCAGACATATGTGATCCTTAAGCATTCTAAATGTTCAATATATGTTATAGACATATTTCGTGAGTGATGGGTGTCCTTTTAAAACAACACCGCTTGGCTACTAATATATATATATATATATATATATATATATATATATATATATATATATATATATATATATATATATATATATATGTGTGTGTGTGTGTGTGGGTGTGTGTAGCCCATAGGTAAATATTTAAAGGCAGAAAACAAAAAACAAATGAGGAAATGATTAAATGTCAGAGTGATAATTGAATCGCGCTCTAGGTTACGATGCAGCAGAATATTACTCCAAATGAAACCTAAAAATGGGTAGTTGTATTACAAAACCAGGGGATGGATCATATGATCAGGTCAATAGATATTGCACCAATGCTAACGTGTGACGACACCTATCTATGTAAAGTATGGATTAACCAATTTGTCTCTCTTATAACAACATAGAACTCTGAAACGTCCAAATATAAAATAGGTGAGAAGGTCAGGATATCATAATATGAACATATTTGATCTAATGGATATCTTCTTAATTTCTCAAAAAAGTATTCATTTATCGTGTTCCTTGTAATATATACATTAGAATCTTTGAAGGGTGGGAATAATGCAAGAATAATGTGGTAATAACGAGGGAATATTTTGTCAGAAGAAAGTTGGTATATACAATCAGAAAATAACGAAAATATCTTCATGATTTTATCTTCATGCACACTATATTAATAAAAGCCAAAATAAACGTAAAACGAAAAGGATATGATGGATTTTCCAGTAGATGGGACTTGTGAGAATATGTTATTTTAACGAAGTAGTTTCGCTAAGATTACAATCATTGATTGTCTTTGAAACATCTTTGTAGTTAGGTGTACAATAAATAGTATGATACATACATAATATGATGTCTTTTTTAATGAAATGACACATATTGATGTCGTAAAAAATAGTATTCCCGATCTGCATAGGGTAGGTATATATTTACATCTGAATCTCAGCAAAACAAATACAAAAAACATTATACAAACAAACAATTGTTACATTTGAATGTGGAACAAAACCTCATAAATGCTCGTTCCTCTGTTATTAAAAAATATACTACACATCAATATGAAATAAGTCATTTCAGGTTTAAATATCTCGTCTTCAGGTTAGAGGAGGAATAAGAAGGATCAATAATAAAGCTATCAGTGAACATTGTCGAGGAAAGTTTACTCAATGAACAATGCAAAATGTAAAAAGAGCAGATAATTTGAGCTTGGGAAAACACTGAAAAAATGTGTGATTATTTCATTTTTTTTCTTTGTTTCTTATTTTCGTATGGTTGCTTTATTGATTTAATTCGCAAGCATTCCATATAAGAGATCGGAAACGAATTTAGAGACATATTGGTGTTTTTATAAGATTCATCATAGAAATTTAATGGTAGATACATTAACAGCAATACGAGTAGAATTAAACATCTATTTACGAGATTTGATAAGATGATGCACACACCTTTTTCGTGTACAAATGTTTACACAACATGATTTTGCATCTGGCTGAGTATATTTAAAACCCACTGAGAGATTCATCCGTAAAGACAGCAAAATATGACTTTCATACAAAAATTATATGGATTGAATGTCATCTAATAAATATATGAGAAAGATTTGAAAATGAGTTTCACATTACTGTTTTCACGCACAGGGGCAAAACAGATTTATTAATAAATTAAAAGGTCGTATTTAAAGGCATATACTTAATGAAGAAAGCAATGGTGTGTATCTTGTAATTTTAATAAGAGATTTTTTAAACATGTTTCATGCTCAGTAAGCAGAACTAAAGAAAAGAATGCTTTTTTTCTTTCTTCAATCACACAAAATATTACGAAACAAAACAATTAACTCAATAGACATAGTGCCAGAAAAGAAATATGTACGTACATTTTAAAAACAGAAACATTATCAGACATTCCCTGTATTCTGTATTGCAATTTAAGGTAACCAAACACCTAACACAAACGGCAGAGTGCCAAGAAAGAGTTATATCGTTAAATTTAAAAAGTAATCAATGTCATTTGTATTATACCTTATAAATTGTACAAGTAACATTGGGTCAAGAAGAACGTATTTTGTAAACCCTAAGAATCCAAGCATGCCATCACCAACAACAATATCAAAAGAAACCCCATGACAATTGTGTATTTGCCTCTAGTCAACTCACAAGAAGGATGACATCACAGTCTACAAATGCATAGACTACCTACATGAAGTTTGAAATGTTTGGAATTATTTCTCTAAACTGTTACTATGGAACCAAGGCCGACTAAGATGCTTTGAAAACAGTAGAGACAGCGACAATTGTTTGAAGAACATATTCTACTCATGTCTGTACAACGTTTGCTATATGGCTGACGTTGAAGAGCAGACATTACGGTAGACAACTGACAAGTGAAAGATCACGATGATTTAACTTGAAAGCACAGATGTCCCAAATACGTTCAGTGTGATTAAAATTATAAAATGTGAATATAGCATTTAAAGCGATTTGATTCCGTGTACAATCTAATATTTTTAAATAAGTAGATTTTTTAACGTTTTCTTAAACGGAAGCCATTATTCTGATATTTATATCTGTATATCATTCACATATATAAATAACGTTTATCCAATATCCATGTTTTTTTTAATTCTAGCAAATATATGATTGTAATTCTGTTTTCCTGAAAGCAGCAAATCTTTGCTCTAAAATTTTACTTTTATGCTATGACCTTGTGCAGTTTTATGCAATATATATACCGTTCCATTTAGCAGCAGAGAGAGAGCGAATCCTACAACTTTTGAGACATAATCGATTTAAACCGTCAAAACGGCAAATAGATCCTTCCTGCGAAATCTCATGTTTTAACCCAAAAAAAATAAAGTCTCCATTTGGTAAATAGAGCCTTATTGATTTCTTGCTCAAAACATGAATTTGCGCGGATGATACTCTATTCGCGTTTTCGTTGCTTAACCATAAAACGTCGCAGCGATGTTGTCATCACCCCCTCTGCTGCTATGGGTTAATAATGAAAATCACTACGATTTCACAAACAGACTAATTTTGTAGAACCTCACCTTGTAGATCAATTAGATTATTGGACTGGTCAGTGAGTTTGAAGTTGATTCTGGTTAATGAATTATTATGACTTCACATATAGACTGGATTAGTTGGATCCTCGATTATTAGAAATCCTGGAGGAGCTGTTGGTACAAATGAATACAAAATATATCCCTGCTGAGCTTGATTTGATCGTTCTAGATTTATTTGATAGCTTCCTTCGATAATATCACATACTAAATTGATCGCTATCACCGAGGATATATTCACATTTTGAGGAGCAATATACCTGCCACCACCATCTGTGTCATTATTATGTGTCAGGATAGTTGTTTGTGGTTTTGTTAATTTTTTCCACGCATCATGAATTATTTTAAAACCAATATCGATGGCATCATTGAGAGATTTTTGTAGTTCTAAAATATTATATCCTGGTAGTTTAAATGTTGGAATATCGTCTATGCGGATATTAAATTTTGTTGCAAAATCTATTCTCGTACTAAGATGTCTGTCACCTTCTACATCTTCAATGATTTGTGAATGAAATGTTTCCATGTCATTGATGATTTTGTTACATATTTCTACGACGCTGATAAATTCATCTTGGGTGAGAGAACCGGATTTAAGGGATATTAACAACAGTGAAATATCGTTATTGAACGCTGTGAAATTTTCAGTGATTTTATCCTGTCGAGTTATGTAATAATTAATAGCGTAACTTTCTATTTCAGTGAAAAAATTTAATTTGGTGTAATCGCTATAACTCTTTAGTGGATTGTCAGATTTTATCCTGTCGGTGATATAATTAGATTTTTGTGGTTCTGGTAAATTAACGGGTTCTCGTTGAGGTGGGATTTCAGGCCATCCCAGTATTGTCCTTATAGAATTCTGATAGATATCTACGACGTATCCCTCTGTGCTTATTTCAATGGCAGATGATAGTGTCGGCTCTTGAACCGTTATAGCTATTTTTGATTCTTTTCCAGTAATCGATTTAATTCTACGTTGCAATTCAGCATTGATTTGTTCAATTTGGTATGATCCGGTTGGTATCGAAACAACGTTCCAGTCTGAGGTACCGTCGTCTTTATTCTTATACGAGAACACCAAGGAATTATTCGGTTGTTGACCACCAAATGATTTTGATCTGATATTTGGCCAACTATGGTACACTCGTAATTTTTCTAACGCGATTTCCTTCACGGGGACTGGGGTAGGGAAATTCACACTGAATTCTGGATTCGTTGATGTTATTGAGATCATGCTTGTTTGTACTGGGTTTGTGTTCTCCACTATTTGTTGAAGTAATTCCATCGGTGTTGTCATTGTTATTATACTGTTGTTGTATTTCTAATTTTGACATCGCGGAATCATAAATACTGACCATCGCTGAGAACTCACTACCTGATATAATTGTATCATTGAGCGATGACGATATCAACGAGGATAATTGCGAGTATGCGGTTGATGCAACATGAAATTGAATTAAGTAATCTTGCAGTTTACTCTGGCTGCATGATGATATTTTTTTTTGTTATTCCGGTTGATATACCCGCGATTGTAGCCGCCGCATAAATGCAAATTGGAACTACGACCGGGCCAATCATTGTAACCGATGCAAGTATTATTCCGGCGCCAGCAAGAACGCCTGACACCGAATACATGGTAACATCAACTGCTGTGATTCTTCGTCGGTATTTTTTTATTTTTATTTGATATTCCTCGGCGAGGGTTTTGAGTCTAGTTTGAAATTATCTGACCTGATCATAGCGATATTGCGATGATGAAATCATTTTATTTTTAAATCGTTTTACGATTTCAATTTAAACCGTTATTTACTTAAATCCGCTACGAATTCCAAATACCACGTTGTTGAAACCCTAACCAAATTTTTATCAGTAGATGTTATCGTGAACTTTTCAGTTGTATCCTTGTCGATGATCGTTGAAATCGTATTATTGACCCGGATGAACTCGACGATGAAATATTAAATTGAGTCGTTGTCACTAGTGTCAATCGATAAATACCTTTAACGGTTGCAGTGATATCTAATTTGTTGTTTGTAGGTGTCCACGCAAATGATCCGTGTTGGATCGTGTATACTACATTGTTGGTTTTCTCATGAGGAATTTTTGTTTTTTCAATGATTGTTATCATCCTCGTTGCATCACCTTTGATTGCTTCGATGAAGTTTTTCGTCTCATCGATGGATTTTTTAATATCAGGGAGTTTTATTTCAATTTTATCCAACGGGGTTCCAATAAATTTATCCACGATGTTTCTACGAAAATTTGAAAACTGTTTTCCGTGTTCTTCAGTTTTAGATTGAAGTGTTGCTAGTTCCAACAGAGAATTTTTTAACTCATCGTTGAGAGTTTTTAATCTATCTGTAATCGTCGAAAAAAGTACACCCGGTTTGAATTTACCGTGATCGGAAAATAACACAATAGTATCCTCGATTGAGTTTCGTTGTTTAACCAATATATCATCCAGAGAAATATTACTAGTTTTCAATTTACCCTGACGATCTTGAAATACAACTATTTCCCCGGGATCAACACTTGCTAGGTTCAACGTCTCAGCTATTTCATCTTCGATTATTTTTTTTATATCCTTGATAGAATCAAGGGTTGCAGTGTCATCGGGTACGGGTTTCTTCAGCGCTGATAAAGATCTCCCCCAAATATCAATCATGTTATTTTATACATCTCTCTCTAAAATCGTTTCGATTTCCAGCGACTACTAGTGTATTCATTTACGACAACATGAGGTGGTTTTCCAGATTTTGAAATAGCGTCAAGGACATTTAATACTTCGCTGCCGCATATTGGTGGGTCATTCATTTGTTATTTTGGTAGCGTAGAATACCAGTGAGGAGTTTTTAAGCGGTTTATATAACGCATAAACTCTTTTGGCGGGGCTAATCCATATGAATCGAAATAAACAATCCCACGTGGATCAATAGCGTATGCAACCCAGTGAGATCCAGGTCCGGTGTTGTTATCAAGATTAATGATTCCGGTTTCAACGCGTTTAGGTTGTTTCGGCAACTGATCTTTCATAAAGATACCTGTGAAATTTTTAATCGCGAGTTTTTTTTAGCAGCATCGAGTAAATCAAAATTGGACATTGGAAACATAGGTTCCTCAGTCAAAGATTCCACAATCGAAGGTTTGGAAATCGAAGATTTCTGAGTTAATAAACCGGTCCTAGTCTTAGACCCTTTCCGCTGTACCATGAATACGGGGTTCCTGATAGTCTTAGACCCTTTCCCTTTTTTTATATCCCTGTCCAGTTGCCTTCTTTAGTGCCATCCCTGCTGCAGTACCAACGGCTCCTAACGCCGCCGCTTTAGCCACCGCTGGGGCAGCCGCTGCAATCAATGCTGGTATTGCAGCTAACAAAGGAAATATACCACCTGATTTTATCATGTTGGCGACTGCAGCCTTCGAAAATACAATTTGAACCCCTCGCTTATTCTTTAGCACATCATTGAAATGTTTTATTTGACGATCCGTTAATGATATTTTATGTGTACCACTGGACATCTGTGCTGGTTTCAGCGTTATTGTGGTTCCACATTCTTGAGCTGATTTTGATTTTAATTTCTTGACTTGACCATCAGTCAGCTTGACACTAACAACACTATATGGCATTTTATTGTAAAACACAGTTATGCTTTCAATTGATCTAATTGTGAAAATCGTTTACGATTTCAATCAAAGATTTTCCACTGGTGCATCAACGATTCTCATTCGTCCGCCAGCCCCTTCAAGTAGCATTGATTTATCACTGGGAATGACAGCAACCGCTCTATAATCAACGCCACCAGGGGCTATACGAGCCCTAAAATGTATGTCAACGACGGATTGCCTTGTAAAATCAAGATGTTCCAGCGAAAAGTAATAAATCGGATAGAGGCTTTTAAAATATTTGTAAACTAGTATCAACATTTTGATCACGACCCATATATGACAGCATCCGATGATACACACGTGCTATATGGTTGTTTTCGTAATTAAGCTGTATATCCTCAGATGGTTCTTGTTGTCCGTTTATTCTCAGTGAAACCTCCTTGACTCCTAACCGATCAAATATCATATGACTGTGTTCTTGGGAGCCTAATCGATTCCGATTCTGCAGCGCTATAAATATATGACATGGAGCTGAAACGCCTTGTTTTGATGCCAGGTGCCATGTAAATGTATCAGCAACATTATCCTCTTTGGCATCAGTTGTTGTTGTTAGCCAACTTATCAATGATTTGCCACCTGTGTCCATAAATGAAAGTAGCCGCTCTTCCGTGGTAATTGATGGGGTCATTACTGGCATCCACAATACTATTTTACTCAAAACAACTTTACCATCAGCGGCACCAGTACGCCAAATTGCATCATTGTCATTACCTTTTCGCACTAACGCGATTGTGTGTTTGGCTCCATAGATGACTTTTCTGACATTTCTGCAGAATCCAAATATGTGATGGAGTGGAATCGCACATGAAAAATATCGTTGTGGTCCGTGCAATGCTCCTTTTCGTGCTGCAAATCCTAAATTGAAATTACCATTAACGCCTCCGAGAATATCAAACGCAGCTTCTTGCCTAGCTCGACGTTCTGGATTAGCTGCTTCTTGTTGATCGGCTTCTGCATTATCTCTTGCTGTTAAAACTTTAATGTATTGAAGGTGGTCAGCGTTATCAGAGGTATCCTTTGCAAACATCATAGATGGACCAGCCGACCTTGTATAATCATTAGAATATCTTGCTAGCCCGATTATTGTTGTTGCAACATCAACTTCCATAGGGAAAAGCTGTTAGGATTCATTTTTGATGATTTTTGAGCAATTTTCATTTATTTTTGACCAGTTTTCATTGATTTTTGTGTTTTCATTGATTTTTGATAATAAAAAAAACCGTAGGGTAAGGTAGTCCATTTCCCATAGGATTTTTCATTTCAAAATCATGATTGCTGCAACTAACAATAAAAAATATTTTTCTCATAGAATTTTTATTGCTGTGAAATATTTTTAATGCATTTTCACTGATTTTTATCAATTTCAGTTGAAAGTCTCCTTGAGATTTTACGGTCAAGTAGTCGATTTCGGTCAAAATCGTTCATTTTCTTGAATTAACGCCCGTATATTTCTAATTTTAGAATTAACCTCCTTTTTCAATTCATATTCCCTACCCAATTCTTTTCGTATTCCTTCCACGATAGTATATAACGGGACAAGCACACTAACTTCACTGGAAAATGCAAGAGAGTCCCGAATAGAATTCTTAATTTTTTTGATTAACGCATATTTGTTTGGTAACATATACTTGTTAGTGCTAACACCATATTCTATATCCTGAAAATCTGACATGATTTGATCACAATTTAACCCATCTTATAGTATAATATCCTGGCTTTTAAATTTTGCAATTTCAACTATAATGCTATTCATATTTTCAGAATTCATATATGATAATACATATTTCTAATTTATTTTTCAAAAATAAATGAGCCGTTAATATTTTTCAGAATTTATTCTGTATATAAATATATTTTTCAAAAATAAATGCAGAATTAATTCTGTATATAAATATAAATATAATTTCAGAATTCATTCTGTATATAAATATAAATATATTTTTCAGAATTCATTCTGTATATAAATATATTTTTCAAAAATAAATGCAGAAATAAATATAAATATATTTTTCAAAAATAATGCAGAATTTATTCTGTAAATAAATATAAATATATATTCTGTATAAATTTTCTGTATAATTCTGTATATAAATATAAATATATTTTCAGAATTCATTCTGTATATAAATATATTTTTCAAAAACAAATGCAGAATTAATTCTGTATATAAATATAAATATATTTTCAGAATTCATTCTGTATGTAAATATAAATATATTTTCAGAATTCATTCTGTATATAAATATATTTTTCAAAAATAAATGCAGAATTCATTCTGTAAATAAATATAAATATATTTTTCAGAATTCAATCTGTATATAAATATAAATATTTTTTTCAGAATTCATTCTGTATATAAATATAAATATATTTTTTTAAAAAAAATTCAGAATTAATTCTGTATATAAATATAAATATATTTTTCAGAATTAATTCTGTATATAAATATAAATATATTTTTCAAAAATAAATGCAGAATTCATTCTGTATATAAATATAAATATATTTTTCAAAAATAAATATAAATGTAGAATTCATTCTGTATATATAAAGTTATTTTCAGAATTCATTCTGTATATAAATATATTTTTTTTAAATAAATGCAGACAAAAATAAATAACAACCATGATGAGCGGTTGTCAGTCATTTGGCCCTTGATATAGGCCATTGTGGTTCTTTTAATCTTCGATTTTTAATCTTCGATTTCGATTTGAACCTTTTTTGGCCGGTAATTCATTTTGAACACCATACGGAGCTACCCAAATGTGACGGAGAGCTAATTACATCCATGGTTGTTATTTATTTTAGGGCATGTATGTTTACATTCACATCAACATGCAAATTCATGGTTGCGTAAGTTGTAAGAACGACAACCACGCTATCATAAACTTGATAGCATGGATTGCATATTAATGTGAATGCACACAGAGGGGGCGCCATTACTCCCCTCAATTAAATATAAAAAAACATCTATCGTTTCACCATCAGACAATTTGTCTGCTATGGGGCGCGAACATGTGATGTACAAATTTTCTGGGTGCACAAGCCAAACACGATACCGTTAGACCACTGTTCACGTCTATAATAATGATAGTTTTTAACATATATATGTTGTAAATATTCACCTGAAATTAAAAATCGAAGATTCAACGTACGCGTATGGGTAATAAATAGAAAGAATTGAGTATTTTACACAACAGTGGCTGTACTATTTATCAATTCATTATCAGTACCTTTATTAACGTTTACATGCCATTCGAAATCGCCTTAACCACAACAAAGTCTAGTCCACTGTAAATTGTACATGAAAGTGAAATACGTTCCTTGCATTTACAAACGGCACTTGATATTGCTCTATCAGATGTACCGGTTGAACAAAATACCAATGAGAGAGTTTTAATAAATCACAAGACGGGTTTCTGGTATCTAACAGATCGGCTCACAGTCATGCGTGTGCCACGTGTCAATGAAATACGATCACGCGTTCCAAATCTAGGTCAGCCATATACATTTTCTGGTGTAGTTAACTCAATGTTAAAGACTGCATTTATTTTAAAAAAAATATATTTATATACAGAATGAATTCTGCATTTATTTTTGAAAAATATATTTATATACAGAATGAATTCTGAAAATATTATAGTATATTTTGAAAAATATATTATATTTATATACAGAATTAATTCTGCATTTATTTTTGAAAAATATATTTATATTTATATACAGAATGAATTCTGACAAATATATTTATATTTATATACAGAATTAATTCTGCATTTATTTCTGAAAAACATATTTATATTTATTTACAGAATGAATTCTGCATTTATTTTTGAAAAATATATTTATATATATATATATATATATATATATATATATATATATATATACAGAATGAATTCTGAAAAATATATTTATATTTATATACAGAATTAATTCTGCATTTATTTTAGAATTATATTTATATACAGAATGAATTCTGCAATTATTTTTTATTTATATTTATATACAGAATGAATTCTGAAAAATATATTTATATTTATATACAGAATGAATTCTGAAAATATATTTATATTTATATACAGAATTAATTCTGCCTTTATTTTTGAAAAATATATTTATATTTATTTACAGAATGAATTCTGAAAATATTAACCGCTCATTTATTTAAAAAAAATATATTTATATACAGAATGAATTCTGCATTTACTTTTGAAAAATGAAACAATAGAGTATTATCAGTGAGTTTATATACTAGTGGTGGCCATCAGTGAGTTTATTTTGATTTGTTTACAAACCGTGAGAAAAAACCAGCACAATCACGTGATAACATAACTTCGTACTCGCCGATATACCTAAACGAATTATCTCCTTTAATCCACGATAAATTCCCTATGCTGCTAGTACATAATACTATTTTTCTAATTTAATTATAAGTCTCTGTATATAACCTTGAGGGGTCTTATGATTTCGTCATCGTTGGGGTCAATGACGGTATTTTTTATTCGTTTGTCATAATAGCGTTTTAGTTCCCTGTATCGTTTGCCGCCACAACTGAGACATAATTGTGATTTTCCCCTAACCCCCACCCCACATCGTAGGCACGGAAGGTGGCCAAGGGAACCGTTGCGAACGTTCTGTAAATGATACCCACAGAATTCGCTTCTGCATGATTTGTTACACGGGGTTGTTGATCCAATCATAAGCCATTTGCAGTGATTCATTATATATAAATTTCTTATTTAAATACTTGTTTTAATTATATGACTGAGGAATTCGAGAGATTATCAGCAATTAAGCCCTACAAAAATATTAAATTCAATCTCGATAGAACCCTCAAAGATGTGCCAAACGGGCAATAAATGATAACAGCTTGATAAAAAAATACGCGATTGTGTTGTTGAATTTAAGCATGATGGAGCATCTCATAGCTGGTCAACATTTCTAATTGATGGTGTTGTTGATGCCACCATGAACGATGAAAACGCAGCTACGATAATATTACAACTTGACAACAAAAAGTATTTTTTTAGAGTGAAATTCATTATCCGTGTAGAATCATTCGGTTGGATTATACGAGACAAATTTGAACCGATTCTCAAAGACAAGAAAATAGTCGTTGTTAGCCATGATTCTAAGCCGGATCTGTTAACTGGAATTGACAAACCATACTATGAACGAGCATACCCTGAAACAGCAGTTGTTTATGGGATATATCCGTTAAATGAAAAACCTGATATAGGAAAACTAAAACCAATGAAATACTCGTCGTCAGTGGCTTTGCCACTCAATTGTGTAGCAGAACGAATAATAGAACACTTCACAAATGCATCCCGGGGAAATAAATTGACCGATCTAAGACGCAAAAAAATAAATGACTGGGAATTAACAGTTAGGAAGAATGGGGCAACTATTAGCGATATAGCGAAATTAGAAACATCACTGAGATTTCCAATAACCGTTACAACGATAACCGGAAAAGTATTATATGAATCAAAATATAATAAAAATGGAGCCCCAATTAAAATTATTGATCATAACGAACACGCATGGACGTCAGCGGTCACAACATTTCCACGGAACAAAACAATAAAGTATATACCCAAGGAATTCTTGGGAGAAGAATTTTCCAGCGATGGTTTTCTCGTTGAAGAGTAACTATTCGATGCTATTGCGCATTTGAGTAAAAACGACCCTTTGTCAGTGTGGTTACTTCGCAGCGCTGAAAATCAAACGGATATTTTTGATCAGTTTGTAAAACCAAATGGTGAATTATACCACACTGAAGGGTTTCACAACAAGATGAAAAAAAAACAGCTAGTGGGTTTTTAACAATAGGGGAAGCCACCGATGAACAATTATTGACAAACTGTTTTACAATTCCATCGGTTGCAGCTCATTTTGCAAGAAAGAAAAACACATGGAAACCAACACGAACTGAATTCTTGCCAGATATTGAGGCTAGTTGCCTCGAATTTAATCATGGCGGTTTATACAATAACAAATACTACCGTGAAAGTATCATTTCAGTTGATATGGCTGCTTGTTATCCAGCGAGTTTTCTTGGTTATGGAGAGTGTACTGAGTATTTTAAACGATTTGGACACCCCCACCCATGAAATGACTCGTGTTGCGATTAATGGACCACTGCCTGATTTTGATTAACCGGTTTTGCTCGTGTAGTATCATTTGAATTCGCAGCAGGACTTCATCTCTCTTGTTATATTTGGATTGGTAGACACATGTCTGAAACGAAGTGGCTGCCAATAGCGTTATTACGGTTCATGATTGATACAAAAATGTTAATTTCGTTGACAGTCAGTGAAGCAATTATATCATATCGGAAACAAACTAATGTCTGGTTACCAGAACCAGAAAGTCTTGATAGTATAATTGACGAATCCAGAAAACATATTCAGGCAGATGAAAAATATATCATTGAATGGTCCAAACGGGTATTTAATCAACGAAACAGTGAAGCAAAAGATCTCGGCAAAAGAATAATTGGAAAATTCACTCAGGGTGGCAAATGTGACTATAAAAGATATTCTTCACGATTGATTATAGAAAAAACCGAATATGACTTTGTAATTGCAGATGCAGTATCTAAAAACATATATGTGGATCGCAAGGACGCTTTGTTGTCCAATGGAACAAAATTGGGTACAATTGTTACTTACAGCGACGGTTACAGTTCTCCGTATACACAATTGAGGTCGTCTATGCTGGGTTATGCTTGTATCAATTTATTTTCAATGATAAATAGATTTCCTGACACTGCAGTTAGAGTTGCAGTTGATTCATTTTATATTGACAAAAAATACATCAACGAGGTGACTAAATTTACTAGCGGTACCAACTAACACTGGGGTACATGGAGAATTAAAAAGGAAACACTGCGTGATTATTCTGAATCAGCAGATGTTGAGATTAAAAACAGTTACTTACAAGGAGATAATTTATCAGAACGGTCTAATGCACCACCGATATCAGATCCGATTTGTAGATATAAAACAGTTTATTTAAACGGCTGTGGCGGGTCGGGAAAGACGACTCGGGGAATTGAATTATATCGAGGGAAAAATCCTACGGATTTCACAAATATGATTGTGCTGACACCAACACATAGATTAGCGTGAGAAATAAAACAACGAAACGTCGACTCTTGCACTTATCACAGCTTTTTTCGATTCAAGGGTGATGAATGGACCCCTGAAACAATGGGTCAGAAATTTATCCCTAGGGTTATTATTTGGGATGAGACATGTACGGTTTCGGTAGATGTATTAAAAAATTTTCTTGATTGGTTACTGCGCGCGAATACGAAAGTAATAATGTGCGTCGATCATGGCCAACCACCACCTTTTGTCGGTTTCTCCCCGCATGATTGGTTGAAAGGGTTTGTTGACTATTATGAAGAAATTTATACTGATTATAGAGCACTTGATGAACAATTGCGTGAGGTCAAGAAATTAATTAGATTACAACCGGATAGAATCCAATGTGAAATAATCAGAGAAATAATTCCTGAAACTCCCATGGAGGAATTTTGGGAAGCATGGAGACCAAATGATTTTGTAGTGGCAAGTAGAAAGATAGTCAGAGACACACTTAAGAGAAAGTTGTTTGAATTACACAAAGAAAAATTTCCAACGCGCCCAGTGCCGCTGTGTTATAGACCCTGTGATACACGAAAACAAAATATCGAAGTTGATATTCCAGGACAAAGTGAAAAGCAAATAAATGATATTGTGCTGATTGATATCAGTGTTGTGGACACTGGGTTATGTAACAACAATACATTCCTCACAGGGATTAACCATCGCGGATACAATTGTTTGGATAGTCGATAATCGTATTGAGTGGTCAAATTTAGTCTATCTTGCAGTGTCTAGAGTACGGCGAATAAATCAACTTCGAAGAATTGTTTTCGATGATGACACCACAATGGATGATATTGATGTTAAAATTATTGATAAAAAACTCTCCGGTTACAAACAACCAGACAAAAAAAAAACAACGAGAATTTGATATTGATGCTGAATTAATAATCACTTTGAAGAAACAACAGAATAATCACTGCGCAAGTTGCAATTGTATAATGCGTTGGCAGTATTCGGATAAAGATCCTCGCCAATTTACCGTAGACAGAAAAAATAACAATCTCGGTCATGTCAGAAACAATGTGATGTTGACTTGTCTTGAGTGCAATAGACGCAACGGCGCTAGTTAAGACCATGCGGTGGCAATTGAGTATCGTCAGGAATCACATGTAATTGTTCGCGTGTAAAACCCCGCTGAGGGGCAGTTGAATCCAATTTATAGATTGGTGGTCTACCAGTTGATCGTGTTATAGTAGATATTTTATGCGAAGTGACACTCCAAATAGTATCAGTAGCCCTTTTTTTACCACCTTCAAGCTCTCCTGGTTTATATAAATATCTTACGGTGACATTACCAAGAATTGGCTGAGAAAAGCTATCCCGCTGTGGTTGTGGCATATACTTTTTTTATTGCGTTGTTAGGTTTCATATTGATTGCTCTGGTAATCTCGTTATTTAGCGCTGCAACTACCCCTGGTAACCTTTTGACCCATTCACGGGATCTTTTTTCTTGGATGAATTCTTTTGCGTATTGATATCCAAATAACCGCTCAGCAAGAGTCCGATTAAATCGTTCAACAATTGCCTGATCGCGATGTAGTGCAGTATGTCCTCGTCGTATTGTGACATTATGATGTTTCATTGTTGATAACACTGCACCCTGAAATTCCTTGCGAGGATCAACTTGTAATAGATTTGGCCAGTGCAGAGGACCCTTTCGATAAATCTTTTCAAATGCAGAAGCAACTTCAGGTGAGGATTTTGTTTTTAGCGGTTCTGCTTGTTTGTATCTACTCGCAACATCAATTACAGTTAACACATATTTGTAACCACCATCATGTGGTAAAAACAATAAATCAGCTTGATGAACTTCATTAGGTCCGGTTACATCAAAATGCGAGAAATTGATTTGTTTAGGACGCGGTAGATAAATTTGCCATATAGCCTGTTTGGATAAACAATTAGCCGCAGTGGCCTTTTTCACTTTTGCGGCGTTGGCGAGTTTATTGATTGCAGCGTTACCCCTCCAGTATCCTTTTGGAGAATAATACATAGATTCCATGTTGTTATTAATTACCGGCACCTAACATCAATTTGCCTTTCATAACTGATTTTACCAACCACGAAGCCAATTTTTCTTTGAAAGATTTATCAGGAATAGCATTTAATGCATGAATTAATTTCACATCTGCGAGATGCCTGTGTTGCAAATTGCTGCTTTTATATGCAACATCATGAGCATGACACGCCTTATCAATAGCATTTATCGTATACTCGCCGGGTCGGGGCTGATTTTGATCATCAAGTATGATATCTAATCGTGTTCCGGGGCCACAGTAGCTATATCCTGGAAGGTGCTTTTCTCCGGGGTACTTTGCCCATGGGGTTCCAGGGAGTTTTGCAAATTTGGCTGCGATATCACCTCCTCGTTTTTTTAAAAACATTTCCGGATTTCATAGAAACAAATCTAAACTTTTTATACCACATGTTGCACATCTACCAGTAAGTGCTAATCTGTTATTTTTAGTTGTAATCGTCGTCACATCATTTGTGCCAGTACGTGTTTTACACTTCACACAATATAGATCAATAATTTATGTATAGAGATATGAACATAATTGATTTTCAGCGACTAAAACAAAAGAACCAGTTAAGCATCATGCAGCGCTACCAAACTCTATCCGCGCAATTATAATTGGAGGATCTGGATCCGGCAAGACTCAATTGTTGCTCAATTTAATAATGAGATGGATGAAGTGGGATAAGTTGTATTTAGTTGCTCCTAGTGTAGATGATCAACGATGCTATGAAGTTCTAAAGATTTTAATGAAAACGCTTCAGAGATTGCCGGCGAGTGTATTATTGAATTTATAACCGATATTGACGAGGCACCATCAGTAGAAGACCTCAATGGAAGTATCAACAATTTAGTTGTATACGATGAAGTCATGTTAGACAATCAAAAAAACCCAGCTAGAATATTTTCCCGAGGCAGGCATAAAAGCACTGATGTGATATATGTCACTCAACTCTACACTCAAATACCAAAAGTGATCAGAGATAACTGTAATATTCTTGCTGTGTTTAACGGCGTTGATACACATACGATACGAAATATTTGGCAGACATGGTGCTCTGATATAGACTTCAATGAATTTAGAAATTTCTTTAGTCATGCTCAGTCGGCCCCGCATGGATTTATAACAATACATTTACATGATCCTCGAACACGATATCGTATCGGACTTGATCAAATATTCGGTTGAAATCGTAAAAGAATTATTAACCCATAGCAGCAGAGGGGGCGATGACAACATCGCTGCGACGTTTTATGGTTAAGCAACGAAAACGCGAATAGAGTATCATCCGCGCAAATTCATGTTTTGAGCAAGCAGTCAATAAGGCTCTATTTACCAAATGGAGACTTTATTTTTTTTTTGGTTAAAACATGAGATTTCGCAGGCAGGCTCTATTTGCCGTTTTGACGGATTAAATCGATTTTGTCGCAAAAGTTGTAGGATTCGCTCCCTCTGCTGCTCATTTTAATACCTTTTCATCATTTTTCATTATCATAGAACATTTACATCTCCCGTATCTGAGTAAATCGGGTAACGAATGTGTCTTGTCACAGGTGACATGCATTCAACTTATTGTTGAGAATGATTCCGTGATAAATGCAAAACAAGTTTAATATTTATATAGAATGATGAACATTATCTAGCGCTACTCTTACTGAAAACCTGTTCCCAATGATTGCACTTCTTGTCATGACATGGTTATTGACCTCTTATAGAGATTCATTTAGAGGAGCTCTACAGGGTCACTTCACTAAAACATATAATTTTATATTATTGTATCAATTGGGCATATGCTTTATGGAGCATTTATCATCCTGCTTAAAGATTTTTACTACGTGTATTTGTCTTAATGAATGTTCATGATTTCGATATATTTAGCTAATGTTCCTGAATTTGCAGTTTTTCAACTGTTTTCAAATTATTTATATTTACCATTCGTCTAATGTGCATCACAACTACCGTTTTTTAAGATGAACATACAGCATGCATTTATTTTGAGTATTAGAGCATTTCGCCATATTCTCAATAAGCAGAACGACTTAATTTGAGTGCCACAATATCAGAAGCATTTGTTCGATCTTTAAATAATTTTGTTCGATATATACCATGTACCTATTGAGTAAAATGCGTTTCGTCTCCGTCTGTTATCATCTCAGACTTTGTATATTTTAGTTGGTTGTAGATTAAATAACCCAGTAAATTACTAAGCAACTGAATTTAGTATGTACCGTCATGAACGTAATGGCCTTACAGGTCATTCTGATCATGATGTTGACCTATAAATTATTGGCCTTTTAGAGCCACAATAAATGACAGAAAAGCTCCTATCAAATGAAGGCAAAGTGCCAATACGCAGTTTTTAGAGATTTAATGGAAGAGTAGTAATTTTATGAAATCTTAATTAGTATTAGTTAGAATACATAAAGGCACATACTAAGGATAGAATATTTAACGAAAATAATTTACCTCAACACGAGACCATTAGGATTGAGAAAAGGTTATCAAATACATTATTGAATGTCACAAGCACATGCTGGTAACATTAAAGGACTGGATGAATCTTAGTTGTTATTTTTGAAGAATATGTTGTTTACCACTTCCCGCTCCGTCTATCCTGAATAATAGTCCTAACAATATCGTAGTATTATGATGCAAAAATAGATATTATGTTATATTCATTGATTCAATGCTTTGTATTATATTGTGATGAAATTAGATACCTGGGGAGAGTGATGCTACAATGATAAAGGCGTTCATGTTTTCCCTATAGCACTAGTTGAAACAATTAGAACTGTTAATTATAACAGAACAATCTTGCTGAGGGCATGGACCCTAGGGTGTGAGAAACCTCATCTGTTTACATGTGTCAAGTATTAGGTTTTGGAACTAGACTGAATTATGGGCTGGGAAAGTGGTTTTAAGAAGATTCACAGAAAGGAGTGTACATAGTGTATATTGTAAATAAACATGTAAATAGCAGAATTATTTTATGGATTTATTTCGGAACCCATCACGTTACACTATTTAATCAGCATCAAATAAGGTATTAGATGACAATAAAGATCAAAAGCAATTATACACTATAAACACATTGTAGACATACACGAAGTTGAAATGTCGTTATTGCGGAGGAGACACCAAAATAACGCTACAACCAAATGGATAGTACATGCAAGCATTGAGAGCACAGTTTAATATGAAGAACATTAGCGCATTCAAACAAGTCAAAACATATTTTTATCCAAATTTTCATTTGCCTAATAAAGTATTATATAAAGTCACTTTGCTTCCTACAAAAAATATGAGAGGATTCCTAGATAATGCAGGGAGATTAGAATAGCAATAAGGAGAAATGTCCATTATAAAGAAAACATTGTCGTACGATATTTACAAAACATGCTTAGAAACTAATTTGCTTGACTGCTACAATCTTCCAACATTCTTGACGTATCACAAAAATACATGTGCTGTCTTGGAACGAATTCACAATAATTCCATACTAGCACTCTAATTCAAACTGTCATTAAGCATTTTGTAAATCCAATGAATAATCCGAAAAGGCAACAACATCACTGACATTATAATTGAACACATCTATAAGTTGAGCAGCTACGAATTAACAAAGATTTTGCAACGGTTTTAGTTTTAATAATTCTCGAAGGCATTGCAACTAGAAATAATTGTATTTTCTATTTGTTTGCTAAATGTTTCGTAAATACAAGAATTAGTTGCAAGTTAACCTTTCATATCATCTTATTGGGTTTTTCTAGTATTTAAAATGTGTGACAGGATCTCAACTTTCTAGAAACATAACCTTCAATTTTCGTTATACATAAAACGATTAAATATCTTGAAATAAGTCTTACTAATTCATATATCAACAGCCTAGATAAACTGTTAACATTTCCTGTCCAAATCACTTCAGAACTCCAAAATCGTTGCTTACTATTCACTCAGCACCAGCGGGTACCTAAGGGGATGTTGATCTTTTCCTCTGATTCCATGTTCACACAATCCCAGATTGGTACGTGTGTGGGTTCTTTTCTGATAATTATCCTCTAGAATCAACTCAGTATAATATTCCATGTTTATAGCAAGCGATTGCAGTGTCTTAACCCGAGGAGCAACATTAGTTAATAGGGATTTGCCTGTTTGTGTATACTTTGTAGGAGTAGCATGTGCAAGTATATATTAGCGCATGGATATGTGCATATCTGTGTACACATTGTAGAAATGCAATGTACAGAAATGCGTCTGATTATATGATATTGTTCTGTATCATACGATTGAATATATATATATATATATATATATATACACTTATCAGGGAGAACGTGCATTTCGATGGGTACGGATGCGTAACCAAAATCGGTAAAGGCTTATCTGATGATATGTTGGTAATTTGAATTTACATAGCATGGGGAATATGCTATGCTAGAGAATTACCCGAGTGCAGTTGGTCCGAGATTCTGGGAGACAAAAGAGAAAGGAGGAACGGAGACAGAAGTTAGACAGACTGGATGGAGATGGATTACCAGTCCAGAAAGATCACACAGATGAGTAGAAGCTCACGACAGGAGGAAAATCTATCAAACTAAGTCAGATGATGAAATAGACGGTCACTTGGTCTAGTGAAAGACGAGTGATACGGTTTTAATTTGATTTTTATTTGAAAGATGACTGTTATTGAACTATACTAAATTGTTAATATTTGAATATCATTTTTGTGTATTCATTAATTTAACTGTCGACACTGCTGACTTCGGGCTATGAGCTTTGCTTCTCTCTCAACTTCAATTTCTGACAAAAACGAGCCAGGGTGCGTCTTCTGTAGTAATCTAAATCATACTGGGTGCACCCCATCTACCTAAATAAAGGCAAACCTTCACATGGGCGCTCTCGTTTGAGATATGAATTAGACAAATATTTTCTTTACGATCTAAATAAAATTTATTTGTTAGGAAGTAGTAGTGAACATTGTGAGATATTTTCCATCCTGTATATTTGAATTTACTTGATTTTTCATCTTGTGTATGTTATATGTTGAAATTTCCATGCTTGGTAGATTGTGATTACTTACATTAATTGTGAAGCAAATATCGAGCGAATATCTGACCAGGGCGAAGTTAGGGGTCGACATGTGCGTATTTGGTTAGAAACGTAATATCTGTCATTTGGTTAATAAACTTTGACAAGGTATCATTTATTGCTAGTATAATAATAACACGGCTACTGAAAAAACAGATGGTTACCGTGCCATGGGCGCGAATGATCGCCTGGCTATAGAAGAACATATGAAAAGAATGGAAGGCTGCAAAGGCCGCCGAAAGAGAAAAAGAAACCCAGAAAGAACTAGAGCTGGCCCAGATATCCGCCGAAAGAGACCCCAAGATGGAGCAGGCCCGGATAACCGCTGCCACAAAGGAAAGAGAGCTCACTCACGCTCTCGAAATGGAAAGGGTAGGAGCTAGGGCTAACAATAGGGACGTCTCCAGTAATATCATTGGTGGAAGCGTACGACCGCTTAACGACCACCGAATAGTACAGATAGAGCAATTTGAGAAACTCTCGGACGCTCATAAAATATTACCATAACCATGGGCGATCAACGTCTCAGCCTTTTTGCATTGTGCATCTCACGAGGTTTACTACAACTAATCTGCCGACTAGGCTGATGACTATGATATGCTCAAGCAGGCCGATCTTTGTCATTATCGGCTAAGTGCCGAAACGTACCGCAAACGTTACAGAACTCGACAAAAAAGTCAACGGAGTCCCATTCTCAATTCCACACCCGCGTTCGAGGGTTATTTGAAAAATGGATGAAGATGGCCAACGTCGAACAATCGTGCGAAGGGCTACGCGATACTATTTCTAGCAGAGAGAGAACACCGGAAGCTCAAAGACATCTCTAGCATGGCGTAGATGTACGAACATACCACACTCGAAGAGCCGCGGTTCTGGGATTGCGAACCGACTATGACCCACTGAGTCGCGACGTGTGCGGGAGGGAGAGCCGGCTGTTTGTAACCGTCAGGGAGACGTGAGGGTTCCTCATGTAAGGATGCCACCTATACACCCAGACAGGCCTCATCCACAAAAACTAGTCTTACAGGTCAGAAATGCAGCGAACATTTTAAGAGCAGTGGGGAGAGTCTTATGGGAGGACACATGGGAATCGCCACAAGACGCGTGACCGTCTTGTCAAAAGAATATTACTGGCCAAAGGTTCAGGAAGATATCAAGCGGATCTTTGTCTCCTGTGACAAAATTCAGATATTGCCACTGAAAAGAAAGCATGCGAAACAGTACAGGGAGAAACACAAAAGTACTCTTAACGCGATTGTAGTTGTTCTTACAGCAGTACCAGATGCATAGCATATACGTGAAAGGAACAGAGAACGTAGGCGCTGATTTTTATGAGGAACAGCATTGAACTGGCATAGATCTCTCTTTAAATAACCGTATATTGGGTTATATTCGTGTCCGTAATCGCTATGATTTTCGTTATTGCGTGTTTAACGCACCTTTGCATTTGGAGAAAATGTGATGGAATAAAATCCAGATTTTATTCTCAAGCGTTGGAGGGGGTGTCACGTTCAAAGGATTAGCCAGATTTTAACATGTATATGTTACACCATGAGGCTAATAATTTCGCGCCGTCAATATGTATGGTCATATCGGTGAACAAAACGTGTCAAGTTATTTAATTGACATGGAAATAAAATTCATATTTTCGGATCAAAAGAACGTCGTAAATATACCCTTGACAGACTGTTGGGATGGTGCAGTGTCTTATAATTATATGACTCCACATCCACTCGGAATTGAGCAAGACATGGTAAACTTTAGAATCGCAAGTTTAAATATATTATCTTGCGAACTAAACGTTATATATCCCGAAAACAAGCTCGCGTGTATACTGGGAAGATAAGCTACTCCGACGTCATTAGAAATCGGCAGGAAACTTTTTTATGCTGGGAATTAGAAGTAGGTTCAGTACAAGTCAGCGACTATATGCTCGATTGTTGTATTATATTACTGAAAATTAAGTGTACTTTAATTATTTCAGTACCTATACATTAGAACGTAGAATTACCATTTGTAGGTTGATTTATTCATAGTGTTTGATATGCATGCATATTTTGAGATATGAGCGATGATTTTGTAACGAATTAATACTGTTATTCGCTATTTGGTAAAGTCGTAGTAACCTCATGTATTTATTCATTTGATAATACCGGGCAACACGGGACATCGACTCTGGACAGCCCAGACGCTGGACAGCTAAAAACATCAAATACCGTGTACTTTTCATGACACGGGCATAAACCATAATAACATTATAAATTGTAAATTAAACAGATTACGTTACTGGCACAATAATTACATAACAACAAATTCAGAAGGAAACCCAACCCTGCTCAATAAATATCATACTGTGCTAAAATTTTCTTAAAAATGTAGCCTTATATTACTAATTAATTCCCGTGCTAAGTCGCAAAGATGAATATTAAAATGTGCAGTATGCTGCGTAAATGAAAGCAACATAACAAACATGCAACAAAAGACGTGATAGTACAATAGTGATACATGAAATTAATAAATTACAAACCTCTATAACTGAACATGTGCAAATCATTATAGTAGATGGCTGTTTGACAGGACTATCCATAATGTAAATAACTTTCCATACGGTGAGGTATTTATGCACAGATATAGTATGTGCACTAAGGGCATTCGGGTTTTTCGATCGAAAGCAAGTCGCAAGTGCTCCATAGGGTGGACCGAACTCAATGTTATGAAATACGATACAATATACATTAATCACCCTGGGGCATCGTTGTACATCGAAAATGAAACTCGAGTACAAATTTTAATTTTTTTAAAAGACTTTATACAATACAGGGACAACGTTTTATCACATCCCTCTATCTTTTTATAATAAAATGAAAAACGAATTATTAAAGGATGGAAATTCAGAAAGCCTAAAAAATGTAGCTTCAATGGATTGTTCCTTAACAGACTGATTCTTGTTCTTCATCAACAGAAACTGTAAACCTTTGATTTGTGGTTACACAGATTACGTTCATCATCCAGCCAATAATCTAAGACTAGGTTCGATAAACCATCCAAGCTGAATAACACTGGAACGTTTTTATACAGAATCACATTTAAATGCATGCACGTTCATTACACAGTTTCTTCAAGCAGGATCTTAAACAATTCAAGTGATGACACAAGAACAGGTCACCATCTTGTTCTTGTTAGTGAAAATATGTACAATGTCTTCTAATGACCTTCAACTAATACATGCTTAAAAGACCCTTACTGCAGCCTATTTTATGCAAAGAACAAGGCGTAAATCCTCAAGTTAATGGTCCTGAACCATTGCCTGCATTGAGATATACCAGTATATGGTTCTTGGACGGAGATCTCAACAGCTTCCAACAAGTAACCGACTCCAAGAATATACAAATTTACTTCCTAGCAGTCTTAAAACGATCGTAACGTTTATGTAACTTTCACCGTTTAAAGACCTTTGGAAAGCTTAAAGTAATTTTATAGGCAATACGTAATTTTCCTAATTGCAGCGTAATTTACTTTATATTGTTTATATTACCTTTGTGATTCTTGTGATCGAGTGATAGAGTGAAACCTTTGTTTAGGATTATAGAGAACTCAATAAAAAATATTATGATTTATATCATTCTGTTACACCCCGTCATACATGAGTAACGCTATATCAGTACCTTCAAACTATTGGAATTATACTGAATATCATATAGTTTTAGAACTACAGACCATATTAAATGGGATTTATGTCACGAGTCTTTGTCATTTAGAAAGATACATTAGAAATCTAGTATTATGGACTTGTCAGTTAGGGTTAGGGTCTGACAATCGCCACTACCACAACCAGCAGCAGCGGCAGGCAGCATTCTATCAAGGACAGACGTAGCTCTCTCACCTGCCGCCGCAAAGAGCAAGAAGATATCGTCAAGCATTCGCAAGCTATAGATATTGCAGCAAAAGGTAACCAACGTCCCATTTGTCTGACATTCGCCACAACCATCAGCAGAAGCAGGCAGCATTCTATCAAGGACAGACGTAGCTCGCTCAGCTGCCGCCGCAATGAGCAAAAAGATATCGTCAAGCATTCACAAGCTGTAGGAATTGCAGCAAAGGTAACCAACGTCCACAAGTAATATAGACCATCTGAATGCATTTTTTATCGTCTTAGAAAATATGCATCAACCTCCAGAGATGATCGTGATGCAGACTGCTAGAACATTTACGGTGAAAAATGTTAAACCATTAAAATATAATAACAGGATAAGCACTCCAAAATTCGACACCGATCCGGCCAAACATACATTCACACGCCATGGAAAAAGGATCAAGTTTTCCATCATCCATTATTAGATTATACTAGTAAAGTTGAACAACAACATCGTAAATGACTTGAAATCAAATGGTAATATAGCTTTATCTTGATTTGAATCCCTCTATCATGCGTCAGATAATATATTTGCTGATTCAGAAAACAATAAATCACTTCATTGTAATTAATGTAAGTCATAAAACAGCTGTACCAGAATCTATCCAAATAACTCGAGATAATCTGTGTAACCATTTCTAACTATCAATCGATGTCACGTTGACTAATGAATCAATGGGTCGTGCCATTCCTGTACAAAGTGCTAGCTATCTACTAGTCATGGCTTTCACACAGGACTAATACTAATTTCGAGTAAACCTTTCTTACATAAGGGTAGTTTGACTTATATTTTACACATCGTACCCTCCAAAGCAATATGCATTTTCTTGTCTCAGATGCAACTAATTTGTGAGGTTTTACCGAGAGATGTGAAATTTTCTGATTAAAATGTTATTCACTCAGATGTAAAACTTCAATAAAATAATAGTAATAGGTGATAAAGAACTCAAGACATTTGTGAGGAAACAAAATAGTGGAGTATCCATGAACGTGACCTTAGAACTCGTTACCGAATATGAATATATATATATATATATATATATATATATATATATATATATATATATATATATATATATATATATATATATATATATATTGTAACGCGATGTACAACGTTAATTAATGGAGTCACATAAGAAGGTCAATTTGCTGTGGGTTAAGTGTTTTCGTTATGACTGTATAGTGTGACTTCCGACTTTGATCTTTTAAACCCAAAATCGAAAGGCTTTTGTTGTGTGATACATACAATCTACCTGCAACATTTGGTATAAATAGATATTGTAGCAATAGGCTTAAATAAAAAAGTACAGTAATTAAATCTTGAACAGACCGATCTAGAGTCGGACATCATAACATCACGTGCTCGGTGATATGGCTGGCGTATACAAATAATGATTTTTGTGCTTACTTATCTTCTGAACAAAGTTGAATCAAATACCGTGGCATAACACACCATTTCACTTATGTTACAAACACAATAATGACCTTTTGGCTTAAGCAATTACAGCACTTTTTATTCTTATAAAGGACAATAAGAAAATGGAGTAACTTATTTTGTGATATCACAACAAAAGCTGTTCAACAAATTAAACACCGTATTACGAAACAAGATCAAAATACATTATTTATTATTATATTTTCAGTAATTCTCGTGGAGTAGAGAGCTGCATTCCTAATGTTAAATCATGGATGACCTGTAACAAGCTGCAGATGAATGATGGTATAACTAAGGACATTCTGATCACAACACAAAGACATTCTCGTTCTCATCCTTTACATCAGACAAGAAATATCAGCAACACCAGCATTACATTACCACAGTCAGTACAAAACTTAGGCGTTACTCTAATCAGTACTCTCACATTGCACCAACATGTCATGAACATATGCAAGGCGGCATATCTTAAATCGAGACGCAACAGTTGCGTTCACAAATATCGTTCAGTTGATAACACTAAAACACATATGTGTTCATTAGTACTTTTAAGACTGGACTACTGTAATATAATTATCTCTGGTTCGTCTCAATATCTACTCCATAAATTTCAAAAAGTTCAAAACACTGCTGCTCGGAGCATCTTTTGAGTACGTCAATCAGAGTACACCTCACCACTGCTCTGTACCCTACACTGGCTATTAATTCGATACAGACTCAAACACAAAATGTGTTATCTGTGCTAAGTTTCACGAACAGACTTCAGTCCAACCTACCTATCCGGCCTCACCAATGTGTCTATACCAAGAAGATAATTAAGCTCCCCTTCTGATAATCGTATACTCATTGTTTCTACTATGAACACGAAGTCATATGGACAACGTTATGTTGAATACCAGGGGCAGGGAATGTGGAACGAATTGCCCATTGAAATTAAGCACAAAGACACAGTGGTACCATTTACGACTGCTCTTAAAACTCGCTTCCTTCGACTGCAGGAACAAACTCAGATGCCACTAAAACACTTGTGACCTAGAGAACTAAAATTGTTTTGTATCTTATATGATTTCAGTACATTTTTATATTTTCCAATTTCTTTGTTTTTTTTTTAACGTTCTGTTGGGTAGGCATATCATTATAGCTGTTGTGTAGCGCTTAGAGGTTCAAAAGATTAGGCGCTATACAAAGTCCTCATTAGTATTATTATTATTAAACTTTCTATGCCAATCAATGTGTCACTATCCTTCTACCAGCGCGTAGTCCGTAGACATGTGATTGTTGGAAAGAAGAATTCTTACCTAACGATGAAGTCCACATCCACAAAAAAAATATTGTCACCAAAATGTAGGAATACATATTTTGATTAAAAATGATGCAATCATTTTACTAGGTCAGGTTAAATTCCGTACGGCATAGTACTTTTGGTTAGTGCAAAAGGATCCGTGTCGGTTGTTTAAATGCTTAGCATGTGCTTACGACAAAGGGATTGTGGTAGTGTGAGTACACTGGCAAAACGAATGTACTAGTGTATTGATAATGAATGGTACATTTAACTTTACAAAATATATACAAATATTAAAATACAATCCTGGTTCTCAAAGGATTAATTGACATTTGAGATAACTGAAGCTATGTAAAATTGTATCAACATTTATTTCAAACAACACGAAGCATTGAATATTTATTTTATTGTTACGGAGGCCTTCTATCCTTCATGTGAAATCCATAACTGAAAGTACAGACCTTTTACCTCACTCTGTATACCAGTCTCCGACAACTTTGTTTATCATTTGTACATCATGATTTAAACAACCAGTAGTACCAGAACTTATATATTTGGTGCCACAATACATATTTCATATTCGAATTTCTAAACATTTCTTAACATATGCATTCATGTTCATGGGAGTCTTTTATGAAAATAGAATGAAATATTATGCATTATAACGTATAATTTTAGCGTCTGTTTATTGTTTATACAAGTATACTTGACTGATGATGATAATGAAGATGAGATTATGGATGGTTATAAAATTGCATAATGTTACGCACAGCAAAGAAACATCATACAAAAAGTGTGTGTGTCACATCCCAGAACAATACAAATTAGCAGATATAACCAATTCAAGCATCGATATCCATTAATTCGTGTAATGGTATATAAATATATTAAAAATGAAATGTGTAAAGAAAGGCTTTTTTATACGATTCAGTGGTATTTTTTGAAGCCAAATGAAGTCATCTGTGAGTGAAAATTGACACATTGTACACAATACAAATATATTGTAAATATATTTTTATATTCGGGTTTGCATCATTTTATTTATCTCTTTGAGTATATAAATGTTCAAGTTAAATTGATTCAGAGATTTGGTGTTTTATTTCAAACATAAACTTGGATTTTGCATTATATATATTCAAGTAAAATGATTGACAAAGAGCTTAATTTTGGAATGGTAATCCAATAGTCTTCAGGCTTTCAACATGAGTAGGTAATTTAGTATCAATTGTTCCAGGAAAGCTTCTTTTTTCAGATAAGCTGGATACAAAATAGAATTTCCAGACAATTTACATTGAAAAACTAACGGTAAATTAGATAATCAATTGGAGTGGTACAATTGATGAATACAACCAGATTACACGGTGCATTTACAAGTAAAATAGATTTTGAAACACCTGTCGAAATTTTCATATGATTTCGATTCAGATACTTAGGACGAACTAGACAGGATTAAATGATGTAAACATTACTTAACTACCTTTTTCTGCTGTAGTACGGTTTAAACTTTAAACTCTAAATTCTGTTTCTCATTGTATAACTGAACCATTAAGTTATATTATACTAGGATTAAAAGTATGTTTGGACAAAACACGGGCTTAATCTACGAACAATAATTTTCATTTATAGATTATGTAACAAGGAATTACAATGGATTTTCTATACATCGCCACCTATTTAAATACGATTCATGGTCCTGGAAAATCAATCGCAATCCAATTGCCATTATTAGATTTAGATGTTAAGGGAACCTTGCTGAATCAGGTAAGAGAGCTTTGTTTAAATAACTTCAATAATTAGTTTATTCTAATTAATTTATTTTGTATGCGCATTTTGAATATCCGTATTGAATTTTTTTCTTCTTAAAGTTTACTTCAAATATACTAAAGGAAAATAACATCTTCAAGAAAGTAGATTCCTTCAATTAAGTATTATTAATTTTTGAAGATGGCGCAATTATAATCTGTCTCGTGTGTATATTTCTAAGTTTGAGTTTCCTCTTATTTGCATTATTTCAGTCGATTATGGTATGGGTATATTGAAAGCAAACCTACATTTCAATCTCCAAAGTGTTAAATGATAAAACAAATATTTGTTATTTTTAAAGTAAGAATGTATATGTAGTATTAAGATCTGAGTGCTACAAAGAGAGAATGGAAAATTACAAATAATATATTCTTGCAAATGTTTTCCATTGACTCAGTTAACAATATATATTAGTGTAACGTTATCTCAGATGATGTCAAGCACAGCTCACTGCAAGGTTGAAATTTAGATCTTTCTTTCTTTCTAAGACTTTGTAAGTCATCAATAAATACAACTGCTACATAATATTTCACTAGTTGTTATTAGCATCATACTGAAATACATTATGTAAAAATAAATATTGTTTGAAACTTTAAAGGGCTCTACTCCATATATTGTCAAGATTATCCTTCAGTATTGTTAATTAGAAATATCAAAATTCAAGTGCACAGAAAATGCATTCTTCGTCTAAGTATAATGCTTACCGACGAGTAATATATTCAAGTGACAAAAGTAAATGAAACACTCAATGTAAAGTGCGTGACAATAAGTGTTGATACTTTCAGATTAATTTACGTTTAATTAATTGACTATTTGCAGTCAGAGCCAAAATTTCACATCAGTTACACATGTGATAAAGAATGACTCATCTTTTAAACTCTACAATCACGATTTTTAAGTTGGTACCAAGGGATGTTGTGTGTGTGTTTGTATGTGTGTGATGAAGATTTTAACGTAGGTTTCACACGTTTTCAGTCATATCGCTACGATTTCTGTAGTGTGTAAGTTTATAGTGATGTCTAGAACTATCTATAAAACCCCTAGTGACATAATAAGGTGTGTAATGTGATCAATGTTCAACAAAATACATTTAATGACTAAAATGGTTCAGCCTAGATCAGGAAACAGGTCAATGATATCGGATTGCCACAGAAGGTATGATTATCAACTTGCCAGGGAATTCCAGAAATAGAACAGACTCAAATTCCATGAAAATACATTCATTGTTCCCATGGGATGAGATCTCTTGATTATATGTTCCTGGCTGTAACTACAAAACTGAGACTGAAGTCATCAATATGGTATATCTAATTATGATTTATATTTGGCTCAAGCATTATTAAAGTGTATTCTGTAGTTTAGATTGTATGTTTCCGAAAATTACAAAATGACTAACTTACAAGTTTACATTTGTCCTGATCTTGCAATAAAATTATCTTACTGAAGAATAAGGTTTTGCATCTTGCATGTGACTCAGCGTTTGGATATGTCAAACTTATCTGAAGACTACATTGAACTCTCTCCAGCCGTTACAAAATTCTCCACTCACTGAATGGACACGTGACAAACATATGTTTCCCAATTTAAGATGATAGTCATAACTTACATACGTGATCATGCACTTACCTTGAGCAATAACCGCAATTGTATGCATATTCGTTTCTGTATCCGTCTCAGATTAGTAGAAAATGTAGAAAACACTAAACAAATAGGATTAGTTCAGTACACCTTACAAGCAGAATAATACTGGAAAATTTGGTACGAAAATACACAAGAATCCGTGCACATTGATTCAACCTTTCTGTAAATGAGTTTTAGGCTGTGTCACTTGTACAGGTTGCAATGGACTAAGTGTAATCAAACGTGAGACACAAAATACCTATAATAAAGTTAATTAGACATCAGTATATCAACATAATTTCGATCTATATTGCTAGAGGTAGGGGTTGATCTAACGCAAAATAAAATATAAACATATTAATACTTATATTCCAAGTTTTAAGACATAATCAACTCCACAACAACAGCGCCACGACCCATGGCCTTTGATGAATATACATATAGTTTTATGATAGTGACAGTTTAGAAGTGATGGCCCAAGACCAAGTCTACAGCAGTCTATGTATTGGAAAATCTTTCGTTCACAAAGTACACGTAACATGAAACAGCTTCTGATGATACTAGAAATACGAAGAAACTTGACACATATGACATTATTAATAAAACCAATAACTACGCAATTTAAGTATACCGACAAGACTTATGGTCATTTTCTATACAAATTATAATTTTGTTACAGCTATAGGCACATCTATCTGTCCAGGCGATTTTCGCAAGAAAATACTTTTTAATCTTGAGCATAAATATATTGACACTTTATCTGACATGGATACATCAGCTTCTATAGTAACCTCAGTTTCTCAACTACATGTTCATTATGTGTGCAGTTAAAGTGAATATCAAACACAGGTGCGACAGGTGTAAATGCTGTAGTCTTTTCTCTATGGATTTAAATCAGGGACATGTTGGGAAAGGAAACTTCTATAAAATGAAGATACAAATAAAAGATAAAATGAGACACTATGTGATATTTTTCACACAGAAAATGAAGATACACAAAGTACTTCCAAAGGATTTTCGGTGATTTAATTCAGAATGTAGTGGTTGAAAACATGGTGAAAAGTTTTCCATATGTACTCAATTCATGATAAATTTTGCCATGCCAATCAATAAGAATGCAAACTAAAAATAAGAACATTTCAAATTTTTATCTAAATATAAATATTTATTATAGGTTTTGTTTTGTCCTCAGCGAACTCGTCCACATCGTTACTATAATCATCTAGATTTCAAACGGACAAAATAGCTGCTTTATAGCGTTTACTGCACTATTGTACATGACTTGTTTCCCAAGTAGATTCTACTGCACTACTATATCTTTAGGCACAAGTGTTGTCATCGTGCTAGCAATATGAAGGTATGCAGTATTGTAAAATATGCACGATTCTGACAACGGAATGTAAACGAAGATAAACATGTGCATATGATATAATGTGCATATAATAAAATATCTGTTGGATGTTAACTCATCTTGATTGATCTAAAATGAAATGCATGAAGACGATAACAAAGCAACACTAACACGAATATACTTCTACTTTAAAATAACGTAAACGTGCAGTATTAAAACCCAAACCTTACTGGTATTTACATTGGTCAACACATAAACTAAAATACACATACCCATCACATATAGCAATAGGCGTCAAAGCAAAACCTCTTCTTCATTTTTGAGATATATACTACCGCTGTCCTTTCAAGCAAAACATATTCTCCTTCAAAATTGAAACGTGTAACATTGTCGTAACCTGACAAGTAAAGCTGATACCGTTTTCAAATTGATAATCATTGGAATTGGTTACCCACCTTAGTCGAAATAATAAACTTTCAAACACAGAAAATGATGGTTCAATAATTTTGATAGTTTAAATTTCAAAATTGGACATGCTATGAAAGCAATGGAAATATGTTTACTTCTACAGGTGATCAATATGAATAATTATATTACCGTTTTGGTTCTGACGCTCCTTGTCATCGTGCAGGGATCCCCATCATTTCAAGAAGTCCTCGAATATAATAATGACCTTGACAACGGTAAGATACACACCTTATTTATTTTCTTCTGTTACTGGTAGTATGCTGATACGTTCTGATATTTTGATGCTTTTTAAAAACATCCTTATATAGTTAAGGTTGTTATAAGTCATATTCCGTATATATTTAAATCTTGAACGACGTTTACTCCGATAAGTGTTTATAAAACTATGTCAATAGCAAACAATTTACATATACTGTAGTATCATCAATATTCGTGGGGGATCAATTTTCGTGGTTTTCGTGGTTGCCACAAACCACGAATTTAAATCCCCAACGAAAAATGAGCCACATAGGTTGATGATACCCCCCCCCCCCCCCATTCCCGACCCGTTTTTTTTACAGTGTTTCATTTAAGTAAGGATAGAGAGAAAATATAGAAAAAGCATAACATATTCAAACAATAGTAATACTAAACAGAAAGAAAGAAAGAAAAAATACTAGTAATACAAAATAACTGCATATGAAAATTAGATTTAATACTTATTCAAGTCGATCCTTCAGTCTAGTGCAGCTGTTGTTTAAACATTCAAATCCTTCTGAAAACACATTTTTTTATCCATGCATTTTAAATCCAATAGAACAACAATCCTGTAAAAAAAATATTTTTCTTGAAACACTAAAGCAGATTATTAAAGCTCACACTGCACAGATTGTTGGACAAAGCCACTGTTTCAGTTATACTCTCCTCGCTTTCTTTTCCGGGACACAGACTGAAGCAGTGGTTCTACTGCGTCATTAGCTGCCTGGTAAGCGAGAACCTGCGCCGGGTTCTCAGATTCTGATGGGTTAGGAAGTCCGGGAACCGAGGGTGATCTAAGTTGAATTTTACCACTCTTAAGCCACTGTGTTAACGCCATGATAGTCATAAAGTACTGATATTGCAACTTTATGGACAGTGGTTTAAGTAAGAGATCATTCAAATGTACTTTAATAACTGATTGGTCTGGTTTTGTTGGCGGCGTCGGCTTCCTTTGATCTTGAACACTCAAACGAAAACATGGCAAAACTGATTAATCCTGACTGGTGTTTGATATGTGCTCACATAGGTGGAAGTATTGTTTTAGTGTTGTTGGCTGAGTCTGCTTTGACAGATGTTAATCACTTGGCCAAAAACACGTTGTAAGTATTGAACTTGCCGGGTCTTAGATATGTACTCATACAGGTGATAGTATTGTTTTAAACATTAATGTTACCGCCGTTTGCGTCGGCATCGTTTTATTCTTTTGTATTCTTTATTTGGGGTACTTGTAGATGTTAAACCATGAAATTATCTACCTTATAATATGCAAAATTTGAAAGGCAAAACCACGAATTTACGTTTCACGAAAATGCCTTTTTTTACAAAACCACGAAAATTGAGCCCAACGAAAATAAATGATACTATAGTATTAATTATTAACTTTTAGATATTTAGTTTTGTAGGAAGGATATGTGCTTCAGTGTCATCGTGTGTTACATTTTAATATATATAACGGACACTTATATTCAGAATTCTCGCTACTAATGCGTATTGATTTTTTTCCAGAAGACAGTGTACAACTGACCTATGATAGCATCAATCTTAAAAGAAACGATAACGTAGACGCAATTGGAACTATTCCAGTCAGTGATAAGTTCAAGCGTTTCAAGCATTGGAAGGATGTGATAACTCCGGCAATTGAATCTACAATCATCATGAACACTCTGAAAGATCATGGTAAAATTACGGTCAATTCGGAAAAAAAGGTTCAGCACCCTGTAGATGATGCGGGGAAAATTTCTGATATTATTGTTGCCATCACCAGACTTCCGTTGTATAATCCTAAAGATTTAAAAAACGCAATTCCGAAACTTGTGTCTGTCGAGAAGGACCTTAACGGAAATGTACAGTGTCACGACTTCATCTGTAACATCATCCTGCTAGGATGTAAGTGAATTGACCTTAGTTTCGTTGTTTTTCTCTTTTCCACGGGAAGAATGGTATCGAATGTCTGTATAAGTTTTTATTGGACTATTTTTGTAGCATTTTCTCAAAATCATAAGAATGCAGATCAATTCATTTATCAGGTAAAGTTATGAATATTCATCGACCGAATGCAACATTTGATAGTAATATTTATGAATACTGAAGTTTAAGTTAAGACCAGGTATGTAAGCAAGTCTATTATGTCGCAACGACTTTTAGCAGGTACACAAGCAATCCATTTGCAATTGTTTTGGTTTTCAAAACATGTTTACAATCGCCATGACTTTTATTTGGCTTTCTGTGTGCGACACAGTAATTTAATTACTTTTGTAAAACTATATTTTGTAATATATGCTCAGTAGATCATTTCGAATTTTACCATTTACTAGCGCACTCATCATGACTACAATTATTTTTTACCGGTAAATGGCTGATAAGAAAACTTAAATTATATATATTCCTATTAATACTGTCTTCTATTCACACTTGTTCATTTAATGAGTCACATCGGCAAACTATGTTTGTTCATATGACCACATCTCTGGCAATTACCTTTATGCGACGTTAGGAATGTTCAAACATATTTTGCATAAATTCAGGTTGTCGTCCATACACTTGTAAACGATTTTGTTTTACTACTTTGTTTTTCTAGCAACATAATATAAGAACAATGATCGTACAACGTATGCTATCTGCAAATGTGTTGCCAGTATTGTAAATAAATTTTTAATTTAACCTTGGTTAAAACTCAGCAGTCGATATTAAAACAAACTGTTGATTACATAAAGCTATATCTAAACGTATCCTCCTTCAGCATTGGAATTTACACTTTTATAATGAATTACAATAATACAGTTTTAAAGAACAGAGCCAAAGCTGTATAGATTTTGTTTGTTTTATCTGCAGTTGACATGATATTGGGATATGATGCTGCTAACAGTGGACTCTACCTTAAAATCGAATTTCTCAAAATGAAGATTCTGCATGTAAAAGTACCAAGTAAGTCAACCACGCAACATTCGCTTCTTGAAAGCGAATATAAATATATATGTATGTGTGTGTGTGTATATATTTTATGGGTGGGGGTGGGTGAAAATTAAATACAATTTATCTGGTGGATCTTGTAGTCTATACTTTCAACAGAATTTGAAAATACCACATTCACCAACGTGTTATGGGTATATCCCCTTATTTTTTTTTCATCTTGTGGGTGGGTGTTGCCATGTTTTGATCACAACATATTACGTTGGGCCTTTATGACTAAATTAATAGTTCGTGCAAAGGCACATAGAAATATGCCGTACATGTATTCGTCTACCAATACAAATGCATAATTTTTGATGATGATTGGTATGATTTGAAATGTTCAAGTATCTCAAGGAATATTTTCTTCTCTTTACAACAAGAGATGCCTTTAAATTGTACAGCATGGAAAATTAAGTTCAGATCTTATTAGATCCACCAGACAGGAACTACCTACAGTTTTATCATTTTGTATGGTTACCTATATAAATAGATCGTAATCATAGACATGAACAATAAATAAATTCAGCACGACCACTCTAGATGAGCAATGACTTTCTGTGGAATATCGGCATGACTTAGAACATAATTCTGATTGGAACCCCGAAGGGTAGAAGTACAGGAACTCGTCATATCGCATACGATAATAATTGGCGAAGATCAGGTCCCGTGCATTCAGTGCAAATTCTGACGACAATCATAATTTTTTAGTATAATATACCACCATTGGCTGAACGCTTACTGTCTTAATTGTTGTGTAAGTTTGTGTTAAATAGAGTGATAGAATGCACGGCAAACAATGACAAAGAGAAAGATGCTTAGTAAAGAGTAGATATCAAAACTACTGCATTTGGGCTAAGATTGAATGAGTTCTTATGTACCCAGACTGACGGATTAAATTTCAATGTAGTTAGAGATTTTGAAAACAACATAAGAGACCAATAATTATATCTTCAACTATCAAGCGATTTTCCACTAACAATCAATGACTCAATTTTGTTCTAAAATTTATTCGACCAGATGCAAGCTAAGTACGCACTCTCGTTGTTTTCCAATAGGTATAACTGTATCATCTACTATGCCTGCTTTCAACACATTCCTAAAAGTAAACTCTAATACTTGACATATGAGGAAAATAATCTCTTTCTTTCCAGTAAGCTAACAATAAAAGTAACTTTGTACTCCTAAGATGCAAATACTGATTGAATTCATCTACTAGATTTGACGCGGACACGTAGTTTTCCTGTTTCACTTTAAGAACCGATTTTAATGGCCGGTCAGTGAGGGTCTTGTTGTCATTTGATCAGGTGTTTGTTTAGTCTGTGTGCTTTAATTTACAAACCTCACGTTTAGAAACCATAAAATTGGAAACATATATATATCAATGTGTTTCTTCTATTCAAACAAATATTTGTTTCATTTGACTTGTTGATCTTATTCGTTTGAGGGCTGTAAACCTGGCTAGCTTTTTATCATTCTGAAACCTAGAGGTAATGATTGCATGTACCTGATCTTAGAATTATTTTGTAAATGTAGCCAGGATTTGAGAAATGGGCGTTGTTTGACCCGATGTTTTAAGCAATCAAGTAAATAAAAAAAAATATTAAAACCCTATTTGTGTTCGCATTTATCGACTGCACATATAGTTATAAAACTTTGTATTTGCTTTTTTCTCAGTTTGGCATGTTCAAATTACGGTACGGTAGAACTGGACAATAGCCTGACAAAGAAAATATATGTTCCCTGGCAGCATTCAGTTTGTCCCGTTATAATCTCATCAAAGCGCTTCAGTATACATATTTTTCAATATATTCTCATTTTTACACTGCTTTCTGTTTTTATATCTCTAGTATCGGGTATACTCTACTGCGAAAAAGCTCAGCTGCCAAAGTATGCTATGCAATTATGTATTCATGCTGATAATGTGCAACTCAGCGATACACGGGCTTGTCTGGATCTGGGATTTACCTTCCTCGGCTATACTCATACATTTCCAGACATCTGTCTACATGGATGAAGAAAGAGAAACTGATTCTATATAATTTATTTTATGACCATTGCTTTGTAATATTATAGTAAAGATACTACATCATATAAGTTGTCTCTGCTCAAGGAGTGAATCCATCTTGAATAAAAACTTCTTTGTGAATTTATGTTTACTGGTTTTTTGCATAAAACAAATATCATTTACTTTGTTTTCCATTTGCAAGTTCAGTCTAGTATGATGTGAAATGATTCTTTTCTATTTACAGAGACAATACATAAAAATTCATACAATAATTTCTTCGTATTGCTACTGATATATGTAATAGTGTAATATATATTCCTCCCCTTTTAAAGTTCATGAATGTGTCTAATTATGGCAAACAACCCTTTATTGTTTTCAGAGGAGAGTAAATTATGTTCAAATCTTCTCTAAAATAGGATAATGGTGGTTAGCGTTTTGTGCAAAAGTGTGACACTATTAGTCAAAATATGAAAACGTATGAGTGGCCAGGCCTTACATTGTGCTTTGACACTGATGGTCACTGCACGACAATATTGATCAGTACAATAATTGCACGACTAGCCGTCAAATATTACGAACACACCATGAGTCACGTTTGCTCAAAGTATTTTTCGGAACAGCTGCTGTATCTTTGGCCTTCAAGATTATATGAGAAAACACTATACTTGTGATCTTTGATGCAAAACTAACCAATGACATTCAAATATCTGTTCTAGAAACAAACCAAGCGTATCATATTTATTTATATAGCAATTCCCTATCAGTCTACTATCATGGTGTTATTAGGTTATAATGACCTAAACTATATGTACACTCTGAAACCTTATAATCAATATTAACTATCATTTGAGACAAGATAGATAGTTATTGCTTTCAGTATTAATATCAAATTACAATCGCAGACGTTAACAATGGAATATAGCACTTTACGATAAATAACAAAAGCAATTATTCCAAACAAACATGACTAAACTTAATGGATGGGCTGCATGAAATAAGCTGTCTATCGAATGGACAAACTTTGTCTGTATTGCAGTATCACGAGTTAGAAAATGACTCAGGTTAGGAGGGTTATTGTAAATTTTACTAAAACCAAAAACGAAATTGTTAACGATGATACAATAAGAAAAATATTAGCTGGTTATAAACAAAATAAAAAGAAATCGCAATATATTTTATGTCATGTAATACTCCAGATAGTATCATTCGCTCCTTTTTTGCCCCTTATTTAGCAACTTACAGTGACATTACTGGTTGTTTCTAAAAATCATGTCGTTGTACAAGTATATATTATTTTGTGATCGCTCTTATAGGTTTCATGCTTCTTTTTCGAGTAATTTCATTATTTAATGCATTTTTTACACTTGGTAATCTTGCAAACCATTCTCGAGATCTTACAATTTTTTTAAAGTATTTCCTTTGCATACTGATATCCAAAAAACTGCTCAGCAAGTGTTTGATTAAATCGCTTAACAGTTGCCTGATCACGATGTATTGCAGTGTGTCCTCGTCGTATTTTGACGTTGAAGTTGATACTCACACGTTACGTTTTATTCATCAGATCTGTCGTTTCAGTGAAATGAGCATAGTTAAGTTTAGAAATTTATTTTTAGTTGGGCTCAGTCAACTCCGCATGGATTTATAACAATAAATGTACATGATCCACTAACACCATATCGAGTCGGTCTAATCAACTATTTTGACAGCAGCAACGAGGGCGTGAATTTGAATAAATGTCAAAGGGGAAACATCATCAGTAAATGAAATACTAACGACTAAATTAGCACGTGAACGATTAGCTGCGATTAAGACATTTATTCCAGTTCTTGATTCAGTTCGAATCAAACTAAAAGCAAGACAAGAAATTCAAACTGATTTCACAACGGATACTGAACAATTATTCAAACCAATAACCATTGCTACTGAGAGAGATATATTGGGGGACACTATTGACGAAGAAGCAAGAAAAAAAAGAATTCTCCCGTTGTTAAAACAGATAATTGGAGATAAACAACAACCACATGATGAAGAAGAACAACGGAGTAATATTGGTAAAACAAAGGGTGTTTCTTTAGTGGATAAATTACCGATGAGGCTAAAACACTAATAAAACAAATTCAATTATTAAATCCCAGAGACTATCACACTTTTGGCAATTTTGCTGTTAAAAGCTATTATTCAAAAAATGATTTTTTTAAAAACGATTATAAAGGAAATATTATATCTCGCGATAACTGGGTTGATGGATTGGGTACTGATCGTTTTAGTAGAAGAGAATTGGGATATATAGAATTTAAGAAAGGAGCTGAGAATTATGATATACAAGAACAACAAAAAACACAACAACAAGAGAGGAAACGTCAAACACCAACACGGAGACAAAAAAACAAGAAGAACCTCAATGGGATATACCACTTGAAGATGATTTAGAGAGGAAACGTCAAACACCAACGTGGACACAAAACAAAACAAGAAGAACCTCAATGGGATAAACCACTTGAAGATGATGATGAGATTTTTAGATACTTAGATGAATCACCGAAATTGCTAGCAATTTACGATTAGATAAATGTCATTAAAATAAGATGATCATACAATACCACTACAACAAACCAACCATGGTCTATGAAGTAAACTCACGATTGCCAGTTTATAGAGCGTACTATTGAGATGGTCTCGGCAATACCATTGCAGGGTTATTTGTAAGAGTGTCACCAAAAATAGCACCAATTGCAAAACAATTTTCAATGAAAGTTATTGATGTTATTCGTGTTAAGGGTATTAGCGCTGTTGGTGATGTTGTCGGGAAAGCATTTTCCGCGGCTAAGGAAAAACTAGTAGCGTTAGTTCGGCGAAGAAAGAAAAACACCGATGACGAAATCACCGATGACATCGTCATTGGGACCACTACCATCTACAGAAGTTATGCCTGCAAGTATTAGTAAAATAAAAAACAATGCGGAGGATCAAAAAAATAACATCACTGAACAGCGTCCAGGATAATATTACTGCAAATATGAAAACGGGAAGAGGCTTAAAATCGAGAGCGAGATCACGATTTAGATTAAGAAATATACAATAATATGTTCAATTATCAATTCTATTCCTATAAAGCAGTACAACCAAATATTCGATCAAGAATCGAACTTCAAATCCATGATACCAGCAAATACTTTATACCCGCTGAAGCATTTACTGAAGTAGAATTAAAACTCGTAACAGCTGATGATAGTCCTGCTATTACAGCACCATATGCATCTGATGCCCCAGTCGTCTTTGTCAATAATGGTATCATGGCTCTATTTTAGAGTGCAAGATATATGTCTGATAACAGAGAGATTGAATCCATAGAACGTGATGTCGATGTTGCCACAACAATAATGGGTTTAGCAAGATATTCTGATGATTTTACAAGATCAGCCGGTCCGTCGATGATTTTCTTTAAGGATATAAATGATCGTGATGGGCCGACTCCATATATTATAAGACAATCAACAAAAATCAGGCTGGTACTATTAATGTTGATACCGAGAATATGATTATAAATAATGATCCTAATTACAACCTAGGTGCTGAAACACGTGTAGCAACGTTTGAAGGACAGCGTAGATTATTTTCGTGCCCGATTCCACTGCATCATATATTTGGATTCTGCAGAAATGCTAGAAAAGTTATCTATGAATCGAAGTATACAGTAGTCTTAGTGCAAAAAGGTGATGATAATGATGCAATATGGAGAATTACAGCAGATTCTGCAAATCCAGATGCTGACAGTGGCAAGGTGAATATAACAAAACTATCACTGCGGATGCCAGTAATGACTCCATAAATCACAGCAGAAGAAGAATTACTATCATTTATGGATCATGGAGGAAAATCATTGTTATCATGGCTAACAACAAGCACGGATATTATGCAATCATCTGTTATGGGTACATTTACATGGCACCTGGTATCAAAACAGGGTGTTGCTGCGCCACGACATATATTTATTGCGTTACAGGATATGGAGCAATTACACTCACAATTACGCAGCCATATGATATTTGATCAATTTGGTGTTATTGAAGAATTGTTGAGGATAAATGGCCAACAAGAACCATCCAAAAATATTTTACTTGATTACAGAATCAACCAAACAGCACGTGCGTATCATCGTTTGTTGACATTGATGGGACGCGATAATAATGTGGATACTGGTCTGCAAATATCACAATTGGATTTTAGAAAACTATATCCCATCTATTACTTCTCTCTGGAACATCTTGACTTAACCAGACAATCGGTAGTTGACATACACTTCAGAGCTCGTGTAACACGACTTACTGCTGTTGGTGGTAGATACAGAGCAGTTACTGTCATACTCAGTGATAAGTCAATGCTACTCGAAGGTGTTGGTGGACGATTGAAAGTATTTGATGCACCAGTAGAAAATATGTAGACAATTAGATCAATATCGTATTAAATAAAATGTCACATCGTCATGTTAGTGTTACGTTAACTCCTGATCAAATTAAAAAAATGCAATCGGAATCAGATAAAAAATGTGGAACTACGATATCGCTGAAACACAATCAGATGTCTGGTGGCCAGAATAAACTGTCATTGACATTTCGTCAGATAAAACACTTCAATGATGCCATCAAAGATAAAAAAGGTGTTCAGGTCACTCTCTCTGCGGCCGCAATTAAGAACATGATAAAATCAATTGGTATTTTCCCACTTTTCGCTACGTTACCAGCGTTGATTGCGGCAGCGGCCCCAGCGGGAGCAAAGGCCGCCGAGCTAGGAGCCGTTGGTACATTGGCAGGGATGGCACTAATGAAAGCTACCGGACAGGGATACAAAAAAAAAGAAACGACCAGGGAAGGGTCTAAGACTACGAGGAACTCCGTAGTCATGGCACAGCGGAAAGGGCTCGAGACTAGGAACAGTTTACTATCTCGAGAACCGAAGGTTCCATCGCAGATATCGCCGATGTCAAATTTGATTTACTCGATGCTACTAAAAAAACTAGCGATAAAAAAACGTTAGAGGTGTTTTTATGAGAGATCAATTACCACAACAACCAAACAACGCTAAAACCGGTATCATTAATTTCGATAACAGCAGCGGACCTGGAACTCACTGGGTTGTATAATGCGATTGATTAGCATGCAATTGTTTATTTCGATTCATATGGATTAGCACCGTCTAAAGAATTTATGCGTTATATAAACCGCTTAAAAACTCTTCTCTGGTATTCCACGCTACCAACACAGAAAATGAATGACCCACCAATATGCGGCATATAAGTATTAAATGTACTCAACGCTATTTCATCATCGGGAAAACCAACACAGGGATGATCGACCAATTTGAAAACAGCATACATTCAAGTTTGGGAATAAAAAAGTTATACACTATATAAACTGTGATGATGTTTAAATATTACTCTAACAAAAAACGCAAAACGTACACATATTTTGTAAAACAAAGGTTTAAGAAACAACAGATTTCCGTCTAAACCTTAGGCATATAGAATTGTCGACGTTTGATCTACAGAAAGTAAGCCACATGACACGCAGTGTATGTCCTCAGAAACAAACCTAAAGTACGAAATAAAATAGAAATACAATAATAACGCTAGCTTGTTCATCATCATATAATATAAACTAGAGCAGTTTACTCTTACGATTACCAAACAAAACTTATAACTTATGAATGCTGCTTTTCGTATTCACAGTTTAAAAGTCAAGGCTTTAATAACACCTACATAGCAATTTGTTTCACCATTTCACCAATTCCAACAATTTCTGTCAGAGAAGGTAAATTCCTTAAAACTCATGTAATGTTCACACCAACAGAGAATATATTACTCCTATAAGTCTCGATCATGATAAACGTTTACTTGATTCATTGCATATTTCTTTGACCCTGTGGAGTGATATAGAGTGATATAAAATGATTTCTCTCTCTATTTTGGGTCCAATATATTTTATTTTGCCTTTGTATGTTAGTTCTTCTAGTGTTAACATCAACAGTAATGTACGTATAGTATTTAATTATGTGGATTGAACTATACACGTTGATGTATTTGTTGTGTTTTCTTCGTGTTTATCTTAAACTACATCCAATTGGATTACACAAGATTTAGGTCAATATATGTCATTGAATGTTGAACCAGTCATTCAATTACAATTCATTGTATTCAAAGTAAAGGCAACTTGGATGGGATTAGTTCTGAGCAACCCCTCTGCGCCTGATTAGATTGGGCATGATCCTGAAAGAGATTACACTATCTACGTGGTTAATAGTAATCAGAAAAGTCTCATAAATATCATTGGTTAGATTGCATATTTGTATGGATAAATCATGGCATTTTGTTTTCAATCTTACAAATGCAAAAATAGGAGTAGGATAATTAATGAAGATGAGACAACATATGTAGTATGTCCTTTGAAGAAAGCATTGTGATAGGTTTAGACTGGCCAGCAAATGAACACACATATTACCTAAAGAAAAATTGTATGACGTCCTACAATTTCAATATATGTTCTTTGTAAGCATAATATGTGAGTATTTGTGCTTATTAATAATTTTAGCATTGTATCATCATCTATCATCATCTAGACATGTTGACCCACCAACTGTCTAACTGGCAGATAGGTGATTACCAGCAAATCGTAGTGGAACGCTAAGAGCTCGACGAAATACGTAGGACGTCCTTTTTTTCCACTGCACTCAACTCAGACTACGGACGTCTCGAACTTGTCGTGCTGCTGAACTCATATGAGTTTGAGCGAGAGTAAGATCGACAACTGCACAACCCTTCCTCACTTAAAACAAAGTCACCGTACAAGTCATTCATGCCATCTACCCATCCCATATAATCACCCACTAAAGTCCTGTAGCAACAGGCAAGTGACAACGCGACAGGTGTGGGTACACTGGCAACCGTAGCAATAAAACTGAACACCGGAGGATCAGGCCATGAGGGTTGTTCACAGCTGACATGATGCAGCAGTGGAGTACGCCAAACACTGCGTGGCGGAGTAGCCCATTTCAGGAATGCACGGTTCACCTTCGTGGCATGGGAAAGGGGCTAATAAAGGTGCAATAAACATTTGCTTACTCTAAACGTTCTTAGTCAGCGTCCGCTAATAGCCGGTGGCGGGGACCTGCTTCAGCGGTCAAAATACAACAAAAAAAAGAAAAGAAAATGAGGAATATTCATCTCACACTTGTAGCATGAAATGTGCGCAACTTACTGGACAGAGACGACGCGGAAAGGCCCGGGATGCAAACTGCCCTAAAAGGAAAGTGATTCGCCAGATACAATGTGGACATTGCTGCCTTGAGCAAAACAATTTTACAGGATAAAACGAATTCTGTTGGGTTCCGAATACACTATTATTTGGAGTGGCCGAGGAGGTGAAGAGCGCTGTGAGACTCGTATCTGCTTTGCAGAGATAGCCAATCGTTGGCAAATTGGCTGGATCTCCCAAGGTAGTAAAAGACAGACACATGACCATACAACTCTCCCTCTTGACTGTAGGAAAGCACCTTACCATCACCATTTGCTATGCTCAAACCCTGACCAGCCGATATTAAGTGAAGGTCAAGTCATATTATATTGTGAACACGAACATTCCGTGCAAAGGTTGGCCTCACCAGCCACATGCACACGCACAGAACCAAATCGATCCCACCAACCCTCAGATGACTAGAGTAATCCGCGTCGAATCGACGGACGAGTTAAAGGAAATAAAACTAAAACATATATAAAAAATGCCAAGTTGTTTTACTTAAAGACGTTACTGATTGCACCAGTCGTCCCATCACTGTCCTACCCAGAGTGAATATACTTAAAAGAGAAAGACAAAATAGTCCTTTCTTTTTTAAACTATCAACATCCGGGAATAATATCTTACACTTATCTTCTTCGTCAACTGTGCCTTTGAGTACACTCAAATATACTAGCCAAGAATGGACTAACAGAATGTGCTGCAGCGAAAAGAAGGTCGCGGCAATAAAACTGGTATTCCTTGTTGTTAAAAGGACACGTGAATCATTTGGGCTGGTCAATCAAGAATCTAAAGATGGTTTAATCTGGTTCACACTGCCAGTTCGTTGTGACAATGATATACATAAATACATCGTAAAATGTAATTGATTCTGACTGAAAACTCTAAATTAGTGGATATTAATTCATCTTTGTCATATTTGCCCTTTAATTTTTTTTCAAATTAGACTGAGTTCGATAATTAGAGAAATGTTCCATGTAGAATTATATTGAACGAAGTGGAACTTTGCTACATTTCTGAGACATAATTTACCTCTTTTTTGTTCTTTTTTAAGTAACTTAGTTTTTTCCAAAGACATAGTTTATACCCTTTGCAAATGTTGGCAATTAGTTTCATATATCAATTTGCAAACTTGTACTTCACCTTTGCATGGTTTAGTTTAATGCGATAAAAAATAGATATGGCGATATCATGCCTTAAGATAATATTTTTTACAAAATTCGAAATCTGAAATGTTCCCCATTATATTTGTATGCTGTAATTTAAAATGTTCTTAATCAATTTAGGACTTTTTCTAGAGTTATCCGTCTTGAATAATAGTCCATTTGATGTAGTTTTAAGTAAATGAACAATACAACCAAATAATGAAGACTTTATTGCTTTGTAAATTTCGATTCGATCTCGCACAACATTTGACAATTTGTACGAGTCTAGTGTGAATTGTACGTGTTACGTATCATAAAAAACAATTGTATAATTAACATTTAAAAGCATCCGAATATCCTATAACTTAATTGAAGTTTTCTCCTCGATACATTTAATGGTGGATATCATGCATTTAAATCTGCCTCCAGTACAAAAGAAGAATGGATGACTTTTCCCTTCGATAATGTCGGTTCCCTGGTCTTGCCCGTTAGCTACATCATCCATTCACGACCTTGACCCTATCTTGAATTTGGTTGCACCACATATATGTATTGAGCGGAGACATGCGTGCTTCGTGCCGTTAAGGCCCTTGAGCCATTCAAACTGAAGGATCGAACACTGGATTTCATAGGATCTTATTATGGTCTTTCTCTTGGTTGCCTCCTTCAATATAATGAAGCCTCTTTGCTTCGCCATATTAGATATGAAGCAATTATTAGCACGTGCCACTCACTACACGCATTACAGGGTCCGGTGTACCCAGTGAAGATACTCCGTCATGCTGAACTGTATTAGACATCTTGTCTTTATCGGTTTAAACAAGGATACAATAAAACTAAAGTCAGTTCCAATTAAAAACCACTTTCTTCCTTCCAGTTCACAAAGAGCTGAACGTTATTCATAGATTAAACACGTATGATGATTTGGTTGGCCTTCTCTTATAATGCATACGTTCATCCTGGAGTAAGGATTACGTGATACTCTTTACGAATTGTCCACCTTTCGTAATATTATCTGTGTCGGAAGAATCTGACACAAGGTCTGTGTATAAAGTGTGGAGAACATCGAATAATGTCATAGTTTCATGCAGGGAAAATATTTAATAGGTATGTCACTATACCATATAAGGTGCCTGCTATTCGATGAGGTTATTCTTCCACATCCACCATGCTTATATCACGATTTAGCATGGAGATGCACGGGTAGTGTTACAGAAAGCTTTCCAAATATAACAAACAATGCTTGTAGAAATGCTGATTAGGACTAATAAAATATTTAGATATATCCTATGATGTGGAGCTGAGGGTTTACGAAAACGATGCAGTTACGGACTAAATAGATAACTTCTATATCAGTACAAGCATGCTGTTATTCAAATTCACAACGACAAAATTACGGATATTTCATGAAATATCTTAAATTCATCCATCACGTTCCAGACTTTTGTCCGACGTTTATGTTTAATATATGTATTTCCTATATCCGTGCTGTTTCGCAAATGATTGTAACAAAGTAAAGTTTCCAATGACAGCATACCGTCTACCAGTATGTTATTAGGACTGAATGGCCGCCTCTTAGAATTTCGCGCATTGACAGGATATAATTCCATCCGTTAAATTTGAGTATATGTGAGTTTGTGTAGTGCTTAAGTAGGTATCAACGGTCGCTGGACCAATCTAGTTACATAAACGATTTTTTACACGCAAATTTCTCTTACATTTAGATACTGTCTATAAAATCAAAATTTTCCACAGATCAATTTTCAGTGCAACCTTAGAATACTATACCTTATCGGATCAACTGACCTACTCCGATGTTGTAATAAATTAAGGCGACTTCTGTCTACAAAAGCAAGTCTGTTTGTTGTGGCCATGAGCAAAAATGTAGGAAACAAAACCCGAGTGAATCAACCCCGCTTGAAAGATAAAGAATACAATTATAGATCCTTATGGTGAAAGACATAGCGGTAATTATATTAGTAATAGATCTAAATATGTTCCTAAACCTAGACAACATTTTTACAGACCACGCAATGCGTAAGAAGCAAATTAGAACATAGGATGGATATTGGAGTCATACCGCATACATGAAGCGTGTTTGATCAATTAGGAATTATGCTAATTATAATTAACTTTAAGTGTTTTGATTTTGTACGAACTATGTAATTTTTCTTTCCAAGAGTACTTCATCTATTTGTATCCACACAGATGATATAAAAGTGGATGCATGACTTTCTGGTTACCAAGATGGCGCTATTTTTTCGGGTGCATTGTGAAGAGATCAGTAGCAGAAAATTGCGTTCTTTCTACACTTATACAGTGTATTAATGGAACAAGTTGCTTGATTACATTATTACGGCTGGGTACTTATCGAAGGGTAAAATGTACCTAATGACTTATAAAAGGAACATATTTACTTTGATCAGGACACATTTGTTTTCATAATATAAAGATAAAGAAAAACTTATTCCAATAAATAAAGTTAAAATATGACATTAATAAGAAGGATAAAAAGCTTATTATTTCATTCAAATGTGATGTCTGTCTTATTTAGAGAATATGTTGCGTTAATGTCTTGATATCATGTTCTTCCCATACGATGTAGACACGCACTCATAATTTATTCTGGTACAAATACCTCATGAATCCATTTAATAAGATCACAAGGTAGAAAATTGTCCGATCAGATTTCAGCATTTCTGATATTTAATATTGCAAATTAATGTTTACAGATATAGCCCAACATTTCTCCAAACTTGTACATTTTCCAATTGTGATTTACATTCGATCAAAATGAAAGGAAGTAAATTAAAGCGCAGATCTATTAAATCTTATCATATTGTTAAGGTTTTAAGTAAACACGTTCGAAGTGTTGACAGGTGTTTCGAAACCAATTCTCTTAATTATTGTTCTTTGTTACTAGGTTTTGAACACAGTTTTACATCTGCAGCTGATTGCCTAATTACCCCCAAATCAGCTTTTTTTCATTTTCAAATTTCAATTGATAGCACATACTACTTTGTGTTCTACGTTTCTGAACTCAAAACAACCTTTCGACTTATACTGTGCTTTCATTTTGTACTCGTTTGGAGAAGACTCAGAATAAACAATTGTGCAATGTCGTTTAAATACAACCTTTATCACCAACCAATATATATATATATATATATATGTATGTATGTGTGTATGTGTGTGTGTGTGTGTGTGTGTGTGTGTGTGTGTGTATATGTGTGTGTATCCAGAGAAGAGAAAAAATCTTATCAAGTGCAAGGGTTCAACCCGAAAATTATGCTATCATTCATGTAATTGTCCGGTTAGTTTTCTTTATTACAGATTAAACATTGGCATTGGTTGATATATTGTTATCCTATAGCACTGAGCATTATCCGTTTTTGTGGCATGCGAATGACATCCAAAAATCACGATTATAACTGTTAATCTTTTACTGGTGGCACGTGCGCGATCATTTTGTAATTACTCGGGAAACAAATGACGCGCTATTTTTAAATGTGTTGACAAAGCTTGTGACAATCACTGGGATGGCACTTTTCAAGTTGTTGAACTCAGTGGGTTTTGATGATGTCATACTATCATTTAAACTCACGGTTCAAACTTACATTTCTTAATGGTAGTGTAATTCTCATTAAATCATTTTTGATGTTTACATAGTGTCGATTCTCCTGACAATGCCAATGACAATAAAATACATTTGTAACAAGATAATCTGGTGTAATTTCCGGATTAACTACATAACACTTTTAATGATGATATAAATATAATGTTTGAAAATCAATGCCTTGAAGGAGAAATTCATTATAAATACGTGCGTGAATATATAACCCTCATCTTATATTGATTAACATACAAATGCACAAATGTAATAATGAACAATACAAATAAATTACTTCACAAATTACAAAGACAAAGTGTGAATGATTCACGGTGATTACACAATAAAAAGATCCATATAGTTTACCCATCTAGAAAACAATGTTTAATTTTACTCTCGTAGTAACATGCATACAAAAAGGACAGATATACAACGTATCTTTACAGGTCCGAAATAGACAACGGGTTTTATGAACTCGAAAACAGGCCCACGGCTAATTGATTATATTTAAGGAGATGCATCCATCATCAACACATTTTATTTAGTATCCTTCGCTGCTAGAGTTCAGTTTCACGGCTGAAATGCTTAAGGTCTGTTGTTGGCTTTACAACTTGCACCACGTCGACCCTGATTACTCTGAAAACTTTGAACTATATGGTCACTCTGAGCATTCCAGCCAATCCAGAAGCAGTATAGACACTCCCAGACACTCCATACATCATATGACATCTGTAATATACACGACACGGACATAAAACTGTGATAACATTATCCACTATAATACTTATAAAACGAGTTCAGAAGTAATCTAAGCCTGTTCAATAAGAAACTTACTGTACAAAAGATTTCTTTAAAATGTACTTTATATTACTAATATAAATTCAATGCCAAGTCGTGTACAAGAATATAAATATGTACGTTATACTGCGTAAACAAACGACATTTGCAAGCATGCAAACATAAACGTGATGGTACAATAGTTATATCTTATAGACCATAAAATTAATAAAATTACATACCTCGACTGCTGAAGATGTGCATGTTCTTATAGTAGCTGTTGACACATCTTTGTCCCACCTTAGCATATATGACTGGTTATGACTTCTAAGAATCATCCTAGCTATCCAAAAATGTGTTGTATTGTCTATATATATATATATATATATGTATGTGTGTGTGTGTGTGTGTGTGTGTGTGTGTGTTTGTGTCTATCCCATTTTTAAATATGTATAGGCAGAAAACAAAACAATGAGGAAATGATGAAATGTTAGAGTGATAACTGAATCGCACTCTAGGTTACAATGCAGCAGAATATTTCTCCAAATGAAACCTAAAAATGGGTAGTTGTATTACAAAACCAGGGGATGGACCATATGATCAGGTCAATAGATTTTACACCAATGCTAACGTGTGACGACACCTATCTATGTAAAGTATGGATTAACTAAGTTTTCTCTCTTATAACAACATAGAACTCTGAAACGTTAAAATATAAGATAGGTGAGAAGGTCAGGATATCATAATATGATCCTATTTTATATGACGGATGTCTTCTTAATTGCTCAAAACGGTATTCATTTATGGCGATCATTGTAATATATACATTAGAATCTTTGAAGGGTGGGAATAATGTAAGAATAATGTGGGAATAATGAGGGAATATTTTGTCAGAATTAAGTTGGTATAAACAATCAAAAAATAAACAAAATATCTTCATGATTTTATCTTCATGCACATTATATTAATAAAAGCCAAAACGAATGCAAACGAAAAGGATATGATGGTTATTCCAATAGATGGGACCTGTGAGAATATGCTATTTTACCGAAGCAGTTTCGCTAAGATTACAATCATTGATTGTCTTTGAAACATCGTTGTAGTTAGGTGTACAATAAATAGTATGATACATACATAACATGATGTCATTTTCAATGAAATGACACAAATTGATGTCGTAAAAAATAGTATTCCCGATCTGCATAGGGTAGGTATATATTTACATCTGAATCTCAGCAAAAGAAAACACAAAAAACATTATACAAGAAACAATTGTTACATTTGAATGTGGAATAAAACCTCATAAATGGCCGTTGCTCTGTTATTATTACTACACATCAATATGAAAAAAGTCATTTCAGGTTTAAATATCTCGTCTTCAGGATAGAGGAGGAATAAGAAGGATCAACAATAAAGCTATCAGTGAACATTATTGAGGAAAGTTTACTCGCTGAACAATAAAAAAGTAAAAAGTGCAGAGAATTCGAGCTTTGGAAAATACTGAAAAAATGTGTGATTATTTCATTTTTTTCTTCTTTGTTTCTTATTTTCGTATGGCTGCTTTATTGATTTAATTCGCAAGCATTCCATATAAGAGATCGGAAACGAATTTAGAGACATATTCGTGTTTTTATAAGATTCATCATAGAAATTTAATGGTATATACATTAACAGTAATACGAGAAGAATTAAACATCTATTTACCAGATTTGATAAAATGATGCACACGCCTTTTTTGTGTACAAATGTTTACACACCATGATTTTGCATCTGGCTGAGTATATTTAAAACCCAGTGAGTGATTCATCCGTAAAGACAGCAAAATATAACTTTCATACAAAAATTATATGGATTGAATGTCATCTTATAAATATATGAGAAAGATTTGAAAATGAGTTTCACATTACTGTTTTCACGCACAGGGGCAAAACAGATTTATTAATAAATTAAAAGGTCATATTTAAAGGCATATACTTAATGAAGAAAGCAATGGTGGGATCCTTGTAATTATATTTTAATAAGAGATTTTTCAAACATGTTTCATGCTGAGTAAGCAGAAATAAAGAAATCAATGTTTTTTTCTTCTTTAATCAAACAAAATATTACGAAACAAAACAATTAACTCAATATAGATTGTGCCAGAAAAGAAATATATACAATATATACGTACTTTTTAAAAACAGAAACATTATCAGACGTTCCCTGTGTTCTATATTGTAATTTAAGGTAACCAAACACCTAACACAAACGGCAGAGTGCCAAAAAAGAGTTATATCGTTAAATTTACAAAGTAATCAACGTCAATTGTATTATACCTTATACATTGTACAAGTAACAATGGGTCAAGAAGAACTTATGTTGTAAACCCTAAGAATCCAAGCATGCCAATACCAACGACAATATCAAAAGAAACCCCATGACAATTGTGTATTTGCTTCCAGTCAACTCACAAGAAGGATGATATCACAGTCTACAAATGCATAGACTACCTATATGAAGTTTGAAATGTTTGGAATTATTTCTCTAAACTGTTACTGTGGAACCAAGGCCTACTAAGATGCTTTGAAAACAATAGAGACAGCTACAATTGTTTGAAGCAAATAGTCTATCATGTCTGTATAACATTAGCAATATGGCTGACGTTGAAGAGCAGACATTATGGTAGACAACTTACAAGTGAAAGATCACGGTGTTTTAATTCGAAAGCATAGATTTCCCAAATACGTTCAGTGTGATTTAACTTATAAAATATGAATATAACATTTAAAGCGATTTGATTCCGTGTACAATCTAAAAATTTTAAATGTGTAGATTCTTTAACGTTTTCTCAAACGGAAGCCATTATTCTGATATATATATATATATATATATATATATATATATATATATATATATATATATATATACATATATATCTGCATATCGTTCACATATATAAATAACGTTTATTGAATATCCATGTTATTTTTAATTCTAGCAAACACATGATTGTAATTCTGTTTAAACAAAACGGTTACTGAGATCGTAAACTATTTAGATTTATTAGATTCCCTTTACAGCAATAATTAGTTCTGATATTGCATTTTTCAGATCTTTAAACTATATCCAATGACTGTTTGTGGTAATTAGATGCAAATTGTATTGATACATCAGGCGATGAGCCAATTGGGTGGATTTAACATCCACTGCCTATTATATAAAGTCATTCACCAGCAACTCTTGAGTGTAATCCACATATACCTTTGTATGATCCAGGTGCAATAGAGTGTGACATCTTAAGAGTATACTAAACAGAAAATATACATACGTTTAATTCGCTCACAGTGAAATAGTTTGCCTACGGTATAAGTGCCCCCACTGAAGTTCATCGAGCTTCAAACACCAGCAACATATTATCAATAAATATACAATATCACCAATGTTCTTATCGTAGACCGAACAATCAAAGAAGAAGGATCAACAGTCTTGTACAGAAATATATTTTACGTCCCTATATTACTTTTACTGTGATGCAACGCCGCTGGCTTTTGGTAGTCGCAAGAATTTCAACGTATTATCCTGAAATTTTTGATCCCTTTTAAACATAATATGCTTAACTTTATGTTCCGTTCATTCAAATACATATTTGTTGTAATGAACATTTCTATTGAAAAATATTATTATAGTTCTGACAACATATATTGTCTTAGCTCTAAGTCTCTAGGAGTACGCAATGAAGTAAGATACAGCACAAAAAGTATTGGTTTCAGATACGTAGGTCTCATAGGCACATTAACAATCGTTTTAGTTTAGGGAACAATTAACGTTTGGCTGTAAGTTTATCAGTTGGAGAGGTACACTTGCTGTAAAAAGCTATATACACTGAGAATTGAGTAGGATATTGGTTATTTTTGGATCACCTGTCAACACATCATACTGATTTTAACTTACCTTCTTCAAGCTTGATATGATTACAAAGCATACACATTATCAAACTTGTATAAGTATTGTCTGAATATGGGTTTCAAATTAAAGGATTCAAGTTTGTGTTTCTTATTATGTAATTTAGAGTAAGTCACAATAGGGCTATATACAGTTTGGGGCAAAATGCAAACTTGATTTATGAACAATATTTTGTATTAGTAAATCTTGTAAGAATTCTGGAATTTGGTATATTACATGCCTCATATTATTATTAAGTATCATTTTTCAGCTATTGGAATTGGACCATGGTGGCTGATTGGAGATATTAGAACTAGAAATTTATTATAACTTAATTTTGAGCTTAGGATAGTGAACACAACGCTTTAATTATGGTTTTGAGAGTCTGAGTTCCTTCTATATTGTAGCATCGTTTTCATTGTTTTTTTTTCTTTACATTTTCTTTTTTTGTTTTGTCTTTTCTTTTCTACAAGTGTTCCTCGAAAATACCAATTGATTTTTACACTGGAAACTAACAAATACAACATTTCTTTCTGTTCTTACGGCTACTGAAAAACAGATGGTTAAGGATTACCGTGCCATGGGCACGGAAGATCGCGGCTACGAGAAAGATTGCCTGGCTATAGAAGAACATATAAAAGAATGGAAGGCTGCAAAGGCCGAGAGAGACCCCAAGATGGAGCAGGCCCGGATAACCGCTGCCACAAAGGAAAAAAAATTCAATGGAGTCCCATTCTCAATTCCACACCCGCGTTAGAGGGTTATTTGAAAAATGGATGGATATGGCCAACTTCGAACAATCGTGCGATGGGCTACGCGAGGTCATACCAAAGGATCATATCCTGAGTACGTACCTTCGCAAGTTGACACTATTTCTAGCAGAGATAGAACACCGGAAGCTCAGAGACGTCTCTAGCATGGCGTAGATGTACGAACATGGTACACTCGAAGAGTGACGGTTCTGGGATTGCGAACCGACTATGACCCACTGAGTCGCGACGTGTGCGGGAGGCAGAGCCGGCTGTTTGTAACCGTCAGGGAGACGTGAAGATTCTTCATGTAAGGATGCCACCTATTTACCCAGACAGGCATCATCCACAAAAACCGGTCTTGCAGGTCGGAAATGCAGCGAACATTTTAAGAGCAGTGGGGAGAGTCTTATGGGAGGACACATGGGAATCGCCACAAGACGCGTGACCGTCTTGTCAAAAGAATATTACTGGCCAAAGGTTCAGGAAGATATCAAGCGGATCTGTCCCTCCTGTGACAAAATTCAGATAATGCCACTGAAAAGAATGCATGCGACACAGTACAGGGAGAAAAACAAAAGTTTGCTTAATGCGATTGTAGCTGTTCTTACAGCAGTACCAGATGCATATCAGATACATGAAAGGAACAGAGAACGTAGGCGCTGATATCATGATAAGGAGCGTTGAACTGGCATAGATCTCTCTAAAAATAACCGTATATCGGGTTATATTCGTGTCCGTAATCAGCGTGTGGCGTCGCTACGATTTTCGTTATTGCGTGTTTAACTCACCTTTCTATTTGGAGAATATGTGATAGAATAAAATCCCGATTTTATTCTCAAGCTCTGGCAGGGGTTGTCACGTTCTGAGGATTAGACAGATTTTAACATGTATATGTTACACCATGAGGCTAATAATTTCTCGCCGTCAATATGTATGGTCATATCGGTGAACAAAACGTGTCAAGTTATTTAATTGACATGGAAATAAAATTCATATTTTGGGCAAGCCAGTTACATGATAAATGCGATCATATGTAAGTGATAGAATTATATTTTCGGAGCAAAGAAACGTCGTAAATATACCCCTGACAGACTGTTGGGATGGTGCAGTGTCTTATAATTATATGACTCCACATCCACTCGGAATTGAGCAAGACATGGCAAACTTTAGAATCACAAGTTTAAATATATTATCTTGCGAACTAAACGTTATAAGTCCCGAAATCAAGCTCGAGTATATATTGGGAAGATAGGCTACTCCGACGTCATTAGAAATCGGCAGGAAACTTTTTTATGCTGGGAATCAGAAGTAGGTTCAGTACAGGTGAGTGACTATATGCTCGATTGTTGTACTATATTACTGAGCTGCGTAAATCTAAGCAACATAGCAAACATGCAACAAAAGACGTGATAGTACAATAGTGATACTTGAAATTAATAAATTACAAACCTCTGTAGCTGAACATGTGCAAGTCATTATAGTAGAGCCCTGATTGACAAGACTATCCATAATGTAAATAACTTTCCATACGGTGAGGTATTTATGCACAGATATAGTATGTGCACTAAGGGCATTCGGGTTTTTCCATCGAAAGCAAGTCGCAAGTGCTCCATTGGGTGGACCGAACTCAATGTTTTGAAATACGATACAATATACATTAATCACCCTAGGGTATCGTTGTACATCGAAAACAAAATTTGAGTACGATTTGTAATTTTTTTAAAAGACTTTATACAATACAGCGGCAACATTTTATCATATCCCTCTATCTTTTTATAATAAAATGAAAAACGAATTATTAAAGGATGGACCTTCAGAAAGCTAAAAAGATGTAGCTTCAATGGATTGTTCCTTAACAGACTGATTCTTGTTCTTCATCAACGGAAAACTGTAACCTTTGATTTGTGGTTACACAGATTACGTTCATCATCCAGCCAATAATATAATTATAGGTTCAATAAACCATCCGAGCTGAATAACACTGGAACTTTTTTATACAGAATTACATTTAAATGCATGCACGTTCATTACACAGTTTCTTCAAGCAGGATCTTAAACGATTCAAGTGATGAGACAAGAACAGGTCACCATCTTGTTCTTGTTAGTGAAAATATGTACGATTTCTTCTAATGGCCTTCAACTAATATATGCTTAAAAGACCTTTACTCGAGCCTATTTTATGCAAAGAACAAGGCGAAAATCCACAAGTTAAGGGTCATGAACCATTGCCTGCATTGGGATTTACAAGTATATGGTTTTTGGACGGAGATCTCAACAGCTTCCAACCAGTAACCGACTCCAAGAATATACAAATTACTTCCTAGCAGTCTTTAACCGCTCCGGTGGCCTAGTGGTTAGAGCGTCCGCCCCGGAAGCGGGAGGTCGTCGGTTCGATCCCCGGCCGAGTCATACCAAAGACTTACAAAAATGGTACTAACAGCTGCCTCGCTTGACGCCCAGCATTAAGAGGTTAGTGTTAGGACTGGTCGGCCTGGTGTTAGGATAATGTGACTGGGTGAGACATCATGCTACATGTCTGCGGCATGATGTCTCAGTGCTAGACATCACTATAAACTGCCTTACTGCAGACATCGTAGCGATATGACTCAAAAATTGTTAAAGCTACGTTAAAAATCCTAATCAAACAAACAAACAAACAAACAATCCTAGCAGTCTTTAAACGAGCGTAACGTTTATGTAACTGTCACCTTTTAAAGACTCTGGGAAAGCTTAAAGTAATTTTATAGGCAATACGTAATTTTCCTAATTGCAGAGTAATTTACTTTATATTGTTTATATTACCTTTGTGATTCTCGTGATCGAGTGATAGAGTGAAACCTTTGTTTAGGATTATAGAGAACTCAAAAAAAATAAATTATGATTGATATTATTATGTTACACCACATCGTACATGAGTAACGCTACATCAGCACCTTCAAACTATTGGAATTATACTGAATATTATATAGTTTTAGAACTACAGATCATATTAAATGGGATTTATGTCACGAGTCGTTGAAATTTAGAAAGATACATTAGAAATCTAGTATTATGGACGTGTCAGTTTGATTTTTTTCTGTTCCATGGCATTCCTACCAACACATCCGGTTTTTACCGTCTTAAATTACAAAGCAAGACGTTTACTCTCGCAGAGTATGTGTTGTTGTATGTATTGTACACCATTCAAAGTTGCGAAACACGATATAATTTTGTTTTGATACTTCTTTACAGTTCAATCGCTCAAAACTACAACGGGTGGACATTTATTTAGTACTAAGACATAACAACCTATAGTAAAGCGAATTTCAAATTACAGCATGCAATATTCACAGACCACATTGCAGTTTTAAAGTAACCACAACAGTAGTCTCAAGATATGTTATTCTCATTTCATACCTATTTTGGAATCTTAATGATCAATTCGTTAGAAACATAAGGTAATATTTAGAAAATTGATGTAAAAACAAAAGTACCAAACATTAATCCCATGTAAGTTGCCTAGACAAGAAAGTAAGAAAGTGTCAAAATGTGTTTCACAAATATTAGAAAGGTTCATTCTTTTCATTATATCATTATATTGGACATTTATTGATTTTATACAATGAATCGATTTCGATACTCCCACCCACTAATCGAAACGCACAGAGCAAATGGCGATCTTCGTGGTTAGTGATCCAAACAATTAAATACATGATATTTTGAAGTTGTCTGTATAGTAAATATAGATTTATTGAATGTCCTATACCTGGTATACATAACAGTCGAATATGATCCAGTTACCTATGAGACCAATTCAATGAATACTTTTTCAAAAGGGCTATCATCAAAACACAATTATACAAGAAGCTAAATTTGTCGTTATTTGGTCAGTTATATCAATTACAACCACAAGTAAGTCTTCTTGTTAATCGTGGAAGTAGATATTCTCAATAACGCTTGTGGTATACAGAATCGCGTAGAGTAGGGTTTGATTCCACTATTACGATTTTCAGAACGGATATAACCGTGTTTAAAACAACAGACCTTGGACCTAAATAATTACGTTTATTCAATTCTAAAAGTCAATGAGATCAGCAGTGCAATCAATCAATCTGAGTTTTTCTCGGGCAGAGAGGGGAGGATATTAAAAACAAGTTCCAATGGAATATCGCTGAAAATACCAACATTACAATCACCTTTCCCACATTAATAGAGTATGTGAGATCTGAATGGGGTTTTGAACTCATATTTGCACATACCATACCTTTAATTACTGCATTGTCTAGAATTTTCTAGAATCATTACAAATCGTATTCATAGGAAAATAACTCCATTGTAAGTGCTGATTACGATGTGCAATGTTGTTCCATGAATAAAGATGTACAGTTATGAAAAATTCAAACTTAAGCACTGTACGATAACAGTCAAAAATTATATTAATGCGAGTACGTTGCAACAAGGACGTTATTGCAGTTCATCATTGTTTTGTTAATTTCACAATAGACAAATGAAGTCTAACAAAACGTAGGTATCCCCAGTCATTAATATACAAATAGATAATAATCATAATAATATTAGTTTCATTTAGACATGTTGTTTAAGTCATTAACAGTATCCAAAACACAAAATTATCGTTCAAAAGACCGGTTTTAGCATATTTACCAAGAACTGCAATAGCTTTGAGACCAATCAACTATTGTAATAGTGTGCAGATGTGTTTTGAAGGATGTTTGTGAATTCAGTCAAACTGCTTATCACACTTGATATACCAAAATGCACATATATTGATCCTCGTTTCCTTTCAACAGTCAATCTTTAATTCAAATATTTGAAACCAGATAAACATCTCTCTCTCTCTCTCTCTCTCTCTCTCTCTCTCTCTCTCTCTCTCTCTCTCTCTCTCTCTCTCATGCATGTGAACAAGACAATCCAACATAGCTACACACACGCTAGATATGATGTATGTTCTAAATAATGAGTATTAATGATATTATACAAAATACCCAATAGATTAACTACGGGCTGAATAATTTATTTACTTTATTTATTGTGGTAGTACCGTCATAGGTGTGTATTTTGTATTTTGTATTTTGTAAAACTACTTGAAACTTTCCATTGTATGGTTTCTTTCTTACAGTCAGTTTATACTAAATATGTTTGAAACCAGATAAACCTCTCTCTCTCATGCATGTGAACAAAACAATCCAACAGAACTACGCACACGCTAGGAATTATGCATGTTCTAAATGATGATTGTTAATGATATATTATACAAATGACCCAATCGATTAACAATGGGTTGAGTAATGTATTTACTATATGTATCGTAGTACTGTCGTAACACTACTTGAAAATTTCCATTGTATGACAGTATTCAAACGTATTTTAAAAGACGTTTGGTGGCGAAATAACGCAATTATTATAGTATTGTATCGTTTATATATTATTCATTACCTCGGTGTTCGTTATAACACGGATCTATTCAGGAGGATGATTAGACCAAGATATTCCAGACACCGACCATAAACTCAAAGTCCTGGAAAAAGTAGTTAAGTACTTAGTAACAACTATGCTTAAACAAGATGATCAAAATCAACATGAAGTATATGATCGTTCAATAGCTATAATACTGAATCTACCTCCACAAGTAATATAGACCATATGAATGCATTTTGCATCGTGTTAGAAAATACGCATCAACCTTCAGAGATGATCGTGATGCAGACTGCTAGAACATTTACGATTCACACTTTTAAACAATTAAAATAAAATTAAAGGATAAGCACTCCAATATTCGACACCGATCCGGCCAAACATACATTCACACACCATCGAAATAGTATCAAGCTTTGCATCATCCATTATTAGATTATAATAGTAAAGTTGAACAACAACACCGTAAATGACTTGAAATCAAATGGTAATACAGCTTTATCCTGATTTAAATCCCTCTATCATGCGTCAGATAATATATTTGCTGATTCAGAAAACAATAAATCACTTCATTTTAATTAATGTAAGTCATCAAACAGCTGTACCAGAAACAATCCAAATAACTCGAGATAATCTGTGTAACCATTTCTAACCATCAATCGATGTCACGTTGACTAATGAATCAATGGGTCGTGCCATTCCTGTACAAAGTGCTAGCTTTTTAGTAGTCATGGCTTTCAAACAGGACTAATACTAGTTTCGAAAACCTTTACTAAGTGAGGTTAGTTTGACTAATATTTTACACATCGTATCCCCCAAAGCAATATGTATTTTCTTGTCTCAGATGCAACTAATTTGTAAGGTTTTACCGAGAGATTTTATATTTTCTGATTAAAATGTTATTCTCTCAGATGTAAGACTTCAATAATATAATAGTAATACGTGATAAAGAATTCGAAACATTTGTGAGGAAACATTATCTTGGAGTATCCATAAACGTGACCTTAGAACTCGTTACCAAATGTGAATATCAACGTTTATTAATGGAGTTACATACGAAAGTCAATTTGTTGTGGGATAAGTGTTTTCGTTATGTCTGTATATTGCGACTTCCGACTTTGATCTTTTAAACCCAAAATTGAAAGGCTTTTGTTGTGTGATACATACAATCTACTTGCAACATTTGGTAAAGATAGATATTGTAGCAATAAACTTAAATTAATTCAATCTTGAACAGACCGATCTAGAGTCGGACATCATAACATCACGCGCTGTGATATGGCTGGCGTATACAAATACTGATTTTTGTGCTTACTTATCTTGTGAACAAAGTTGAAACAAATACCCTGGCATCACACACCATTTCACTAACGTTACAAACACAATAATTATATTTTGGCTTAAACAATTACAGTAATTTTTATTCTTATAAAGGACAATAATAAAATTGAGTAACTTAATTTGTGATATCACAACAAAAGCTGTGTAACAAATTAAACACCGTATTACGAATCAAAATCAAAATACATTGTTTATTATTATATTTTCAGTAATGTTCGCCGAGTAGAGAGGTGCATTTCTAATGTGAAATTATGGATGACCTGTAACAAGCTGCAGATGAATGACGATATAACTGAGGCCATTCTGATCACAACACAAAGACTTTCTCATTCACATCCTTTACCTCAGACAAGAAATTTCAGCAACACCAGCATTACATTACCACAGTCAGTACGAAACTTAGGCGTTACTCTAAACAGTACTCTGACATTGAACATATGTAAGGCTGTATACCTTGAACCGAGACGCAACAGTTGCATTCACAAATATCTTTCAGTTGATGCCACTCAAACACATATGTATTCATTAGTACTTTCAAGACTGGTCTACTGTAATATAATTATGTCTGGTTCGTCTCAATATCTACTCCATAAATTTCAAAAAGTTCAAAACACTGCTGCTCGGAGCATCTTTTGAGTGGGTTAATCAGAGCACACCTCACCACTGCTCTGTACCCTACACTGGCTATTACTTCGATACAGAATCAAACTCAAAATGTGTTATATGTGCTACGTTTCACGGATAGACTTCCGTCCAACCTACCTATCCGGTCTCACCAATGTGTTTATACCAGCAAGATAATTAAACCCTCCTTCTGATAATCGTATACACATTGTTCCCACTATGAAAAAGAAGTCATATGGACAACGTTCTATTGCATATCAGGGCCAGGGAATGTGGAACGAAAGACACAGTGGTACATTTACGATTGCTCTTAAAACTCGCTTCCTTCTACTGTAGGAACAAACGAAGATGCCATTAAAACACGTGTGACCTAAAGACCTACAATGGTTTTGTACCTTATATGGTTTCAGTATGTTTTTATAATTTCCTATCTCTTTGTTTTTGTTTTTTGTTTTTCTGTAGTATAGTCATATCATTATATCTGTTGTGTAGCGCTTAGAGTTTCAAAAGATTAGGCGCTATACAAAGTCCTCATTAGTATTATTATTATTAAACTTTCTTTGCCAATTAATGTATTACTATCCTTCTACCTGCGCGTAGTCCGTAGACATGTGATTGTTGGAAAGAAGAATTCTTACCTAACGGTGAAGTCCACATCCACAAGGAAAATATTCTCACCAAAATGTAGGAATACATATTTTGATTAAAAATGATGCAATCATTTTACTAGGTCAGATTAGATTCCGTGCGGTATAGTACTTCTTTTTAGTGCAAAAGGATGGTGTCGATTGTTTAAATGCTTAGCATGTGCTTACGACAAGGGTATTGTGGTGGTGTGAGTCCACTGGCAGAACGAATGTACTAGTGTATTGATAATGAACGGTACATTTAACTTCACAAAATATATACAAATATTAAAATACAATCCTTTTTCTCAAATGCTTAATTGATATTTGAGATATCTATGTAAAATTGTATCAACATTTATTTTACAGAACACGAAACATTGTATATTTATTTTATTATTATGGAGGCCTTCTATCCTTCATGTGAAATCCATAACTGAAAGTACGGACCTTTTACCTCATTCTGAATACCAGCCTCAGACACCTTTTTATCATTTGTACATCATGATTTAAACAATCAGTAGTACCAGAACTTGTATATTTGGTGCTACAATATATATTTCATATCCGAATTTCTAAACATTTCTTACAATATGCATTCATGTTCATGGGAGTCTGTTATGAAAATAGTATGCAATATTATGCATTATAACGTATAATTGTAGCGTGTGTTTATACAAGTATACTTGAGTAATGATAATAATGAAGATGAAATTATGGATGGTTATAAAATATCATAATGTTATGCACTGAAAACAGACATCATACAAAAAGTGTGTGTGTGTGTGTGTGTGTGTGAGTGTGTGTGTTTGTTCTTATTTCCATTATATTAAGAAGCAAAACAAATATCAAATCTTATTTGAAACAGTAGGTGCAGGTGACTAAACAAACCAAAACAAAAAGGTGAGGAAAGTATTTTTTCAATTTAGAGGAAAATACAAGTGCGATTAACATATGGATATTATTCCAAGATGAGTTGAAATTGATATGAGAAAAAATGCACGTGTATATTCAAGATAAAAGTGAAATCTAGACCAAAAGTACGAGTGCACATAGCTCGAAGAGATAAAATAAAAATTCAAAACAAGTGCACAAATTCAGTCACATTCAAAAAGTTTTTTTAAAATGTCTAGTTACTCTACTTCAAATGCCTTTACATATCCACATAGATTGGTTAGGTATGTATTGGTTATTTAAAAGATTGAATTCAATCCTTTGGTTACACGAAACATCGTCTCCATCCAAGCACCAAGAACACATAACAACTCATACTCATAATTGAGAACCAAAATGTATCAAATATGTTTTTAGGTGGAGAAAACAGAACTATACAAAGCAGTGTGACAAAATATTTATCGAGGTCATGACATACGTATTTCACTGCGATTGTTTCTGGTTGTGGCTACATGTGGATATATCTCATTTTGTAAAATCCAGACACGTTAAATACATGAACATCCCAGAACAATACAAATTAGCAGATATAACGAATTCATGCATCGATATCAATGAATTCGTGTAACGGTATATATATATATATATATATATATATATATATATATATATATATATATATATATATATATTAAAAATGTAGCGTGTAATAGAATGCTTTTTTATACGACTCAGTGGTAATCTTGAAGCCAAATGAAGTCATGTGTGAGTGCAATATAGTTTTATATTTGATTTTTCATCATTTTATTTATCTCTTTGAGTATAAATTTGTTCAATATAAATTGTTGCAGATTTTTGGTGTTTTGTTTGAAACAGAAACTTGGATTTTGCAATATATATATATTCAAGTAAAAAAATTGACAAAAGAGCTTAATTTTTGAATGGTAATCTAATAGTCTTCAGGCTTTCAACATGAGTAGGTAATATAGCATCAATTGTTGCAGGAAAGGTTTTTGTTTCAGATAAGCTGGATACAAAATAGAATTTCCAGACAATTTACATTGAAAAATTAACAGTAAATTATATAATCAATTGGAGTGGTACAATTGATGAATACAACCAGATTACACGTTGCATTTACAAGTAAAATAGATTTTGAAACACCTGTCAAACCTTTCAGATGATTTCCATTCAAATACTTAGGACGAACTAGACAGGATTAAATGAAGTAAACATTACTTAACTACATTTTCTTGCTGTAGTACTGTTTAAACGTTAAACTCTAAATTATTCTTATTGTATAACTGAACCATTAAGTTACAATATACTAGGATTAAAAACATGTTTGGACAAAACACGGGCTAAATCTACGAACGATAATTTTCATTTATAGATTATGTAACAAGGAATTACAACGGCTTTTCTATACATCGCGACCTATTTAAATACGATTCTTGGTCCTGGAAAATCAAACGCATTAAAATTGCAGTAATTAGACGTAGACGTTAAGGGAACCTTGTTGAATCAGGTATGAGAACTTTGCTTAAATAACTTCAATAATTAGTTTATTCTTATTATTTTTTTTTTGTATGCGCATTTTGACTATGGGAATATTGAAAGCAAAACTACATTTCAATCTCCAAAGTGTTAAATAATAAAACAAATATTTGTTATTTTTAAGGTAAGCATGTACATGTAGTATTAAGTTCTGAGTGTTACAAAGAGCGAATGAAAAATTACGAAATTATCTTTTCTTGCAAATGTTTTCCATTGACTCATTTAACAATATATATTAGTGTAACCTTATGTCAGATGATGTCAAGCAATAGGCGTCAAAACAAAACCTCTTCTTCATTTTTGAGATATATACTAACGCTGTCCTTTCAAACCAAACACATTCTCCTTCAAAATTGAAACGTGTAACATTGTCGTAACCTGATGAGTAAAGCTGATACCGTTTTCAAACTGATAATCATTGGAACTGGTTATCCACCTTAGTCGAAATAATAAAATTTCAAATACAGAAAATGATGGCTCAATAATTTTGATAGTTTAAATTTCAAAATTGGACATGCTATGAAATCAGTGGAAATATGTTTACTTCTACAGGTAATCAATATGAAGAATTATATAACTGTTGTCGTCCTGACGTTCCTTGTCATCGTGCAGGGGGGACCATCGTTTGAAGAAGTTCTCGAATATAATAATGAACTTGACAATGGTAAGATAAACACCTTATTTATTTTCTTCTGTTACTGGTAATATGCTGATATGTTCTGATATTTTGATGCTTTTTATAAACATCCTTATATATTTAAGGTTGTTATAAGTCATATTCCGTACATATGTAAATCTTGAGTGATGTTTACTCCGACAAGTGTTTATAAAACTATGTCAACAGCAAACAATTTACATGTATTAATTAACTTTTAGATATTTAGTTTTGTACGAAGGATATGTGCTTCAGTGTTATCGTTTGGTTATATTTTAATATATATAACGTTCACTTATATTCAGAATTCTCGCTATTAATGCGTATTTTTTTTTCCAGAAGACAGTGGACAACTGACCGATGATAGCATCAATCTTAAAAGAAAAGATAACGTAGACGCAATTGGAACTATGCTAGTCAGTGATAAGTTCAAGCGTTTCAAGCTTTGGGAGAATCTGCTAACTCCGGTAATTGGACCTGCAGTCATCATGAACGCTCTGAAAGATCTTGGTAAAATTACGGTCGATTCGGAAAAAAATGTTCAGCACCCTGTAGATAATGCGGGGAAAATTTCTGATATTATTGTTGCCATCGTCAAACATCCGTTGGATAATATTGAAGGTTTAATAAAGACAAATCCGAAACTTGTGTCTGTCGAGAAGGACCTTAACGGAAATGTACAGTGTCACGACTTCATCTGTAACGTCAAATTGCTCGGATGTAAGTGAATTGACCTTAGTTTCGTTGTTTCTCTTTTTTCCACGGGAAGAATGGTATCGAATGTCTGTATAAGTTTTTATTGGACTATTTATGTAGCATTTTCTCAAAATCATACGAATGCAGATCAATTCATTTATCAGGTAAAGTTATGAATATTCATCGACCGAATGCGACATTTCAGAGTAATATTTATGAATACTGAAGTTTAAGACCAGGTATGTAAGCAAGTCTATTATGTCGCAAAAATTTTGAGCAGGTATGCAAACAATCCATTTGCAATTATTTTGGTTTTCAAAGCATGTTTACAATCGCCAAGTCTTGTATTTGGCTTTCTTTCTTTATGTATGCGACACAGCTATTTAATTACTTTTGTACATGTTCAGTGGATCATTTCAAATTTTACCATTAACTAGCGCACTCATCATGACTACAATTATTGTTTACCGGGAAATGGCTAATAAGAAAACTTAAATTATATATATTCCTATTAATACTGTCTTCTATTCACACTTGTTCTTTTAATAAATCACCTCGGCAAACAAAGTTTGTTCACATCACCACATTTCTGGCAATTACCTTTATGCGATGTTTGAAAAGATCAGACAGATTTTGCATAAATTCAAGTTCTCGTCCATACACTTGTACACAATTTTATTTTACAACGTCGTTTAATTAGCAACATTATATAAGAACAAAGATCATACAACGTTTGCTATCTTCAAATGTTTTGCCAGTATTGTAAACACACTTTTAATTTAACCTTGGTTAAAACTCAACAGTCGATATTAAAATACTCCATCTACATTGGAATTTACAATTTAATAATGAATTACAAAAACACAGTTTTATAGAACAGAGCCAAACCTGTATAGTTTTTTATTGTTTTATCTGCAGTTAAAATGTCAATGGGATATGATGCCGCTAAGAGTGGACTCTACCTTTATATCGAATTTCTCAAAAAGAAGATTCTGCATGTAAAAGTACCGAGTAAGTCAACCACGCAACATTGAAAGCGTATATATATATATATATATATATATATATATATGTGTGTGTGTGTGTGTGTGTGTGTGTGTGTGCGTGCGTGTGTGTGAGTGTGTGTGTATTTTATTGATGGGTGGTGAGTGAAAATTAAATACAATTTATCTGGTGGATGTTGTAGTCATTCATCAACATGTTTTGGTTATATCCCCTTATTTATTTTGTTTTCATGTTGTGGGTGGGTGTAGCCATGTTTTGATCAAAACATATTACGTTGGGCCTCTATGATTGATTTAACAGTTCCAGCAAAGGCGCATAGAAATATGCCTTACATGTATTCGTCTTCCAATACAAATGCTTAATTCTTGATGATGATCGGTATGATTTGAAATGTGAAAGTGTTTCAAGGAATATTTTCTTCTCTTTACAACAAGAGATGCCTTTAAATTGTACACCATGGAAAATTAAGTTCAGATCTCATTGGATCCACCAGACAGGAACTACCTACAGTTTTATAATTTTGTATGGTTACCTATATAAATAGATCGTAATCATAGACATGAACAATAAATAAATTCAGCACGACCACTTTAGATGAGCAACGACTTTCTGTGGAATACCGACATGATTTAGAACGTAACTCTGATTGGAACCACGAAGGGTAGAAGTACAGGAACGCGTCATATTGCATGCGATCATAATTGGCAAAGATCAGGTTCCGTGCATTCAGTGCAAATTCTGACGACAATCAGAATTCTGTAATATAATATATCACCCCTGGCTGAACGCTTACTGTCTTCGTTGTTGTGTAAGCGTGTGTTAAATAGAGTGATATAATGCACGGCAGACAATGACAGAGAGCTCCTTAGTAAAGAGTTGTGATCAAACCTACTGCATTGGGGCAAAGATTGAAGGAACTATTATGTACCCAGGCTGACAGATTCAATTTAGATGTAGTTAATTCGAAATTGATTTTGAAAACAACATAAAAATCCAATATTTATATCTTCAACATTCAAGCAATTTTCCACTAGCAATCAATGAATCAATTTTGTCCTAAAATTTTTTCGACCAGATGCAAGCTAAGCACGCACTCTTGTTGTTTTTAACAGGTATAACTGTATCATCTACTATGCGCGCTTTCAATACACTCCTAAAAGTAAACTCTAATACTTGACAAATGAGGAACATAATCTCTTTCTTTCCAGTAAGCTAACAATAAAAGTAACTTTGTACTCCTAAGATGCAAATACTGATAGAATATATCTACTAGATTTGACTCGGACATGTAGTTTTCCTGGATCAATTTAAGAACAGATTTTAATTGCTGGTCATTGAGAGTCTTCCTGTCATTTGATCAGGTGCTTGTTTAGTCTGTGTGCTTTAATTTACAAACCTCACTTTTAGAAACCATAAAATTGAAAACATATATGTATCAATGTGTTTCCTCTATGCAAACAAAAATTTGTTTCATTTGACTTCTTGATCTTATTCGTATGAGGGCTGTAAACCTGGCTAGCTTTTTAACATTCTGAAATTCTGAAACCTAGAGGTAATGATTGCATGTACCTGTTCAGTAGACATATTTATCAATATATTCTCATTTTTTACAATGTTTTCTGTTTCTATATATCTAGCGACGGGTATAGTCCACTGCGAACCACTTGAGCTGCCAAAGTATCGTAACAAATTTTGTATTCATGCTGAGAATGTGGAACTCAGCGATAAAAGGGCCTGTCTGGATCTGGGGTTTTCCTTCCTCGGCTACGTTCACACATTTCCAGATCTCTGTCTACATGAATGAAGAAAGAGAAACTGATTCTATATACTTTTATATTATAACGATTGCTTTGTAATATTATAGTAAATATATTACATCATATAAGTTGTTTATCCAAAGGAGTGAATCCATCCTGAATAAAAAACTTTTTTGTGAATTTATATTTACTGGTGTTTTGCACAAAACAAATATCATTTGCTTTGCTTTCCATTTTCATGTTCAGTCTAGAATGATGTGAAATGGTTCTTTTCTATTTACAGAGACAATGCATACAAATTCATACAATAATTTTCTCGTATTGCTACTGATATATGTAATAGTGTAATATATTTTCCTCTCCTTTTAAAGTTCATGCATGTGTCTAATTTTGGCAAACAACCCTTTATTGTTTTCAGAGGAGAGTAAATTATGTTCAAATTCTTCTTTAAAATAGGATAATGGTGGTTAGCAATTTTGTGCAAAAATGTGACACTATTAGTCAAAATATGAAAACGTATGAGTGGCCAGCCCTTACATTGTGCATAGACACTGATGGTCACTGCACGACAATATTGATCAGTACAATACCTGCACGACTAACTGTCAAATATTACGAACACTACATGAGTCAAGTTTGGTCAAAGTATTTTTCAAAAAAGCTGCTGTATCTTTGGCCTTCAAGATTATATGAGAAAACACTATACTTGTGATCATTGGTGCAAAAACACCAATGACATTCTAATACCTGTTCTAGAAACAAAATATTTCAACAGAAACGAAGCGCATCATATTAATTAATATATCAATTCCCTATCAGTATATTAATATGGGGTTATTATGTTATAAAGACCTAAACTATATGTACACTCTGAAACGTTATAATCAATATTAACTATCATTTCAGACAAGATAGATAGTTATTGCTTTCAGTATTAAATATCAAATTACAATGGCAGACGTTAACAATGGAATATAACACTTTACGATAAATCACAAAGGCAAAAATTCCAAAAAACATGACTAGACTTAATGGATGGGCTGCATGAAAAAAGCTATCTATCTAATCTGCGGCCAATATGTCCTTGATAAATATATTTGCCACCCTGAAATAATAATGTTTCACGGAGATTATCTAGAGTTTTTGTTACCTTTAAGGCAAAGTAAATATAAATTAATTTTGCAATCCACATTTCAAGTATCCGACAAATGAAACAGTTATAGTTACCACGTCTCTAATATAATACAGTGTACGGTGTTTTTCCGCTTCGTGAATATTTGCTTACCCGTAAAGCAATAAGCACCAAATATTTTTGCCTATTAAAGTCAGTGATACTATTTCGAATCTTTGCGTGTGAGTGGAAGGCTAGGTGAAATACAATATATCTTTCTTGTCATTTATGTCAGACGTCAGAAATGTACTCCACTTCTCCTTAGGACGATTCTTTGTGAATTCAGAAGTATTTAACATTTTGAGAGAAAAATACGATAAAATGGTTCCAATAATCTAGTATTACTGTTTATGTTACTTTAATTCTTTACTATGACGCAGTTATTGATCTTAAATTGGTTTTCGCACATATAAATCCTAATGGACCAACTTTCATTACCTTTTTGGAGTAAACAACGTTAAGATCTTAACGTTTAAACTTTAAAGTTGTTAGGTTAATTTTATAGTATACACAGCTTCGAGTATAGACAAAATATTCCAAATCATATTGAGTAGATTAATAAGCAGCTAAACAGAATTGGCCATAAGACAACAGCAAAATATAGGAGTAATGGGTTTGCAATTAGGTTACCTAACTCAAAAGGAATTGATTTAGATTGCAAAGCAGATGAAATTTGATGTTGCTAAATTAGGCAATCAGAATCAATATAATTATTGTATAGATTCATCGCTGCGATTCAACAAAGATCAAAAACATTTTACAGAATTTATTACTTTCCTTAAAAGGTAGAGATTATATCTTCCCGTTTCTTCTTTCATTTCTCCCGCAATGCACTGTATATCCTACTCTATTTAAGACACATATCTGAAGCTATGAGATTTGGCATATAAAATGTAGCTTTTAAACTGTTGTATGATTCTTGGTACGATATAGTTAATTCGCTTCCCAAATTGAATATCTGAATGTCTTCAGGGAGGACATCTATACGTCGCTTATGTCATCTTAGTGCTTATTATATAAAATCCATTGGGCAGTCGAAATAAACGCTTCGACTTTGTCCCAGAGATGGTCACTATTTGGAAATAGTTGACATTTCTATCCAATAGTCATGTCTCAGAATGATTGATATGAAACTAAACCAGACGTGCTGGTATATCCAATACACGCACTCGATAATACTTGTGAATTTGCCGGTTTATCATCGCTTGGAAACAGATAATATCAACACTTTTGAAGCATACAGAGGTTGAATGATATAAGATGAGATTATACAAATTCAGAGTACTGACCCTGAAGAAGTAAACGTATTGCTTGTCATCAGTTTCAAACTGTTGAGATCCCCAGACTCAAACAATTTAAATATTTGAAGAGCACGACTAGAACAAATTAGAAATATAACCCGCAAAGATCTCGGGTTATGCCATTGATGCTAGGGACTTGACCATAACTCGTACAATGGAAACTGTCATGATTCCTATCGTATTAGCATCAAATGAGATATATACATTTCAGGCACTGGAAACTTTGCCCTGGATGAAATCACAACCCTAGCCATTTAGACTGGAAGAGTGCTGATATTCCATATATCGTTTGCATACCTGGAAGCAGTTTCCTTTCATTTCACTTTGGATTGCATAGAATGTGATGATTACCCAAGAATTCGACCAGAACGAAAAAATTCACAAGTACAACAGCCCATATGCGTCTTGTAGATAAATGTGAAATCAGTGTGCATAGACCCTTGTGTAATTTTGAATATAATCTTCAATATTATTACCCTTAGGAGGTGAGCTGAAACTATCATATTTGCTGGATGATGTTTTATAACTTTTAACAGGATTTGCTTATGTGATGTATTCTGATACGTACATGCAATATTTAATAATCTAGTTACTTAACATCTGCTGGTCGCTTCACATATTACAAAGTTCGATGCCAATTTCAAAATCATGACTATACGCTTTGAATTCGTCATTCAATATGCAGATATCATCAACCATTGTGACAAGGATGTTCGACTTGTGTGTTTTGAATATGTGCATCTTAGCCGCAGTTGAGGTGTAATCTACATCAATTTTATCCCATCCCCTATAGCGCTATTGAGATTGTAATGCATAAATAGGTAAACGACGTAGTCATGCTCCTGTTAACTGTCCAAGAAAGCTATTCGCAAGTTCAACTTGACAACAATATCGATTCCTAAGAAGTATTCCCATTAACGTACCGAAACATTAGAATAATATTACATTTTCTGAGGTAGTTGTATCTGTGTAGGTCTAGAATCTGTTTGCTAAGAAACCAACCATTTAAGGACTTCTCGTACAAAAATAACAGCGGGGAATGCAACTTGTATTCTTCCTTGCAAAATTACATAGCCAGTCTATGAGATTAATTACGCCGAGAGACAAATCTCTTGAACCCAGTTTAACCTGCACATTACAGTTATACTATCTTTTATCTTATGTTTCAATGCGAACTGAATATTATTTCTTGAGTCTTTTTAATAATGTTCTATAACTTTCCCTAAATTTGACGCCATTTTTTGAAAAGTAGAGTTGCGACCTTTTCAGTTATTATTGTTCCATACTTCTCTGTCGATATGTCGGAGGTAAATTAGATTCATGTTACCCTTCTACACTTTGACAGATCGAGTAGTTATACTTGTGCTTGGTTCATGCCATATCCATTGGACATCACGAGTTCTCTCATTTATTGTTTATTGACGGTAACCAATAGCTTGGCGCACTAAACCTCGGCCGTAATTTGTGGATGCAATTGACCCCAAAAGGATAATTTGTACATTTAACATTGAATGCATTACTACGTTCCAGAGGGAAGCCATTACGGTTCTCTTTGAGTGAAAGGTATTTGTACAAACACTGACCGGTAGAGAAAAATCGCTTATTGACCATTATATTCAGTTGCATGCTCCAATTGTCTCGATCATGTAGGAAAACTTAATTTTGATTGCATGCTGTGGTTTACATTCTAATCCAAATAATATCAGAGACCCAAGCACATTCATATTTGCTTTTACTCCAAGGTGTATAAAGGACATTCACATTGGAACCTGGGCTAGTGAAGATGCCTTCCATGCCAATTCTGACATTCCTATGAAGCTACACATATTAGGAATAAATTTTACTATTGGTAATCAAGATATTAGTCATTAGTAGCTACCACATAGATCAGCATATATAGGGCTCATCCAGTAAGATTTTCATTTACCAGACATAAAAGAGGGATAAGATAAATTGAGCTTTCAATTTGAAACACTTGCCGATAAATCCCACAATCCCATCACTCAAGAAATCGCTTGTTTTGTCAACCGTTGTATAAATCCGTATAAAAACTGCTATACTTTTCGAAGAACGCACTACCATGTATTTTTCAACAAATTGGTAATATCAGTAGATACTCTCTAATTATCAGATAAATTAATGTAAATGCATAAAAATCCACACCATTTGAGACTTCGATGATCATTTAAATTAGTCACGTGACCATATCTTTTGTTAACAACGTATTTTTTCATGGCAATGAAAGGGCTATGTACTGCATCGATGATAACTCTTTTTAAATGGAATTTGAACCCTTTCCTGTTATACACAGTGTTTACTTTAACCTTTATCGACATTTCTAATCTATAAAAATGCATAATAAAATGTTGAAAATAAACGCATTCTGTTAAATTTCAACAATATTTTTTTTTTTCAAAATTAATTTCAGTATTATTCAAACAAACAATAGTGATATCTCACATGGAAGATTGAATTGTTAATAACTGAACAAAGAAGTATCTTAATTTCCAGAATTGCAGACAGTAAAACTGGGCATCATCTGCATTGAAGGTAGATAGGTTACTTTCAAAATGAGTCAATGTTAAGCATTTTCAGTAAACAATATTTTGTTCCGCAATTTTTGATTGCACTATCCCAACTGCATGGACAAAACAAAACAATCTGCTTAAGTATTGCCTGTTTATATATACATACCCATCTTAATTTTGAAAAAATTAATTAAAACAACATGAAAATAGTGCCACATAATTATTTGATAACTTCTTTAACATTGTACAGTTCAAATTGCATTATTTGTTTCAACTAGAGCACAACGGTACCATAATAATCGACTGATACGATGTATATAATACTACATCTAAAATTTAAACTTTATAAATGAGAACTAGAATGTACAAAGAGCGTTATTTTTGAAATATTGCTAATTCACATTGAAGCTGATTAGAAAGTAAGAAGAAGGGTAAGTATTGTATCGCTTTCTCTCTGATTTGAACGCACTTTTACAGTAATTTCATCCCCTCCAAAAATATTTATGTAATATGTTTTCTATGTTTTCCTAAATGTCATTTTTAATTATATTTGTTTATTCACTTCTGTATCTTTCCTACAATTTCGATTACATATTTCACATTCAATGTCCGTTATGCAAGAACATGATATACGTTTAAATTCGTTCTCAAAATGTGATTCTATGTTCTAACAGCAGAGAGGCCGAACTCCCAAAATTTCAGAAGGTTCCAATTGTTAAAAAAAGACTTCTTCCGAAACCGAAAAATACATAGATATAAAAACCAAATCCAGGTTTATATAAAATGAGATTATCTTATCATTATAGTTAATTTTGTTACTATTTATATCGATGTATTCAACCATCCCAACACACACAAAAACAACTTTATTTAACGAGTATCATTCTAAGTTGTGGGAGCAGACTCTCTGCTGCTATAAGAAAATTTTTTGTTGAACTAGTCCAAACAAAATTTCTAATTTATGTATATTCATCTCACCGGTGTTCCAAGTTTGATGAATATTTCTTAACATGTGTGTATCAGCGACATTAAATACAGCAAGAATATTACAATTGTCTCTTCTTACTTTTGGAATTTGTGTATACCGTTGAGTAAACTAAATTCCATCAGTATTTTTATGTCTCCCACGAGAAAATATTAGCACCGACACAATCTATCAATCAAAAGATAAAAAAAAATATTGGATATTTTTGGGATTAGCCTTTTTGTCTAGCATTACATCACCGTAAATAACAAAGTTGTTGATGTTTCCGTCGAGGTCATCAACACTCGTTACATCATTAATATCTACTATAAAATCAACAATGTCTTTTATCGCCTTTACGTTTTCATTAAAATATTTCAGCACATCATAACAGCGCTGATCGTCAACCGACGGTGCAACTAAATATAATTCATTCCATCTCGTCCATCTCAATTTTAGATTAAGTAGCAATTTGTGTTTTCCCCAGATCCCAACGGACCTATTATTATCATACGAATACAGTTTAGAAGCGCTGGATAATCTTTGACTGGTTCACGTGATCGTGTTCCTGAAAAACCAAATGCATCCATTTATATTTTAAAATTATGGATCTAAGAATGAATTTCGTTTTTTGTCTAGATATAAATAATAATAAATATGATCATTAATGTGATCTCCACGGATGCATCTGACCCAAATACACTAATATCAGTGCCAAAGCAACTTAATCGTAGTTTTCTCATCTCTTATGTGTCCGGTATTAATTTGTGTCTCAATCTAACAAAAAAAGATTTAGCACTACACGACAGGATGTATTTTGCCGAGGATGTGTTTGGTCCTCCCGATCAAACAATAAAAAATATTTTGGAAAAATACCGACACAATCTATCAATCAAAAGATAAAAAAAATATTGGATTTTCTTTCGGGGGTTTTTGGACAGAAATTAACCCTATAATTTCGATTACATCGATATATTTACAAATACGCTAAATAATCAATATGGAAATTGATGTCATAAAAATATAGATGATTTGTTCTCTGATCCACTTATTGATATATACACGTATGTAATAAATAATCTCCCGGAGCGAGATCAAAGGCAAAAAAATGGAAAATAAATTGTACCGAATATTATTTTTTGGTGATATATTTAAGACCGCCGCATTCAATTTGCGACTGTTGAAATGGGTTATGAGACAAACATATTCAAATGATCATTATTAGGGATAAGATATGTACGGTGTCACTAGATGTATTAAAAACATTTTTGGATTGGTTGTTATTGAAAAATACAGCTGTGATAATGCGTGGTGATCATGGTCAACCACCACCATACATCGGTTTTTCTCTGTATGATTCATTAAAGCAATCTGTAGATTATTAGGAAGAAATTAAAACTGATCATAAAGCGCTCGATCCAAAATTATGCGCGATAAAAAATTAATCAGATTACAGTCGGATACAATCCAATGTGAAATAACACGTAAAATAAATTAAGAAACAAACACAAATGATTTATGGGCAGTGAGGAAACCAAACGATTTGATAGTGGCAAGTAGAAAGATAGTCAGAGACACACTTCAACAGCAGTTGTTTCAATTACATCAAGAAATATTTTCAGGATTGCCTGTACCATTATGTTATAGACCAGCTGATACACAAAGACAGAATATTGAAGTTGATATTCCAAGGTGCCTGACAAAGTCAGGGACAGATAAACAGACTCGTATTAAATGATATTTTTTTTGTATGAGGTATATAACGGATTGAACAAGGAAGGTCTTGTTATTGATCATATTGATTCCAATCCTAAGAACAATTTTTTAGATAATTTGCCAGCTGTTACACAGTGAAAACACTAAACGAGGTGGGACTGGAAAATATGTGGAAAAAAAACCCATAAAATCATTTAACACAGGAAAAAGGAGCAAATAATATCCAAATCAATGCATGAAGCCGGAAAATATTTCGATATTTGCGAGCCCTCAATACTAAAAGTAGCAGAAGGGGTATATCGGTCAGCGATTTCCAGAAGAAGTGGACAAAAAATTCAATTTACAATATGTCTAAATTCTATTTTGTATTATATGTATACAATACCAAGTGGGAATAACTCGTGTGGGTATGTGTGCGGCTTATGAAAGAGTTTCAGATCTAAGTGGTTCTTTTGATTCGCTGTGTCACCTGATCTCAATCGGTTTTATTCCGATTACTCCGTTGGATGGTTTTCACTGTCATGAATCTCAATGGTGATAATCAATTATTAGTTTTGTAAGAAAACGAATCAAATACCTAGTATTTACAAACAGTTGTATTCTTTTTTTGATGTTTTTCACGTATTCGGTTTTCTTTAAAAGCTGTCAAAAATCATTTTAAGTACATAAAACAATATAAATAACACACGTCTGTTATTGGCTTCATGTATTAGTTAGGTTATATACCATATCGTCTCTCTATATGTTGGGGCTTTAGCACGAAGCTCAAGTCATGAACCAATCATAGATCACACTGTATCGTGGTCTGAATGTCTTTTGGATTCAAACCGGGTTGATTTTGTAGGTTTATGATTGGTTTAATGTTTGAGTGTAGGACGGGTTTTCGACTTGACTATATTAGGATGTATAGAGTAAATTTAGTTTGCTGAAGATCGTCAGCTGTTAGTGCTGGTTTGGTAGACACTTTTCGGAAGAACAAAAATGGGTACTGAGTGTAGTGTTACGATATATGATTGATGAATTAGGTGAAGTAATTATAAAATACTTCAATAACTGATTTTTAAAGACTTGGCAGAATAATGATCGGTAAATTTACCCAAGGCGGACGTTATGAACACAAAAGACATTATACTAGAATGATTATGGACGATGCTAAACTTGATTTTATAATTGCTGATGCAACAAATATAAATAAAATTGTAAGTAGAAAGTAACGCTTATTGGTTTAACAGAACTAAGTTAGGTACAATTGTTTGATACATGATAACGAGTAACCGTAGTTTACCCATTTAATGAGTTTACAATGTTCAGGTATGTTTGCATGAATGCATTATCGATGATTTACAGATTTTCTAAAACCGTGATTAGAATCACTAAAGATTCTTTCAAATTAAAAATAGTGTTCAGAATTGCTGATTTAATCTTTTGTTAAGCACTGCTTACGATATATCGTGGGTCAAATGGAGAATAAAAACACAAGAAAATGTACATCAGTATTATGAATATACCGATGCTGAAATCAAGGGTATTTATTAAAACAATAATCAATTATTAAAATTATCACCTGCTTCGTTAGCGTATGATCCTGTGACTAGACATAATACAGTTTGTATCAATTAACCGGGATGTTCTGGTAAAAGTTAATGTGTTCTAATTATTTCGATGGAATGGAGATAATTGAACTTCTGAACGAATGGCTGAAACAAACATTACAAGTATCATCATTTGGAATGATTTATGCACATTATCAATATATATATATATATATATATATATTTATACAGCTGTGATACTATTGTCTCCGCTTGAGTGCCTGAATGGATTTTTATATTATTATAGCCAATTAACTGATGATCAAAGAGCACTGGATACAGAATTATGTGAGCTTAAGAAATTCATCAGACAGCAACCGAAAATGCGCGATATAATTTCAGAAATAAATGTAAACTAATTTTTGAATTTTGGAGACGCTATGATTTTATAGTTGCATGTAGAATGATAGTTTGTCATACACTTCAATAACAATTATGTTTGTTAAATAAAGGAAAGATTTTAAATATACCGGTTCCATTATGTTATCGCTCAGCACATAAATGCAACCAAAATATTGTAATTGATATACTATGATCGTTAGTGAAACAATATCTTGTATTAAATTGTATTGTTTTAGTTTCTGTCAGTATATGTGGACAATACACAATGGACGCAAGGTTACGCAAATACAGTCCATTCATCTCGAGGATTATCTATTTCTGATACGGTTGTTTGGGTTGTTGAAGATCGTATCGAATGGTCAAATTTAGTTTTTCTCACAGTGTCTTGAGTTAGAAGGATATCTCATTTGCGGAGGATTATTGTACATTTTACAGAAACTGCTAGCATCAATAGTGAAATTGCTAGCGATGATAAGGAATGGATAAAATATCCGGTTGCAAATAATGTGTCAAAAATAAACACAACCTTGATCTTTCCGCTGAATTTATCATGACATTACAACAACGATAGAATAATTATTGTGGACTTTGTAACACGATAATATTATGGCAATATTCAAATAATGACCTACAATATTGTACCGTAGATGGACTTGATAGTAGTCTTGGTCACATACGTGGAAATATAATGCTCATCTGTCTTGAGTGTAATCGACATTGAGGCGCAAGTTAAGTGAATGTGGTGGTAATTGTGGAAATCTTCATTGAGGAGCAGTTGAATCTAATCTGTCAACTGCAGGTCTACCCGCAGATCTTACTATACTTTAAGTTGTATATGTATTTACACTCTGAACAGGATCAGTCGCTCCTTTTTACCAGCTTCAAGTTTATCGTGTTCATATACATATCTTACGGTAACACTGCCTAATCCTGGTTGTTTTGCACAGTCATATCGTTGTATTTGTATATGGTTTTTGTGATTGTATTCGTAAGTTTCATAGCTATTCAACGAGTAACTTCGTTATTTTATGCAGTTATCACACTCGGCAGTCGTGCAACCCATTCATGAGATCCCTATCTTTTCAGATTTTGTTTATGGGTATTTACTATGCATATTGATATCCAAATAATTGTTCAGTGAGTGTTTGATTAAATCGTTCCACGACTGCTTGAACAAAAAGAATTGCGATATCTCATCACCTGAATTTCACGTCATGTTTTTTTTTTATTTTATCAAAGATGATACTGCCCTCAGAAGGTCCTCGCCAAAATCAACCTGTAGTACTTCTCCCCGTCGCATGGGTCCTTGTCATTAACTCGTAATTTGTACTTACCTGATCGATGTTTATTGGTTTAATTGTATCATGCGGTAAAAATAAAATATCCGCCTGATGTATATAATTAAGAGTGCTGACATTAAAATGTGCTTACTGAAAATATATAGGTGTCGGTAGATAACATTGCCATATTGCTTGTCGTTCTAAACAATTTACAACTACAGAACATGTAACATTTGCAGCATCGTCATGTTTACTGATAGATACCCTAACTGTCCAATATCCTCTTGGACTACAATGAATCAATTATGTTATTTTATAATAGGTTCATTAATTACCGTCCACGATGATAGTTAACCTTTCAACGCAGATATTACCAACCAATAAGCGAATGATTCTCTGAAAAATTTTATTATGGAATTTATCGAATGAATGAATCAGTTTCACGTCTACAATAAATTGTTGTTGTAAATATGTTTTATACAATGCATTACGACGTCACATGCTTGATCAATGGCATGTATTGGATACTTTCCAGGATTGGATGATCCTGAGCGTCACGTGATGTATAAAGTCAGCTTCCAGAAAACCCAAAGAATGCAATCATGACAATATAACGAGAGCATCAAAAGAATCTACATGGCATGTGTGTCTTTGTATCATGTAAACGCACAAAAAGTATGAGATCACAGTCTGCAAATGTGGACACTACATAAATGAAGTTTGGAATATTTGCAATATGTTGTTGTTGTAAATCTAGTTTAAATGTGGCATCATGAGCATCACATGCATAATCAATGGCATGTATTGGATACTCTCCAGGTTTGGATGATCTTGTTGGTCAAGTGATATATAAAGTCGGGTTCCAGAAAACCCTAAAAATCCAATCATGTTAATACAACGAGAACATTAAACGAATCTACATGGCAAGTGTGTATTTGTATTATGTCAACTCACAAGAAGTATGATATCACAGTCTGCAAATGAAGTTTGGAATATTTACAGTTACGTCTCTGTACTGTTATTGAGGAACCAAGGCCTACAACAATGCTTTGGAAACAAGTGGAACAACAAAGATTGTTGTAAGCAAACATTATATTCATGTATGTAGCCAACTGGAAAAACGGGTGATGTTGACTAAGCATACTTTACAGTAGACAACTGAAAAGTGAAAGATCATGACCATTTAACTCTAAAGTAAAGATGCAGGCATCTGTTCAATGTAATTAAAATTATTAGTTTACAAAATATACCTCTTTTTATTCATGGTTTCTATCACTGCCATTTTCATTTAATTATCAAGAAGCATTTCCATTACCAAATAATGAATACAAATATAATTCGCTTAGTGAAAATTTTAGTATTCATCCACCAAACATTCGGAGCGAAAACCACAAAGAAGCTTACGTTAAAAGAACGGTTAATGCACCTTGCTGAACATCTAATTGATGATAAATTCACGTACACATAAAACAAACATAAAATAATATTGAGGACATGGATACCTGAAATTCGAAAACATATATGTATCCAATGCCAATATATTATTGTTTGAAAGATATTATGAGACTGAAAAGGCAGTTATTGTTTCGATCATGAATTATACCAGAGGATTACTTGTAGTTAAAAGACGCATGCCCAGCTAAATATTTATGGTGTTCTTGAAGACGTCTACATGAACGTCTACATGAAGAAAGGTACTTTATTTTGTGTTTAATGTTTGAAACATTTTAGCTATATATGTACAACACAAAGCCATGCTCATATTAAATATAATATAATTTTATGAATTTGAACTCAAACACGTTATATTTTTAAATGATAAGACGAAATATAGATTAAATAAATGGTTAAATATATTAAAAATTGTATTGATATGTATAAAACTACATTAAAAATTACATACTTTCGAAACATAAAAAGTCTATTCTTTACAATTATACTTAACCGTTTTTGAATTGTTCAAGGATGAGTTAAATAGTTAATAATTACAAGAATTTTATGTGAATTTAAAAAAACGCTATATTGACAGATATATTAAGGATCACGTCAGAAGTATTTACATAATCGAAGTATAAAAACGCATCGATATTGGAGGCGTTAAAATAGTATGACGATATCAATCACTTACTGGTGTTTTGAATGGTTAAACCACGTGCTGGTAATGATTGGAAAAAATGTAAATGTTATTTTAAAACATATATTGTCTACATCACCCTGAGAAAAAGTCATAAAAGCATCGCGGTATTTTGATGAAAAGATAAGATATTACGTTATATTCATTGATTCATTGATCTATATTTTGCTAAATCAAATGAGGCGTTGAATGAAATTGCAGATCAAAAGCATATTATTCAACATATACGCGTGTTAAAAATACATTGAAGTCAAACTTCCTTTATATAAGAGTGAATACCAAAAACACCAAACATTAGACTACTCAAACAAGTCGAAACATATTTTTCAAAATGTTACTTTCGTTCAAAAATCGTATCATATAAAGGCACAAACTTTGCTTCCTACAAACAAAAGGAGAAATAATGTATTTTGTCATGTTCATCCATATCTCCTTCTTCCTATAAAATGAATATATAAAACAATTAAAAAAACTATTGCCTCAAAATATCTACAAGACATGTTTATTAAACATTTAACTGACTTTTATTTCCTTGCTGAAGACAAACATACTTTAATTTATTTGTTTTTGTGATGATCGATTATTTTGTAATGATGTTCCTTCCAGTTACGTATTTTCATCATTTTCAGAGTTATATAATCTATTCATGTGCATTCAATGGAGTCTATTTTGAACAAACCAAGACATTTATCCATAGGGAAAACTGTTTTTATCAAGACATTGTGCTTAAGATATGTATGAAAGACTGTACGGTACACAACTAAAAACTTAAAGATCATGATCATTCAACTGTAACTTAGCTAACTGGTCCATAATATTTCTAGAGTAATTTGAATTACAAAATAGGAACAATATGTTCCACCATTTTGATCGGATTTCTAAAGAATTAACAAAATCATTGTTTCTGGAACACCTGCCACACTTCTAACTGAATTGCATAAGGACTACCTAAAGTCCTTACGTTTCTGTGCGAATGGCGGTTTCAAATAAAACGGTTAAATATTGTGTTTTTATTATGCAATTAAAAGTCTAAATAGTAACAGTAGGAATATGTACCGTTTTGGGCAGAATATTAAGTTAATATATAAACATTATTTGCCATTGGTAAATCTTGAAAGGATTCTGGAATCTGGTATATTATATTCCTTGCCTACTTCTTAAGTATAATTTTTCAGCGCGACGAATTAAACCCTAACTGATTGCTGAAACTTTCAGTAGTGCATAATAATAATATATTTGTGTTCTTAGGATGGTGAATTTCAAAAATTTGATTTCCTTCCGTGTTGTATTAACTCATTAAAATGTTACAGCTTCAAGACGATAACAAGGCATTATACACAGCAGCGAAATATTGCATGAAAATAACAGCATTTGCATAAATATCATACAAAGCCCATAGGCAGAAATAGCTGATATATGCTTTCCATAGCTAGGACTTTAAACTTTGAGTTGTTTGAACATATATAGAAAGCAAGAACTTGAAGACGAATGACGTGCGTTTAACAATGATTGGACTGACAAGTATTTTTTTTTACTGATGTTGGAGTGAAAGCTATGTGTTTGATTTATCAACACACCATTGCCGTTTTCAAGGAGTTCAATTTGAAACGCCACTTTCAAACTAAGCACGGTAACTTCGGAAACAAATTATCAAAACAAGAACTGCAAAATAAAGAATCTGAATAAATTTGCCAGAAAGATGATTTTGTTGTTTGCATCAACCAACATTTGTGAGCAGACTTTCTCTACTATGAAAGTCAACAAATCAAAAAACCGATCGATTCTCATAGATTTAAAAATTCACTTAGTTTTAAAGATCAGCACGAGCAACTTGTCACCAAAGTTTGAAAAACTGGTCAATGAATGTGATCAGTTGTATCATTTACATTGACTCTGTTTATGTTACTCTATTTATCCAATACATGTGTTTCGTTTGATTTTTAAGTTTTCAAATATTAACAACATATTCACGACTGAAAATTAATTCTGATGTTATTTAGAAAAACCTTTAGTTTTTGCTATTTCAAGTATTTTTTTTTTTACTTAATGAACTATGAGGCCCGCTAAAGTTATACATTTGTGTATGCGGCCCATACACTGGAATGTTTGTCCACCTCTGCTTTAAACTGAATAAAATATGGCTGGGTATCTCTAATTAATGTTCTTGTAACTGGTTCAACTTTTATTTAAAACATTTTCATTGTTCAAACGCTATGCCTCAGAAAGCATACCAAGTTACAACATTAGAGCTTAACTGTCCTTGATGTCAACTTAACGTTTGGTCATGACTTGTTCACATGATTAGTATTCTTGACCTAAACCTTATACATCGTAACTTGTACGTCAAATGGTATCTTCCTTGTCTCAAATGCATTTAATTTGTGCGTTAATTGAGGTATGAGATCTAAAATTTACATACTTTTTGTGGATGTAAGTGATAAAGAAGTCAAGACATTTGTGAAACATTACCTTTTAGTGTCCGTAACCTTGAACTTAAAACTTGTTACCAAATATCAACATATGTCTTCTTTATTTTAAGAGTACGTGATTTACACATTTATATATCGAATAGCGTAAATTAGTCGTGTGGAATGTGTTTCTTTTTTAGTATCTGCGATTTAGCCATTAAAGTTTGGAACCCCACATTCTAAGGTGTATTTTGTGCGCTAAACATAATCTACTTGTCACATTTGGTAGCGATAGAATTTGAAGAAGTAACATATGATATAAACGGTGATCTTCATGCTTAAAACGTTGAACCAAACCTTGTGGTTTTTCAGAATGGAAACATTCAATACCATCTGAAATAACAACTACATTTTTTGTGACACTATCTCTATACTTGAGAGCAGTACTCAGCCATATTGTGTGTGTGGGAAAAACTAAATCATAACTGACACATGGAAAATGTTCGCACTGAAAAGTAGGAATACATATTATGATCAAAATATATGAAATCATCTTTCTATAAGGCTGTTATCTGCACTGCATATTACTTTCGGCTATTACAACAATATTAGGTTGATTTGTAAATACTTTGCTTGTGCTTACGACGCGTTATTTATGTTGCTATGACTCCATTAGCATACATAATGTGCTAATTGATGGACAATGAACTCCAAAGCTGCAGACATAACTTCACAAAATATATGAAAAGATTAAAATACAAACCCTGGTTCTAAAATAATTCATTGATATGTGAGATATGTGAAGAACACAAATATGTAAAAAAAACGTTTCAAAGCTTTGTAAGCTATAACAAAAATTATGTCAACTGTTTCCGACACATAAAACGTTGTCTATTTCATTGCTATGGAGTGAATCATAAAATGAACGGTAAAGGGGTTCTACATCAATACGTATGCCTTTCTCAAGCTCGGTTGCTTATCAGTTCAGTCACATCGTCACTTAAATAATGACCTGTACCAATACTCGCTCATTTTGTCTTAAAATATATATTTCATATACGAAAAACGTACATTTAAACCAAACGGATACAAAGCTTTCAACCGAAAGGTTTATCAAGGTCATCAAATAAGCATTTAACTCCTCTGGCTAGGGTTAGTTTCGGCTAGAGGGAAATCGATGATGGTGTATCTGAATCTCATCTCAGAAGTTTGCATATACTTTTAGTGAAATATTAAACACGTTAAATATGAAGTAAGCATCTAAACATAATATAAATATAAAATCATGTGATATAAAAAAATCCCAATATCGATATCGATGATTTCGGGCAATGATATAATAGATATTTATAGTTATATGTCAAGTAATTCTTCCTTAGACGACTCGGTGGTAATGATGATGCCATCTGCAGGTATGAACGATATATATTAGGTAACGAAAAGGTATTGTAAATAGATTTTTATATTTACTTTGCTTCAATTTCTTTTTTTTGGGGTGGAAAGCGTTTAATATATCGTTCAAATGTTTGGTGTTTTGTTTTGAAAAGAATCTTGGAGTTTGTATTTAGTATCTTTAAGTAGAATGTTTGACAAAACAGTTAATTTTGAATGCAAATGCAAGTTATTTAGTTCTGCGGGTTATAAATTGAGTTGCTAGAAAGTTTGCAAAGTATTGCATTAAAGGTTCTTTTTTCTTTTAAGTAGGATGCAAACGAGAATTTAAAAATCAATTTACATTGAAACATAACTGAAGGTGAGTTTTCGCAGATTATGTAATCAACGGGAGAAGCACTATTAGTATAGAAAACTAGATTACACAGAGCATTAGTAAGTATGAAGGTTTCTGAAACACCTGTCAACACCTTCGCATGAATTCCACTTACAGACTTAGGGCGCACTAGACAGGATTATATAACTTCCTTTCTTTTTTGTTTGTACGACGGATTCAACTAAAAACGCTAAAGATTCTTTCACATTGTGTGATTGAACGCTTAAATTTAATAACAACAGGATTAAAAACCTGTTTGGGCAAATCACATATAGCACAATTTTATTACATTTGGTAAGTGAACACGATTTCGCTAATTTCGAAACTCAGTTTCTTCTATTTTGTATTAAGGTTTTATAGTATGTTTTGTGAGTACATTTTGTCATTCCGTTTTTAATTTGTTTCTTGATGTTTATTTTAAAGATACTAAACAATCAATTTGATATCTGAAAAAGCAGTTCAACATTGTTTTTCGCTGTCCTTTCAAATAGATATCATTCTATTTAAAGGTGATGATGTATTATAATTGTTCTCAAGTATATATCTCCATATTTGTACTTTATTTTATTTGCATCATTTCAGTCAATTATGATATTTATATGATTTGACAGAGAACAAACATGTATTTCAAGCTGGGTTGTATTAAACAAGAAACAAATGTTTGTTATTGTACTCATCTAAATATAATGCGTAATATAGTTGCGTGACACAGATAGATAATAACTTGAGAGTCACGTCAGTGTCACATATGATTTTGAATTTCTCGCCAAACTTAGTTATAGGTGAGCCATATGTGACGCAGTCTGGCTCAAGTTTCAGAAAAGTATCTTCATTAATTTATCAATGGTCTGCACTGGATATACCATACCATGTAAAGTTTCCTATCGTGTATGTCGTGTCTTTAATGGTGTATGAGACACATTGAATTGATAAATGAGAGAAAGATGGACAGACAGAAAGATATAATCCCCACCTTATAAAAGATACACAGGGGTAAATGTCATGTTTCGTATAAATATTTAGACATTATGACTAATAATTGATATTATTTAAAGATTTAAATTATTTTCGATGCTTAGGGAAAAATATATGCAAAAATATAAAAATATACGCATTTCATGAAATTGTATCATGAAATACGAAAGAAGCTACAAAATTAACGGTACTAACACGACTTATTTTCATTTTGCTATAGATACATTTGGCAAGGCGGTTTTTCACAAGAAGATCCGAGATACAGATCTTTTATCACTCTACTTGACAAAAGTCATCAGCTGTTATGAACAGATCAGTTGTTCAGTTATGTATTCTTTCTTCTGTACGCTATTTATAAAGCTAGGATATTGACTGATATAATTAAATGTAGTATCACTTCTCCTCGCCAAATGTTAGTATCATTCAAATTAGTCAAGGTTTCGCAATTCATAACAGAAAGAAAAAAAAAGAATAATTCACCTAACTCTCGACCTATATCTGTTTGCTTTATTTTATTCACCAAAGATTGAAATACATGTCCGCATGCATAGTTTCTGACATATAAACTGTCTTGAATCACAAACATGTTTCTGACAAAAGTATTCATGATAAATTGCATTAACGAAGCCTAAAGAATAGTGGCTACCAGTGATCGAATCGGTCGAACTCACTCAGAGAACCGTTGAATTTATTAAAAAGCATTCCTTTTGCCTGGTCATTCGGTGTTTGTTTAATAGTTATCTGCGTGTAAGTTTTCTTCCAGCTATGTTACTTGGTTTAGATCCGAATCATTGTATTGGTAACTCGATTGGTAAATGTTACAAGGTCTTCCTGATGGCTCTACATTTGTGCATCTTCTGTTTCTACTGTTTATCAAAGACTTGCCGATGTATTAATTGTATATAACTGGTATCAATATGTATATGTGGTCGAAAATGTGCTCGCGTTTCGCTGCCGCGTACAGCATCACCGAGGTTGGATTAATAATTATCGGCTCTAGGTATTTCGAAATAGTGAGCGAAACTCACATCATGCTGCATGTGCAAATTGCAGTTTAAACGTCTAAGTACCTAGCTGCGCATATCGGTCACAGCTAGAGTATATGATAGAGCCAATTCTCTGTAAACATCACATTACAATCAAGTCTTGTCAGAAAGCTTCTCGTTTTAAGGAAGCAAAACTTTCAGCTAAAGAACTGACCGTGTGTGTGGCTTGTATACGCTGTCTGTGTGTGGTGCCATGCTGTGGTGAGCGTGTGTGGGGCTTGTCTATGCTGTCCTTCTGGTGACTGTTTGGGGTCAGTGTGGTGACCGTTGGTGATCGTGTGTGCCCGTGTGTGGTGCCGTGTGTGACCGTGTTTGAGAGTGCTAGGCATCAGAAGAACTAAATTATTGGATCTTTTATTTGGTACACTTATGACAGATATATATTCACACGACAAATTATACACTTAGGCACTAACAAATTTCTTACTATTGTTTAAGACATGTTGTATACTCAGTCAAATTAGGAACATGCATCATGCGAATATTACACAACACGAAAGACATTGTGCAAACAAAGATTTTTGTATACAAAATTTAAATTTTTTACATATATACATATATACATACATATATATACATATATATATATATATATATATATATATATATATATATATATATATATATATATATATATATATATATATATATTTATTTCTTATTTATATATGCGTGCGTGAAAAGCAAATAACAGTTTAAAATTGATTTGTTCAATAACACTTAGAAAACATATGCAACACAAACGTATCACTGTATTATCTACTATAACCAATTTCATTACAATCATAAAAAAATGTAAACTTAATGTTTGCTAACTTCTCAGTAGCTGTTTTCCAATAAGGGTAGAACAGGACAATAAGTCATACATAACGAAGAACGTCGATGTGACATCATAGGCAGAATCTGTTATTCCGTTATAATGCTCATCAAATTGTTTCTGTTGACATGTTTTGCTATTAATCCTCTCATCAAACTGTTTCTTTTGACATGTTTTGCTATCAATCATCTCATCAAACTGTTTCTGTAGACATGTTTTGCTATCAATCCTCTCCTCAAACTGTTTCTGTAGACATGTTTTGCTATCAATTCTCTCATCAAAATGTTTCCTTTCTTATGTATCTAGTGACTGGCTTTCGTTACTGTGAATCAATTGAACTGCCAATCCGTAAAGTGAAGATCTGTATTGAGGTCAGTGGTGTGGAACTCAGCAATGAAAGGGCCTGTCTGAATCTGGGGTTTTCCCTCCTCGGTTACTCTCATACATTTCCAGACCTATGTATTTTTGGATCAAGAAAATCAACATCGTAATCTATCCTTTATATAATGGCAATTGCTATGCATTATTACTGTAAAGATATTGCATTATATAAGTTACCACTTCGGACAGATTAAATCAGTCCTAAATAAATAATATTTGTATTTGTATTTACTATTTATTTGCAATTGTTTCCGTTATGTTGTTTTTCTATTGTGAGTTCTGACTACGGGACCTGATATATGATATGTAAGTAAGTTTCACTTGGTGATGAATATATCTTAAATTGGCAGCAAATGAATCTTTGTCTAGGCATGATATATATTAAGTTGTCCGGATTGATTCCAGATATTTCTTGAACCAATGAATGTTTCTTTCTCAATGTTTAAGTATTTAAGGTTAGAACTGGAGGGTCAAAAACATATCTTCCGTATTTGTACAATGATAAAAGAATTTAAATTTACACCCATTCGGGCAAAAGTATTCACGAGGGTTAACTACGTGATTGTATCAGATTAAAAATAAAAGGAAAATATAGATCTTTGACAGATATCAATTTCTTTAATTCGCTTGTCAAAAGGTATTCTATTGACATGCATTTTAAAGAAATTTGCATCTGTCAAAGACCTGTATTTTCCTTTTATTTATAATTTTCCACATCTGGTACGTTAAATGTCGACGAAAATCTTTATTACAACGATTACTATGAGAGTTGGCTGTTGTAGGGAAACATTAACTATTCCTTTCATATCCTTGAAACGTCATTGAAATATGGCACACATGGCGTCAAACTTTTCATTAAAACTCTTTTGAAATGTTTCAAGACAAAACCAAATCTAGGACATATCATACGTGACAATACTTGAACAGTAATGGTCAGCAACTTGTGATAAAGATGTGGCACTAGTAGAGCAGCAGAGAGGGTGGACAGGATTTCAAACCGAAACCAATTCAGGCAGACATAAAAGGAAATCCTTTAGGATTTTGCGCTACAGATCCGGCACTGACGTCCCGGGGGACACGAATTGTTTCAACCGAATATTTGATTAACTCCGATACGATATCTTGATCCATGTGGGATTGACTGAATGTGACTAAAGAAATTTCTAAAAAGATTATAATTTATATCTCCAATGCACCATTTCTGGTGAATGTTTCGTAGCGTATGTGTGTCAACTCCATTGAATACAACAAGAATACTGCAGTTATCTCTGATCACGTTTGGTATTTGAGTGTATCGTTGAGTGACATATATCACATCGGTATTTGTATGCCTACCTCTGGAATATATCCTAGCGGGATTCTTTTGATTGTCTAACATGACGTCATCATACACGACTCAATTGTTAATACTTCTATCAATAACATCGATGCTATCCTCATCGATTGCCGATTTTGCGTTTTCGTTAATCATTTAGCACCTCGTAACATCGCTGATCGTCTACACTCGGGGCTACCAAATACAACTTATCCCATTTCATACATCTCGTTATTAAATTAAGTAGCAGTTGAGTCTTGACACTTCCAGATGGTCCGATTATAATCATGCGAATAGAATTTGGTAGCGCTGCATGATGCTTAACTAGTTCTTGTGTTTTTGTCGCGGAAAAATCAATTACATTCATGCAATTATAAATAAATTATGGATCTATATTATATCAGTTTTTAGAGATAACGTCGCATAACAGTCTGTCGTGGTCAGCATCACAGGTAGCCATTAGGAATGGTGTACTAACTAGGCTTTCAAAAATCTGGTAACTTTAAATTGTTAACTTCTCCTGCTCGCAGGCCTGAACTCAATTTTAAAAAGAGTCGATTCGAAAACGGTCAAAGGCATTGATATACCAATGTGTTTGCACGTGCAATTCAGGAAAATGAAAACTGTTGAGACAAACCAGTCAAATTTTAGGAAATATTAGGCAATTGGAGACAGTTGACGTGCAATAATATATTCAAAACTAGCTGTTAATAAAGGCAGATTAGAGACGATAATTCAGACATCGATGGGAGTAATATAATGTTGGCGGGTAAACATGTTTATCTCAGAGACGTAGTACAAAGTACTTTTCTCGTGACATTTGTAAAAGTGGCGCGTATCCAAAAGTGAATGATACGAAAAGAGTTAGGAATTGTTGTTTAATTTAGTCATTTTAATTTCGTACATCGATTTACCCTAAAAACATCAGTATTTGTTTGCATATAATTTGTCTCAGATTTTAAATAATTCATATATTATATAAATTAGTTTTGATTTAGTTGTTTTACATGTAATACAAATCGTGAAACATAATGGTTGTATGCACTTCTGATGAGAAGTATATTATCTCTCTTAAATTATTTGTAGCTTGTATGCTGAGAATTGATTTTTCGGTTTATATACGGACATTATCCTGTCTATACCATTACATCTTTGTGTAATGTGTAATTCAACTCAAAGTTCTTTTCTTGTAAGCATAGGGACTTATGTCTAATAATACATATTAGCTTAAATGTTTTAGCCAGATCAGGAGGCCATTAGTTATCTAAGAGGTCTACTGTCACAGTTCCAGTTAAGAATGTCATGAGTTGCTGAAAAAGATACAACATATATACAATATATATATATATATATATATATATATATATATATATATATATATATATATATATATATATATAAGCTGTTTATTATTATCCGTCGAATACTAAAAACTGGATAATGGTCGACATTATCTTTATGTTTTCATGCAAACGTTTGTTCAATTTATAGCTTTCATTTCTCTTAATCTTTGAAGAAAATAACTACATACAAAATTTGATATTAGTATCGAGTCATGCGCTGTGCATGTGTGTGTGTGTGTGTGTGTGTGTGTGTGTGTGTGTGTGTGTTCAGGAACAGCCGAAAAATGTGTTTCCGAGTATTGGATGACGCACAGGATTACTGTTTGGATAAAACGCTTCGGATAAGGAATAAATCCCAGTCAATTTATGAAAGTCGTGATACAAACGATTGTGACTGACGAGCTTCCAGACCTGATTTTGAGTGCAAGAATGAGTACATATCAAATCTTATCAGGTCTATTATCAGGACATCGTATTTCAACACATTCAGAAGAGTGAGACACTTAATATTATTTTATAGGAAATATTACGTGAAAATATTCTGTAACAATGCGTTCCAATGTTTGCATTGTCATATATGTATTGCCATCATTTGATAATGTTAATTTGAAAACAAGACTGTTCCACGGAATAATTTTCACTCCTCCTATGTTCCAGCCATAACAGTTTAAACATAAAATATACAAACGCTCCATCATAAATATTTAATGTTGTTAACTAGCGTTTCAGTACTTAATAAAGAAATAAATTCCCATGCTAAGGTCTATCTTTGAATGCAAAATTACAGATGAATCTTTTCATGTACCCAGTTAAATTATTCCATTACCGTTTACTTCATGAACGTGCAGTTTGAAAACAGCATACATTCAAGTTCGGGAATAAAATACTTATACACTATATAAACTGTGATGATGTTTAAATATTACTCTAACAAAAAAACGCAAAAACGTACATATATTTTGTAAACCAAAGGTTTAAGAAACAACAGATTTCCGTCTAAATCTTTGCTCTACATAAAATAAGCCACATGACACGCAGTGTATTTTCTCAGAAATAAACCTAAAGTACGAAATAAACTAGAAATACAATAATACCGCTAGCTTGTTCATCAGCATATAATATAAACTAGAGCAGTTTACTCTTACGATTACCAAACAAAACTTACAACTTATGAATGCTGCTTTTCGTATTCACAGTTTAAAAGTCAAAGCTTTAATAACACTTGCCTAGCAATTTCTTCACCATTGCACCAATTTTAACAGTTTCTGTCAGAGAAGGTAAATTCCGTAAAACCTATGTGATGTTCACACCAACAGAGAATATATTACTCATACAAGACTCGATCTAGATAAGCGTTTACTTGATTCATTGCATATCTCTTAGAATTTGTGGAGTGAAATGTAATGATATAAAATGATTTCTCTCTCTATTTAGGGTCCAATATGTTTAATTTTACCTTTGTATGTTAGTTGTGTCTAGTGTCAACATCAACAGTAATGTACGTATAGTATTTATTTGTGTGAATTAAACTATACACGTTAATGTATTTGTTGTGTTTTCTTCGTTTTTATATGAAAATAATTCCAATTGGATTACACAAGATACGCACAGATTTATGTCAATATATGCCCTTGAATGTTGAACCAGTCATTCAATTACAATTCATTGAATTCAAAGTAAAGACAACATGGATGGGATTAGTTCTGAGCACTCCGCCTGCGCCTGATTAGATTGGATATGATCCTAAAAGAGATTACACTATCTACCTGGTCAAAAGTGATCAGAAACGTCGCATAAATATCATTGGCTAGATTGCATATTTGTATGAATTAATCATGACATTTTGTTTTCAATCTTACAAATGCAAAAATAGGAGTAGGATAATTAATGAAGATGACAAAACATATGTAGTATGTCCTTTGAAGAAAGAATAGTGATAGGTTTAGACTGATAGGTTTAGACAGGCCAGCAAATGAACATATATATTAAATAAACAAAAATTGTTCTACAATTTCAATATATGTTCTTTGTAAGCATAATATGTGAGTAATTGTGCTTATTATTAATTTTAGTATTGTATCATCATCTATCATCATCTAGACATGTTGACCCACCAGCTGTCTAACTGGCAGATACGTGATTCCCAGCAAAGCGTAGTGGAGCGCTAAGAGCTCGACGAAATACGTAGGACGTCCTTATTTTCCACTGCACTCAACTCAGACTACGGACGTCTCGAACTTGTCGTGCTTCCGAACTCATATCAGTTTGAGCGAGAGTAAGATCGACAACTGCACAACCCTTCCTCACTTAAAACAAAGTCACCGTCCAAGTCATTCATGCCATCTACGCATCCCATATAATTATCCCCTATGATCCTGTAGCAACAGGCAAGCGACAACGCGACAGGTGTGGGTACACTGGCAACCGTAGCCATAAACCTCAACAAAGGAGAATCAGGCCATGACGGTTGTTCACAGCTGACATAACGCAGCAGTGGAGTACGCCAAACCCTGCGTGGCGGAGTAGCCCTCTTCAGGAATACACTGTTCACCTTCGTGGCATGGGAAAACGGCTAATAAAGGTGCCCTAAATATTTGCTTGCTCTAAACGTTCTTAGTCAGCGTCCGCTAATAGCCGGATGCGGGGACCTACTTCAGCGGTTAATATACAAAAAAAAAGAAAAGAAAATGAGGAAAATTCATCTCACACTTGGAGCTTGAAATGTGCGCACCTTACTGGACAGAGACGATGCGGAAAGGCCCGAGATACAAACCGCCCTAAAATGAAAGGGACTCGCCAGCTACAAGGTGGACATTGCTGCCTTGAGCGAAACAATTTTACAGGATACAACGAACTCTGTTGGGTTCCGAATACGCTATCATTTGGGTGGCCGAGGAGGTGAAGAGCGCTGTGAGACTCGTGTCTGTTTTGCAGAGATAAGCAAACGTTGGCAAATTATCTGGATTTCCCAAGGTAGTAAACGACAGACGCATGACCATAGAACTCTCCCTCTTGACTGTATGAAAGCACCTTACCATCACCATTTGCTATGCTCAAACCATGACCAACCGATATTAAGTGAAGGTCAAGTCATATTCCATTGTGAAAACGAACATTCCGTGCAAAGGTTGGCCTCACCAGCCACGTGCACACGCACAGAACCGAAGCGACCCCACCAACCCTCAGATGACTAGAGTAATCCTCGTCGAATCGACGGATGAATAAAAGGAAATAAACACAACATCCTGACATAAAACTAACACAACAGATATATTCCACCAGTCGTCCCTGAAGGAATATATCCCAAAAAAGTCAAAATTATCCTCTCTTTTTAAAACTATTAACATCCGGGAATAATATCTTACACTTCTTATCTTCTTCGTCAACTCTACTGTGCCTTTAAGTACACTCAAATATACTAGCCAAGAATTGACTAACAGAATGTCATGGCAATAAAACTGGTATTCCTTGTTGTTAAAAGGACATCTGAATAATCTGGGCTGGTCAACAAGAATCTAAAGATGTTTTAATCTGGTTCACACTGCCAGTTCGTTGTGACAATGATAGACATAACTACATCGTAAAATCTAATTGCTTCTGACTGATAATTCAAAATTAGTGGATATTAATTCATCTTTGTCATATTTGCTCTTTAATTTTTTTTTCCAAATTAGACTGCGTCCGATAACTAGAGAAATGTTCCAGGTAATATTGTATTTAACAAAATGGAACTTTGCTACATTTCTGAGACATAATTTACCTCTTTTTTTTCTTTTTTAAGTAACTTAGTTTTTTCCAAAGACATAGTTTATACCCTTTGCAAATGTTGGCAATTAGTTTCTCATATCAATTTGCAAATTTGTACTTCACCTTTGCATGGTTTAGTTTAATGCGATAAAATATAAATATGGCGATATCATGCCTTAAGATAATTTTTAAAAAAAAATTCAAAATGAGAAATGTTCCCCATTATATTTGTATGTTGTAATTTAAAATGTTCTTTATTAATTTACGACTTTTTCCAGAGTTATCTGTCTTGAATAATGGTCCATTTGATGTAGTTTTTAGTAAGTGAACAATACAACCAAATCATGAATACTTTATTGCTTTGTAAATTTCGATTCGCTCTCGCATAAAATTTGACAATTTGTACGAGTCTAGTGTAAATTGTACGTGTTACTTATCATAAAAACAATTGTATAATTAACATTTGAAAGCATCCCAATATCCTATAACTTAATTAAAGTTTTCTCCTCGATATATTTAATGGTGGATATCATGAATTTAAATCTGCCTCCAGGACAAAGAACAGAATGGAGGCCATTTCCCTTCGATAATATCGGTTCCCTGGTCTTCCCCGTTAGGTACTGGATCCATTCACGACCTTGACGCTATCTTTAATTTTGTTGCACTACATATATGTATTGAGCGGAGACATGCGTCTGTTAAGGCTCTTGAGCCATTCCAACTGAAGGATCGAACACTGGATTTCACAGGATTCTGATCTTTCTCTCGGTTGCCTCCTTCAATATAATGAAGCTTATTTGCAACGCCATATTAGATATGAAGCGATTATCAGCACGTGCCTCTACATGCATTACTTGGTCCGGTGTACCCACTGAAGATATTCCGTCAGGCTGAACTGTATTAGACATCTTGTCTTTTTCGGTTTAAACAAGGATACAGGATACAATAAAACTGAAGTCAGTTCCAATTAGAAAACACTTTCTTCCTTCCAGTTCACAAAGAGCTGAACGTTATTCATAGATTAAGCATGTATGATGATTTGGTTGGCCTTCTCTGATAATGCATACGTTCATCCTGGAGTAAGGATTACGTGATACTCTTTACGAATTGTCCACCTTTCGTAATAGTATCTGTGTCAGAAGAATTTGACACAAGGTCTGTGTATAAAGTGTGGAGAACATCGAATAATGTCATAGTTTCATGCAGGGAAAATATTTAATGGGTATGTTACTGTACCATATAAGGTGCCTGCTATTCGATGAGGTTATTGTTCCACATCCACCATGCTTATATCACGATTTAGCATGGAGATGCATGGGTAGTGTTACAGAAAGCTTTCCAAATATAACAAACGATGCTTGTAGAAATGCTGATTAGGACTAATAAAATATTTAGATATATCCTATGATGTGGAGCTGAGGGTTTACGAAAATGATGCAGTTACGGACTAAATAGATAACATCTATATCAGTACAAGCATGCTGTTATTCAAATTCACAAAGGCAAATTACTGATATTTCATACAAACATTCATCAAGAAATATCTTAAATTCATCCATCATGTTCCAGACCTTTGTCCGACTTCTAAGTTTAACATATGTATCTCCTATATCCGTGCTGTTTCGCAAATGATTGAAACAAAATAATGTTTACAATGACAGCATACCGTCTACCAGTATGTTATTAGAACTGAATGGCCGCCTCTTAGAATTTGGCACATGGACAGGGTACAATTCTGTCTGATGAATTTGATTATATGTATTATATGTAAGTTTGTGGGGTACTTAAGTAGGTATATACGGTCGCTGGAGCAATCTAGTTACACAAACTCTTTTTTACATGCATATTTCTCCTACGTTTAGATGCTGTCTATAAAATCAAACTTTTCCACAGATCAATTTTGAGTGCAACCTTAGAATACTAAACCTTATCGGATCAACGGACGTACTCCGATGTAATAAACTAAGGAGACTTCTGTCTACAAAAGCAAGTCTGTTTGTTGTGGCTATGAGCAAATATGTAGGAAACAAGACCCGAGTGAATCAACCCCGCTTGAAAGATAAAGAATACAATTATAGATCCTTATGACGAAAGACATAGCGGTAATTCTATTAGTACTAGATTTAAATATGTTCCTAAACCTAGACAACATTTTTGGTCTAAATTGTGAAACGTCCGCTACAGACCACGCAATGCGTAAGAAGCAAATTAGAACATAGGATGGATATTGGAGTCATAACGGCTAACATGAAGCGTGTTTGATCAATTAAGACTTATGCTAATCATTATTAACTTTAAGTGTTTTGATTTTGTTCGAACTATGTAATTTTTCTTTCCAAGGGTACTTTATATATTTGTATCCACACAGATGATGTAAAAGTGGATGCATGACTTTCTGGTTACCAAGATGGCGCTATTTTTTCGGGTGCATTGTGAAGATATCAGTAACAGAAAATTGCGTGCTTTCTACACTTATACATTGTATTAATGGAACAAGTTGCTTGATTACATTATTATGGCTGAGTATTTATCGAAGGGTAAACTGTACCTAATGACTCATAAAAGGAACATATTTACTTTGATCAGGACACATTTGGTTTCAGAATATAACGATAAAGAAAAAGTTATTCCAATAAATAAAGTTAAAATAAGACATTCATAAGAAGGATAAAAATCTTATTTCATTCAAATGTGATGCATATCTTATTTAGAGAATATGTTGCGTTAATGTCTTGATATCATGTTCTATCCATACGATGTAGACATGCACTCATAATTTATTCCGGTACAAATACCTCATGAATCCATTTAATAAGATCACAAGGTAGAACATTGTCCGATCAGATTTCAGCATTTCTGATATTTAATAACGCAAATTAATGTTTACAGATATAGCCCAACATTTTCCCAAACATGTACATTTTCCAATTGGGATTTACATTCGATCAAAATAAAAGGAAGTAAATTAATGCGCAGATCTATTAAATCTTATCAAATTGTTAAGTCTTTAAGTAAACACGTTCGAAGTGTTGACAGGTGTTTCGAAACCAATTCTCTTAATTGTTGTTCTTTGTAACTAGGTTTTAAATACAGGTTTACATCTGCAGCTGATTGCCTAATTTCCCCCAAATCAGCTTTATTTTATTTTCAAATTTCAATTGATAGTACATACTACTTTCTGTTCTACGTTTCCGAACTCAAAACAACCTTTCGACTTGTACTGTGCTTTCATTTTGTATTCGTTTGGAGAAGACTCAAAATAAACAATTTTCAACGTCGTTTTAATACAACCTTTATAATCACTCTAACTGAATAAACTGAATTGCATCCTAACTATTCTTCAAATAATACACCATTATTACTGTCACAGAATTAGGCGAAAATTGAACTGATTTTTGTTCTACTTGAATTGCAAACGAAACTCACCATTTTCTTGATTTCGTCGTACACGCATTACCTGGGGTGATTAAGTGGCGTGTAACGATTTGCATGTGCCAATTTGTAATTTACATGAAATCCGAAATACTCGTTGTACGTGGTGCATGTCAAGCTCGATGTGATTTATGTTCACCTACTGAGAGTATATAAGGCTAAGGATTTCTCATTATTATTTACGGGAACCCAAATATCTAATCGAAGGATAGATAACCTCGTCTTGCAAATCTCCAGCCAAAGGGGTGAGTGTTAAATTTACATTTCGTTTTATTGTGAATTTTATTCAGATTATCATTTCGTATAATGATGCCTTTATTGCAATGAACGTGGAATATTTGGAATTACTATTCACTTTTAGACTTTAAATACAATATCGTAATCTACGGCTTAGATTATTTTTGAGACAACTATTATTAGTCTGGTTTTGTTTATTATAGCTGATTCAGTCTGATTCCGGAGATCTAATAACATCGTTGATTCCGTAGATCTGATAACATCTGACAATCATTGATTCAGTCTGATTCCAGCTGATTCCGTCGTTGATAACATCTAATTCCGTCGTTGATACCGTAGAAGTACATCTCTGATAGCGCATCTAATAACATCGTTGATACCGTCTCTGATACCGTAGCTGCTAACATAGTTGTTACATTGTTTCTGGTACCGTAGCTGCTAATAACATCGTTGATACCGTAGCTGCTAATAACATCGTTGATACCGTAGCTGCTAATAACATCGTTGATACCGTAGCTGTTAACACATCTGATACCATCTTTTGATAAACGTCTTTGATATCGTTTGATTTGTTGTGGGACATCTATTGTTTGTTCTGGAACATCTCTGTATAAATATCTGAATGTGCTTGTGCCGTTAATTTGTGCAAACGGAATTGAAGTATCTGTCTGTGTGTCGAACTGTCTGTTCGTCAATATCTGTGTAACGTGTAAATATCCGGAAAGCTAGAAGTCCGAGTGTCGGAGCTGTCTTAGAGTTGTAAAACGTCCGGGTAGACATCTAGGGGAGTGAGGAACCGTTGGTTCGGGTAGATGTTGTATGCTGTCTGAACGTATAACTGTGGTGGATCCGTGTAGGGTAACGTCCGATAATAGTATTGGTCAACCCTCGGTTCTCGGGGAAACTGGGAGACGATTCAACTGTTGCTGAATCGTGCGGTTATACAGGGGAGACACATAGGTGTATTGAAATTGTAATATAATTTAATACATTGTTGTATTTGCATGCTTATGTCAGATCGCAATAATATTTCAAGTGATCACATAGATATCAATAAAAGCTAGCAACTTGATTGAATACAAGTATATGATCGTGCTAGTTATCGCAATCCATCGTGCGATAGATAGTTTGTCGTTTGTGTTTATTTTTTTTCGTAAATCATTCTTGCATTTATTTAACTTTCGTAAAGGATTCTTGGATCTGTGTATAATCCAAGAGATCCCTTTACATCTGAGATTCCTTTTGTATTGTTATTTAATTTGTTCATGTATTGTGAATGGTTGTGAGTATAATTGTGGGTTGAGTGCATGAGTTATTGTGTTGTTACATCTGTATTTTTTTCATTTATAATTTATTACATAAATTTATATTTTCTTTCACAAATTGTGTTTGTATTGTTCATTTAATCCACTCTCCTCTCGGTAACAATTCTGTTACAATGGTGTCAGAAGTGGGATCGTTGGATTAAGTGAACTGTCAATCATTTTTGTGAAGGTATACATTTAATGTTTATATTCGAGCGTGACCTTCTGTTAAGATAATACTCTAGTTGGAGTTTATTTTTGTTTAGTTTACCTAGGTCCGTGTGTCCAGTATAAACGTGTTTAAAACATTGGTTTGGTTATATATCTATATTCATATTACAATTGTCATTGTCATGTCATCCCTTAAGGACTTGGTTGCCTTAGGCAAAGAATTTGGGTATGAAGGTGAAAGTCTAAGGAAATTTATTCAAGAAGAACAAGCCCGGGAAAGGGAAGAAAGGGCAAGGGCAAGGGAATTAGAAAGGGAATCCGATGAAAGGAAACGGGAATTAGAAAGGGAATCCGATGAAAGGAAACGGGAATTAGAAAGGGAATCCGAAGATAGGAAATGGGCCTTTGAGAGGGAAAAGATAGAATTTGAGAAGGAAAAGATAGAATTAGAGAAGCAGGCCCAAAGGGAAAAGATAGAATTAGAGAAGGAAAAGATAGAATTAGAGAAGCAGGCCGAAAAGGACAGGATAGGATGGGAAATGGAAGCGGAGGGAAGGCGATTAGAGTTAGATAAACTAGCAAAAGTAGAAATGTTAGAGTTAGAAGAAAGAGCAAAGCAACGGGATCATGAGCGTAAGGTAGAATTAGCGACATCTGGAAGAGAACACGATTCTGCCTTTAGCAAATTAAGGGGCCCCAAATTACCTCCCTTTGACGATGAAAAAGATAACATAGATAGTTATCTTCATCGGTTTGAGCGGTATGCCGAAAACCAGAAGTGGAGTCAAAATGACTGGGCGCTGCATCTGAGTGCTTTATTAAAAGGTAAAGCACTGGATGTATACTCGCGACTTCCTAGGGACGATGTGTTTAAGTACGACGTCCTAAAGGAAGCACTTCTCAAAAGGTACGAGCTCACTGAACAAGGTTTTCGAAAAAAGTTCAGGTATAGCAAGCCCGATAAGGGAGAAACCTTTGGTCAGTTCACCGTCAGAATTGCGAACTATTTTGAGCGGTGGATTGAATGCGGCAAAGCGGTGAAAACGTTTGAAGGGTTGACTGATTTCTTGCTCAGAGATCAATTATTTAATACAGTTGGGCGAGAATTAGATCAATTTCTGAAGGAGAAAGTCTTCACGAACGTAAAAGATATGGCTAAGCAAGCCGATTTATTTGCCGAAGCTCATGGGGGAACCCAGAACGTGGTTTTGAAAGATTTTAAGTCTGGAAACCAGTCTGTAAGACCTATGCCTAGGGAGCCTGTAAAATCAGCTGAGGTAGAAAGGTCAGTTGGGAATCCAGTTTTTCAGCGTGTGCGGTGTTTCTTGTGTAATGCATTGGGTCATGTTCAAAAAGACTGTCCTAAAAGAAAGGCACTTATACATAAGGTAGCAGTGGCTATACAAAGTAAAGGTATAACTGATAACATCGTACAGGTAGAACCTTGTATTCATTCGCTTGGCACGTGTTTATTTCCTGAAGCGCGTGTACCAACCGCGAGAGGGTTTGTCAACGGTCGAGAAGTCGTGGTATTGCGTGACACTGGTTGTACGGGCGTAGTGATCAAACGTAGTCTCGTGCAGGATAACCAAATGCTCGGGTGGGAATCCCCATGTATGTTACTTGATCAGACGATGGGTCGCATTCCCGTAGCAAGGATCACAGTAAAAACACCTTTCTTAACGGGAACTGTTGATGCCCTTTGTATGGACAATCCTATTTACGATCTGACGATCGGTAATGTTGAAGGTTCCCGTCTTCCAACCATGGCCGATTTTAAAATACCTTTGGCCCAGGCAGTCGAAACGCGAGCGCAAACACGGCGAGAGAAAACCGCGTTTCATAAATTAATAGTCCCTGAATCGATCTCAGGAATTTCGCGTGATGATTTCAAACAAGAGCAAGAACATGATGAATCCATCAGAACGATTGTTGAGAAAATCACGTCCGGCGCGATTAAACATTGCAAGCGTGGGGGTAGCTCTAGATTCGTACGCAAGAACGGATTAATTCATAGGGAGTTTAGCGCTCGGGAGGGTAAGAAGTATTGGCAAGTGGTCGTACCCCAGAGATATAGATCTCAAGTACTTAGGGTGGCGCATGAGTCAAGCATGGCAGGACACCTAGGTAGGGCTAAGACCACTAGCAGGGTAGTCGCTGAATTCTACTGGCCAGGTGTTAATGGCGATGTCACACGGTTCTGTAGGTCGTGCGACGTATGTCAGAAAACCGTCTGTAAGGGAAGGGTCACAAGGGTGCCCTTGGGACAGATGCCATTAATAGATACACCGTTTAAAAGAGTGGCAGTAGATATTGTAGGACCAATACACCCGGTTACCGAAAGAAAGAATCGGTACATACTTACTCTGGTTGATTACGCAACCAGATACCCCGAAGCCGTAGCGTTAACAACTATTGAAACGGAAAGGGTAGCTGAAGCATTAGTTGATATCTTCAGTAGGGTAGGGGTGCCAGAGGAAATCCTCACTGATTGTGGTGCCCAATTCACCTCTGACCTCATGGGTGAAATAAGTAGACTGTTATCCATCAAACAGCTAAACACTACCCCATACCATCCGATGTGCAATGGACTGGTAGAGAAGTTTAATGGTACCCTGAAAAGCATGCTGAGAAAGATGTGCGCGGAACGTCCGCAAGACTGGGACCGTTATTTAAACGCTGTTCTGTTCGCGTACCGTGAAGTACCGCAGGAAAGTTTAGGGTTCTCACCATTTGAACTGTTGTATGGTAGAACAGTTCGAGGCCCGATGCGGATACTACGCGAACTATGGACTGGTGACGTCGCGAACGAGGAAATAAAAACGACTTACCAGTACGTGTTAGATCTAAGAAACAAACTTGAGAGTACATGCCAGATGGCACGTGACGAATTGATTAAATCGGGGCGCAGATATGCCAAGTATTACAACCGCAGAGCGCGTAATAGGAAATTTCTTGTGGGAGATCAGGTGCTATTGCTTCTTCCAACGAGTTCGAATAAGTTATTAGTCCAGTGGAAAGGTCCATATGAAGTTAAAGAAGTAAAAGGTGACATGGACTATAAAATTGACATGGACGGTATTGTAAAAACATTCCATGCGAATATGCTCAAGTTGTACATCAAGAGACAGAGCGACAATGTCAATAAGGGGAGTTGAAAATATAGGCGCAGACTACTTGAGTAGGGCATGATGGGAAATTTGTATGAATTTGCCCAGTAATAAAATCCAGTTTGTAGTATAACCAGTGTAAATGTTGTAAGATATCATCAGTAGTTATTTTTCTTCTATTCTGTGTTAGTTTTAAAAATGTGTACATTTTTATTCTTAGGGGGGAGGTATTGTCACAGAATTAGGCGAAAATTGAACTGATTTTTGTTCTACTTGAATTGCAAACGAAACTCACCATTTTCTTGATTTCGTCGTACACGCATTACCTGGGGTGATTAAGTGGCGTGTAACGATTTGCATGTGCCAATTTGTAATTTACATGAAATCCGAAATACTCGTTGTACGTGGTGCATGTCAAGCTCGATGTGATTTATGTTCACCTACTGAGAGTATATAAGGCTAAGGATTTCTCATTATTATTTACGGGAACCCAAATATCTAATCGAAGGATAGATAACCTCGTCTTGCAAATCTCCAGCCAAAGGGGTGAGTGTTAAATTTACATTTCGTTTTATTGTGAATTTTATTCAGATTATCATTTCGTATAATGATGCCTTTATTGCAATGAACGTGGAATATTTGGAATTACTATTCACTTTTAGACTTTAAATACAATATCGTAATCTACGGCTTAGATTATTTTTGAGACAACTATTATTAGTCTGGTTTTGTTTATTATAGCTGATTCAGTCTGATTCCGGAGATCTAATAACATCGTTGATTCCGTAGATCTGATAACATCTGACAATCATTGATTCAGTCTGATTCCAGCTGATTCCGTCGTTGATAACATCTAATTCCGTCGTTGATACCGTAGAAGTACATCTCTGATAGCGCATCTAATAACATCGTTGATACCGTCTCTGATACCGTAGCTGCTAACATAGTTGTTACATTGTTTCTGGTACCGTAGCTGCTAATAACATCGTTGATACCGTAGCTGCTAATAACATCGTTGATACCGTAGCTGCTAATAACATCGTTGATACCGTAGCTGTTAACACATCTGATACCATCTTTTGATAAACGTCTTTGATATCGTTTGATTTGTTGTGGGACATCTATTGTTTGTTCTGGAACATCTCTGTATAAATATCTGAATGTGCTTGTGCCGTTAATTTGTGCAAACGGAATTGAAGTATCTGTCTGTGTGTCGAACTGTCTGTTCGTCAATATCTGTGTAACGTGTAAATATCCGGAAAGCTAGAAGTCCGAGTGTCGGAGCTGTCTTAGAGTTGTAAAACGTCCGGGTAGACATCTAGGGGAGTGAGGAACCGTTGGTTCGGGTAGATGTTGTATGCTGTCTGAACGTATAACTGTGGTGGATCCGTGTAGGGTAACGTCCGATAATAGTATTGGTCAACCCTCGGTTCTCGGGGAAACTGGGAGACGATTCAACTGTTGCTGAATCGTGCGGTTATACAGGGGAGACACATAGGTGTATTGAAATTGTAATATAATTTAATACATTGTTGTATTTGCATGCTTATGTCAGATCGCAATAATATTTCAAGTGATCACATAGATATCAATAAAAGCTAGCAACTTGATTGAATACAAGTATATGATCGTGCTAGTTATCGCAATCCATCGTGCGATAGATAGTTTGTCGTTTGTGTTTATTTTTTTTCGTAAATCATTCTTGCATTTATTTAACTTTCGTAAAGGATTCTTGGATCTGTGTATAATCCAAGAGATCCCTTTACATCTGAGATTCCTTTTGCATTGTTATTTAATTTGTTCATGTATTGTGAATGGTTGTGAGTATAATTGTGGGTTGAGTGCATGAGTTATTGTGTTGTTACATCTGTATTTTTTTCATTTATAATTTATTACATAAATTTATATTTTCTTTCACAAATTGTGTTTGTATTGTTCATTTAATCCACTCTCCTCTCGGTAACAATTCTGTTACCAATAAAATTTTAACCAATACAATAAAAACTGAAAGCTTTATACTATTTTCATTACAGATATATGTGCAGGATATTTTACGCTGTAACATGTGCCTTAAAATACATTGCCGGAATAAGTGGAAATGTATAATTTGTTTAAATCAGTATGTTTCTCATTTATTTTGATAAAATTATTTGTATCATTTTATACCGTTCATTTATATTAATTTACACCTAAAAGTGCTTAACAGTAGCCTCAAAACGTCAATGAAATAGACTTTTGAAAACTGTATAAATCCTTTAAGATTTTATATATCTAGTCTAAATTTGTGGATACCAACAAGATCTGGGTGGATGATATCTCTTGATTTTAAAAGGGTAATAGTTCATGGCTTTGAAACGATTTTTTGTCTTTCCTAAAATGTTCGTTTCATATTTTGGTTTCACTATAAAAACTATATATGACATCTAACTTTAATATGATGGATATATAGTTAGATAGATATGGATCATAACCTATTTCGTCTTAATCGCTTCTTCCTGCATGAATAACGTGATGCATCTCGATATTCCCTTGATGTGAATTTCTGCATCACCACCAAATTGTCGTTGATATATTCAATTTAGTAATAATTGGTACGAGAGGGTGTGAAATGCTAATTTGGTTTTAGTTTGGTTTTAGATTTTTGCTAATTAGATGTTTGTTGTTTTTTTTGTTCTATTTTGTAGTCATATATGTTATTAAGCGTTCAAGCTTCTAAAGATTGGTCTCTATACAACGTTATCGTTATCATTATTATTATTATTATTATTATTATTATTATTATTATTATTATTATCATTATTATTATTATTATTATTATTATTATTATTATTATTATTATTATCATTATTATTATTATTATTATTATTATTATTATTATTATTATTATCATTATTATTATTATTATTATTATTATTATTATTATTATCATTATTATTATTATTATTATCATTATCATTATTATTATTATTATTATCATTATCATTATTATTATTATTATTATTATTATTATTATTATTATTATTATCATTATTATTATTATTATTATTATTATTATTATTATTATCATTATTATTATTATTATTATTATTATTATTATTATTATCATTATTATTATTATTATTATTATTATTATTATTATTATCATTATTATTATTATTATTATTATTATTATTATTATCATTATTATTATTATTATTATCATCATTATTATTATTATTATTATTATTATTATTATCATTATCATTATTATTATTATTATTATTATTATTATTATTATTATTATTATTATTATGTTCAGCGAGAAATGATGGAATAACAGGAGTATTTAAGTAGTAATATAAGGCTTTTCAAAGAGGCCTATTGCACTATTATTGTCATTATTCCGATGTTTGCTGCATTCTTCACTTTATCTACACGAATATTGATATATTATTCATCTCATGGAGATAAAGTCAATAATATTAAAAGAAGGGTATTGTTGATTCATTTTAATACATTGTTTATCCAAGAATTTTCCTCTAAACGTGGTACTATAGTTTCGGATATTGCAAGCTCTATAACTAATTACATACTATTTCGTCGTTGTCCTCTACGACTAAATATATTGTTTCATAATTTACTTCATACTTTTGTTTACTCATTTAATTTCATTGCTTTTTGTAAGTTTCTTAAATGAGGAATATATTTAACATTTAATCACACTAACAATAAGGAGTGTATATTCAGTAATTCACAATGACATCTAAGTATTTTATGTTGGAAGCGAGAGCATTCTATTACGACCAGTACCGTAAATGTATCACAGAAAAATTAATAATCCCTCACAAAATGTGTTAATTATGTCCAATTTAGTGTTATCTGTAAGTAATTCATTTCTACATTTCAACTATAATCATCTTTAGTTCCTCCTCTTGAGCTGCACATTAAAGTTCACTTGTTTAAAAATGGTACAGTTTTAATTTATAACTTAGACAACATGAGAAAGAGTTAAATTTGAAACATGGAGTTTATTTTATTTTTATTTTCTGTACCTCATTGGAAATATGTTGCAACCACTTCAATACGAATTCTTTTGACAGTACTTTCAGTAATAATGCTGTTGAAGAAAAGATAAGTAACATATTTAACACGTAGAAAGGGTTTTCGATTGTTAATTCCTAGCTTTCAGTTCACTATTTCACCCAGAATAGACGGAACATTTCATGACAATAAATTGAAAAAACTAAGTTGTTTACTCTTTTATCCTAATTTAGCCGAGTTTTGAAAGATTTCAAAGCTAAGTCCATGGCTATAGTAGTTATAGTATCTTTTAAACCAGAGTTTAAATATAAATGTTCAATATTCTAATGTAACCTTTAAACGGTCACTATCGATCATGATGATTCTCCTCATAGTACCAAAATAAAATATATAGTTCACTGGAACGTGAAGCCATCAACTAAACTTAAATCAACATGACCTTTGTTTCTCTACAAGTCAAAGTGATAATTCAAAACTCAGTTTATACAAAGTATTTAAACATTCGTGCTGAACTAGTATCTGTAGGAATTTGGTATGATTATTGTACAATCAGGTTTATTTACATTTCAAGTCCTACAAAAACACTGATATAATAAGCGGTACAAAAGCAATTGCAATGTATGTATGTGTGTGTGTATGTATGTGTGTGTGTATGCATGAATGCATGCATATGTATGAGTATGCATGTATGTATGCATGCGTGTGTATGAGTATATATGTATGCATGCATGCATGCTTGTGTATGAGTATGTATACGTACGTACGTTCAAGTGTATGTATGTATGTATGTATGTATGTATGTATGTATGTATGTATGTATGTATGTATGTATGTATGTATGTATGTATGTATGTATGTATGTATAATATGTATGTATGTATGTATGTATGTATGTATGTATGTATGTATGTATGTATGTATGTATGTATGTATGTATGTATGTATGTATGTATGTATGTATGTATGTATGTATGTATGTATGTATGTATGTATGTATGTATGTATGTATGTATGTATGTATGTATGCATGCATGCATGCATGCATGCATGTATGTATGTATGTATGTATGTATGTATGTATGTATGTATGCACATGTCTGATTATATAAGTAGGTAAGTAGGTGATAGCACTCTGTAGCACTTTTGCACAATATTGGTGTTTTTTTACAGAGATAAACGTTCGAAAAATGTGATTAGATAGTAGAAAGATAAATATAGCAATAACAAATAAATGAGAACCATGTAATAATATTTGTTTAATCGAAATATCTTCCAAATACACATGTGATTTTTTTTTGTTTGTTTGTTTAGGATATTTAACGTAGCTTTAACAATTTTTCAATCAGATCGCTAAGATGTCTGCAGTGAGACAGTTTATGGTGATGTCTATCACTGGGTCATCATGCCGCAGACATGTAGAATGATGTCCCTGCCAGTCATATTATCCTGAAACCAGGTCGACCATTCCTAACAGTAACCTCTTAATGCTGGGTGCCAAGCAATGTAGCTGTTAGTACCATTTTTGTAAGTCGTTGGTATGACTCAGCCCGGGATCTAACCCACGACATTCCGCTTTCGTGGCAAACGCTCTAACCCCTAGGACATCGCAGCGGTTAGATACACCATTGACATCGTACTGTTGTGTACAATGCATGCGCATTATACATAGATAGTTTTAATAATCAAATTTCTTTCTCGTTTTTGTTTAGTTAAATATATTAAACGTCATTGTTTATGCTTTATTATGAATATTATAACATTTTTAATTCTTACATTCAGTATATTATGTTAAATATTTATAAGCATTAGGAGTGATATTAAAACATTACAATAGCTACCAAGCTCTTAGAAAGAGTAAAACATTGTACCATGGAATAACGGGACAATGTTTTGACTTCGGACAGGCAGTATATATAAAAAATTTACAACCAATTTAGCTTGCATAATAAATAAAACACAAGTTTAATAAATGATGTAATCATTTGTAGAATTATAAATCGTTTATAAAAATAGTTACCTAGGGTATTATGTAGAACAATTGTTATTGCAACACACGGCAAAACATTCAACTCGGGTGCTCTTAATCACTTATAACCTGGGACTATGTAATAGTCTAGACCTTACCTAATTTTCTTTTGTTTATGTGATGCGGCAATTTCAATTGAAGCATGCAAGTGAATGGTTTTCTTTAAGAATCAACCTTGCATTTCATTGGCAATTCCTATGAAAATGCTTTGATCTAATTGGTTCATGTTCTACATCGTGTCCTACTTAAGTAGCATTTTTCAGCTAGCCAAAGCATTCCTTGATTGAGTGCTAGCAGTAGAAGTAAAGAAGAAACCATCAGTTTTGTAGCAGCTTGTCTTCAAATTTAGGCGAGTAGAAATCCTCTGACAATAATTTATTTCAAGATCACTGATTTCTTATTGTATGTTTTTCATAAAATGCTATCATTATTTAAATTTGTATTATCCTGAAAACATGCCAAGCACCGTATTGTTATATAAGAACTTGGTACTCGAATTGGTTTTGTATTTGGAACTCGATTCTCTCATCAATGTTATCAAGTATATTTGAAATCGATAGTTAAAATTTGTCAAATACTTGCAAGTATTATAATATAAGCAAATGACATATAATCTGTAATTTAACGTTTCTCACAAGAAAGGGTTATCTTTATTTTCTTATTGTGTATAGGGGGAATACACATATATAATCATTTAGCTGCTAAATTGTAGCATCTATAAACAAAAAACATCTTACATCAGATTTTGGTTTTGTTGTAATGTTATACAGTGGTAATTTCATGTCCTAATCGCATACAAGTTTAATCTTCGTATGCTTGAAATGAGTCAATAATTTGAAATGTCAGTTTGTTGCAATGCATATCATGTATATTCAGCATTACGACATCACATTACAACCCAAATGTTTGGGTATACGAGTTAGTGATTACTCAGGAAAGATCTATAAAGATGTAATGTTTCGTTCTTTATTTAGGAAGCACCGATGTGTTTTTTCACACTGCTGCTGATCTTAACCGGATTCATATGTTGTTACAAATAAGTGTCAGGAATATTGTGGTACACCTCGTTTGTTCGTCGATTTGTCTCTCTGTTAAGCGATTTTCTTCTTTGCTACTTGATTTGATATTAATATCTTTTGTAGTTTATATTTCTGCGCGTACGATATTGTAAAAGGTTTGAAATTTGGATCTACTTGCTTGGAGTTCTAAAAAGGGTTTTAAGTCAGCTGTTTAAAATCAATTCCAGTAACATTGTGAATCTCACACGAAACGTTTATATTCGCAGTTAACCCATGAAGATATTAGATATATAATTGATTTAGGGTCGAAGCTTTGACATCTCTATCTGCGGATAGGCGGATCATTAATATCTGAGGGAATACATGTATAATGATACCATTTAGGAATTCACCATGTGTTAATATCCTCAACTAACACTACCACTAATACTTCTAATTTTATTATTAGTACTACAAATATTATCACAGGTGATCAATATGAAGAGCTTAATCGTTCTTGCCATTGCCGTCCACCTGGTCACCGTACAGGGATCCAGAATAATTCAACAAGACCTCGACTATGAGCAAATGGATGACTATGGTATGTATGTATGTATGTATGTATGTATGTATGTATGTATGTATGTATGTATGTATGTATGTATGTATGTATGTATGTATGTATGTATGTATGTATGTATGTATGTATGTATGTATGTATGTATGTATGTATGTATGTATGTTGTTACGTGCTTAGGCTCGAATAAACAGTAACATAGAAAGAGTGAAAATAACAAGCTTGTAAAACTTAAAAAACAATTTATTGAGTACAAATATATTTCAGAAAAGAAAAAAAAACTTACTGTTTTAAGAATTAATTCCAAAATTAATCCTAAAATAATTCAAAATATTATCCACTAGAGAATTTTGCAAAAGTCCTGGTAATAAAATGTCCAATAATGCTAAGTTAGAATTCCAGCAAAGTATAGATATAGAAGACAATGTCTCTTGATGAAGTTGAAGTCAATTCTTATTAATGAAAGTCTATGAGCACATATTCTTGTCCAGATAACTAACACAATTATTCCTCTTGATCCAAACGAATTGGCACAATTTCCAGTACACGGTAATTAAGAATAACTCAAAACACACACACACACACACACACACACACACACACACACACACACACACACACACACAAACACACACACACACAACTGAGTATTCTAAAGCCCAAACTTCTACTGAATAACTCGCTCCAAATCATAGTTTATACACCTGGTTTATCGTAAACAGAAAAAGGAAACGACCTTCTAGAATCTCTAGAACAATCTTACGTTCAAGCAAACACGTAAACAGCGTATGACCCAAATAAATTAGAAAGATGTTTATACTTTACTCAATTTGTTCTTGGAAACAACCATTCATTTCTAAAGCTTGTTGAAAACTCTGAAACCAGGTCAGAAATGAGGTCAACACCTGGTTTTTATCATGTAAGGTACAGATCACCCCACCCACTTCAATGAAAGAATCTTAAAACTTAAAATGCCAAATAACAAACAAACAATGAAAATAAATATAAATTACTTATATCACATATACGTAACAATGTATGTATGTATGTATGCATGCATGCATGTATGTATGCATGCATGCATGCATGTATGTATGTATGTATGTATGTATGTATGTATGTATGTATGTATGTATGTATGTATGTATGTATGTATGTATGTATGTATGTATGTATGCATGCATGCATGCATGCATGCATGCATGCATGCATGCATGCATGCATGCATGTGTGTGTGTGTGTGTGTGTGTGTGTGTGTGTGTGTGTGTGTGTGTGAGAGAGAGAGAGTGTGTGTGTGTGTGTGTGCGTGCGTGCGTGCGTGCGTGTGTGTGCGTGTGTGTAGTGTTCATATCACCCTGTACATGTACGTTAATATTCTTGAACCGGTTTTACTTTGAAGAAGCATACCCGAATCTACATCGTTACCGCACAATAAACATCATTTCTTATATATTACAATACTAATGAAGTAAAATAATTCTCATAATAAATATTATGATAATATATCCATGAGTACAGTAGAAAGAGTCTTTCTAGAGTTTTCACTTACTAATATTTGCAACGTTATCGTTTTATGAAAAAGGTCGCGATTACATTAGTGCTGATAGAAGTGACGTAATTACAGCATGGGAAGACCTAGACGAGATTCAGGGTATGAGAATGATAGAGGATGCCCATCCAGAGAAGAGAAGCAATCCTATCAAGTGCGAGGAATCAACCTGCAAACTATGCTACCATTCATGTAAGTGTTCGGTTTGTTTTCCTTATTTACAGACGAAACATTGGCATTGGCTGATATATTTTTATCCTATAGCACTGTGCATTTTACGTTTTTGTGGCATGCGAATGGCATCCAAAAATCACGATTATAACTATTAATCTTTTACTGGTGGCACGTGAGCAATCATTTTGTAATTACTCGGGAAACAAATGACGCGCTATTTTTTAAATGTGTTGACAAAGCCTGTGACAAACACTGGGATGGCACTTTTCAAGTTGTTGAACTCAGCGGGTTTTAATGATGTCATTTAAACTGACTGTTAAAACTTAAATGTCTTAATGATAGTGTAATTCTCATTAAATCATTCTTGATGTTTACGTATCGCATATTATCGATTCTCCTGACAATGCCAATGACAGTAAGATACATTTGTAACAAGATAACTAGGTGGGATTTCCGGATTAACTAAAGAACACTTTTAACGATGATATAAATATAATGTTTGAAAATCATTGCCTTGAAGGAGAAATTCATTATAAGTACGTGCGTGAATATATAACCCAAATATTATATTAATTTACATACGAATGCACAAATGTAATAATGAACAATACAAATAAATTACTTTACAAATTACAAATATAAAGTGTGAATGATTCACGGTGATTACACAATAAAAAGATCCATATAGTTTACCCATCTAGCAAACAATGTAGATTTTTACTCTCGTAGTAACATGCATACAAAAAGGACAGATATACAACGTATCTTTACAGGTCCGAAAAAGACAACGGGTTTTATGAACTCGAAAACAGGCCCACGGCTAATAGATTATATTTAAGGAGATGCATTCATCATCAACACATTTTATTTAGTATCCTTCGCTGCTAGAGTTCAGTTTCACGGCTGATATGCTTAAGGTCTGTTGTTGGCTTTACAACTTGCACCACGTCGACCCTGATCGCTCCGAAATCTTTGACCTATATGGTCACTCTGGGCATTCCAGCCAATCCAGAAGCAGTATAGACACTCCCAGACTCTGCATACATCTAACAACATATGACATCTGTAATATACACGACACAGGCATAAAACTGTGATAACATTATCCACTATAATACTTATAAAACGAGTTCAGAAGTAACCTAAGCCTGTTCAAAAGGAATCTTACTGTACAAAAGATTTCTTTAAAATGTACTTTATATTACTAATATAAATTCAATGCCAAGTCGCGCGTCCCACCTTAGCATATAAAATGTGTTTTAGTGTCTCCTTGTCCACTCATTTGATGTTATATGTTTAAGTGTTACAACAAGAACGTAATAAAACAAATGTTTTAGTTAGGGTTGCTCTCTGTTTTGTTCGTCAAATAATAAGTGTTTTATGCAACCCCAATAACTCTTGGGTAGTTTAATATTTTCTTCCCTGTGTCCGAGCTGGCAATGGGCCTGATTTTTTTTACCACCCTCGCTTGAACTTAGATTAGAATTAACGTCCCTTAAGAGTATTAGGTCCAAAGGATGGGTTCCTTTTCATTTCGTTTTCTGTGATTCATTATGTTAGAACGACACTGCCAAAGTCATTTTTGTCCTTTAGTTGTGCAATAGTGTATCGTGTTATAGTAGTTCCTACTTTAGATGCTGTTGTTGTATTGTGTAACAATATTTCAGCACACGATTGGCTATACATGGTAGCCAGTATTTGATATGGATATTGTTTTCTTGTGATGACCATAGTGTTCTGCGTTTACAATATACCGGTGTTCTGGATGTGACTCCGTTACCTAGTCTGTGTTTTGTGTGTACTTCATAAGTACAAAATACGTTTTCTATTCCAAAGTCCTGAAACTGGGACCGTTCCTTCAGGACTTCCATGATACTTCACAAGAGGCATTCAATAAGTTCCACCAAAGTCCTAAAACAAGTCCATACCTTTAGAATTGCCAATATCCTTTAGAATTTTCATTATTCAATATGTTGAATCAGAGTCCCTTTACGTTGTGTATCCGTTACTTTAAAATGTGCTGTTTTTAATGTTGTTCGGGTTATACTTCGTTATAATTACTAATCCATCACAAAAGTAGGCTGCTCACTGAAACAAATATCCATAATGTAAATAGCGTTACCTACAGTGAGATATTTTTATACAGAGACATCTTACGTGCACTCTAGGCATTCGGTTACTCTATAAAGCACTTTGCACGTGCGGCATGGGATGTATCGAATTCGCTATTTTCCAATACGACACAATATACGGTAATCACCATCGGATATCGTTGTACACCAAAATCGAAACTCGAGGATTTAATTATAAAATTGGTTTATACAATCACGTTACTATATATATATATATATATATATATATATATATATATATATATATATATATATATATATATATATATGATCATACAAGCTTTCTTGTGCAAAACGTTTGTCTGACGAAGGTGCAAAGCCCGGAAATATTTTAAGATTTAAACTATACAATCATGTTTCGTGAAGCAATCATATGTATGATGCATGCTCTCTACCTCTCATTAAACTATTCCGTCTACAATGGAAATACAGGCAAATATTTCTCAATCTAAGATAAATATGTATATTGAATGTTGTTTTTGCAGTTTGCCTGGGAGTTAAGCATTTATCAGGGAAGAACCAGTTATATTTGCATGTTGACTACAATGAGCACACTCTCTTTGACAAGACCGTTGCTGGTAAGTCCATATTTTTACTATGAGTAAAATTAGGTATGTGCTCATCTTCAACTTGATCTGCCTTCAATATAATTAGATACGATTTTTGTATTGTTGTCCTCAGCTATGTGACAGTAACATAATCAGTAACTAAATATGTATGAATGAGTGCGCGATTCGAATTAATTGTGGTAATTGCCATGTTACGGTCTGGGTGGAAACGAAATACGGTTAGATAAACGATGGAACTAGTCATGATTATCCGATAACATATATATTCTTTCCACAGACTCCAGGATTTCATACTCAAATGAGCAGGAATCCTACTTAGCTCATGTAATTTTCAAAAAAGCTTCCAATTTGTACTGTATTCTTTACTTTTCAGTAAAAGACATCGATGTATGCAAAACGATGAAGCTCTTTGGGATTGGTGTCAAATCCTGTCTAAAACTAACCAAAACGGAAATCGTAGGTGGTAAAGTCTGTACAATTGTGCAGGTTAGCGTCCCTATATACTCTAAAACATTTGACAAGATGTGTGTGTAAAGAGGCAGTACGGACAAGTGCGTCTATCCAGCTAATATTCGCGTTTCTTCCTGAATAATATTAATGTTAAAGAGAGTATCGGAATTATCACTGTTCAAAGAGCTAACCTATCGTAAATAAAAATGTATATTTCCTAATATTATTTCGTCCATTTGTATATATTCTTTTCAATTTCTCTTCCGATTTTCTCTACTTTATCTATACATATTTTATATTCTGGCTAGGAAACTTGAGTTTGCTTTTTCTTATGCTACGTCTCGCAGATAATAGTTACGAGGCAGACATATGTGATCCTTAAGCATTCTAAATGTTCAATATATGTTATAGACATATTTCGTGAGTGATGGGTGTCCTTTTAAAACAACACCGCTTGGCTACTAATATATATATATATATATATATATATATATATATATATATATATATATATATATATATATATATATATATATGTGTGTGTGTGTGTGTGGGTGTGTGTAGCCCATAGGTAAATATTTAAAGGCAGAAAACAAAAAACAAATGAGGAAATGATTAAATGTCAGAGTGATAATTGAATCGCGCTCTAGGTTACGATGCAGCAGAATATTACTCCAAATGAAACCTAAAAATGGGTAGTTGTATTACAAAACCAGGGGATGGATCATATGATCAGGTCAATAGATATTGCACCAATGCTAACGTGTGACGACACCTATCTATGTAAAGTATGGATTAACCAATTTGTCTCTCTTATAACAACATAGAACTCTGAAACGTCCAAATATAAAATAGGTGAGAAGGTCAGGATATCATAATATGAACATATTTGATCTAATGGATATCTTCTTAATTTCTCAAAAAAGTATTCATTTATCGTGTTCCTTGTAATATATACATTAGAATCTTTGAAGGGTGGGAATAATGCAAGAATAATGTGGTAATAACGAGGGAATATTTTGTCAGAAGAAAGTTGGTATATACAATCAGAAAATAACGAAAATATCTTCATGATTTTATCTTCATGCACACTATATTAATAAAAGCCAAAATAAACGTAAAACGAAAAGGATATGATGGATTTTCCAGTAGATGGGACTTGTGAGAATATGTTATTTTAACGAAGTAGTTTCGCTAAGATTACAATCATTGATTGTCTTTGAAACATCTTTGTAGTTAGGTGTACAATAAATAGTATGATACATACATAATATGATGTCTTTTTTAATGAAATGACACATATTGATGTCGTAAAAAATAGTATTCCCGATCTGCATAGGGTAGGTATATATTTACATCTGAATCTCAGCAAAACAAATACAAAAAACATTATACAAACAAACAATTGTTACATTTGAATGTGGAACAAAACCTCATAAATGCTCGTTCCTCTGTTATTAAAAAATATACTACACATCAATATGAAATAAGTCATTTCAGGTTTAAATATCTCGTCTTCAGGTTAGAGGAGGAATAAGAAGGATCAATAATAAAGCTATCAGTGAACATTGTCGAGGAAAGTTTACTCAATGAACAATGCAAAATGTAAAAAGAGCAGATAATTTGAGCTTGGGAAAACACTGAAAAAATGTGTGATTATTTCATTTTTTTTCTTTGTTTCTTATTTTCGTATGGTTGCTTTATTGATTTAATTCGCAAGCATTCCATATAAGAGATCGGAAACGAATTTAGAGACATATTGGTGTTTTTATAAGATTCATCATAGAAATTTAATGGTAGATACATTAACAGCAATACGAGTAGAATTAAACATCTATTTACGAGATTTGATAAGATGATGCACACACCTTTTTCGTGTACAAATGTTTACACAACATGATTTTGCATCTGGCTGAGTATATTTAAAACCCACTGAGAGATTCATCCGTAAAGACAGCAAAATATGACTTTCATACAAAAATTATATGGATTGAATGTCATCTAATAAATATATGAGAAAGATTTGAAAATGAGTTTCACATTACTGTTTTCACGCACAGGGGCAAAACAGATTTATTAATAAATTAAAAGGTCGTATTTAAAGGCATATACTTAATGAAGAAAGCAATGGTGTGTATCTTGTAATTTTAATAAGAGATTTTTTAAACATGTTTCATGCTCAGTAAGCAGAACTAAAGAAAAGAATGCTTTTTTTCTTTCTTCAATCACACAAAATATTACGAAACAAAACAATTAACTCAATAGACATAGTGCCAGAAAAGAAATATGTACGTACATTTTAAAAACAGAAACATTATCAGACATTCCCTGTATTCTGTATTGCAATTTAAGGTAACCAAACACCTAACACAAACGGCAGAGTGCCAAGAAAGAGTTATATCGTTAAATTTAAAAAGTAATCAATGTCATTTGTATTATACCTTATAAATTGTACAAGTAACATTGGGTCAAGAAGAACGTATTTTGTAAACCCTAAGAATCCAAGCATGCCATCACCAACAACAATATCAAAAGAAACCCCATGACAATTGTGTATTTGCCTCTAGTCAACTCACAAGAAGGATGACATCACAGTCTACAAATGCATAGACTACCTACATGAAGTTTGAAATGTTTGGAATTATTTCTCTAAACTGTTACTATGGAACCAAGGCCGACTAAGATGCTTTGAAAACAGTAGAGACAGCGACAATTGTTTGAAGAACATATTCTACTCATGTCTGTACAACGTTTGCTATATGGCTGACGTTGAAGAGCAGACATTACGGTAGACAACTGACAAGTGAAAGATCACGATGATTTAACTTGAAAGCACAGATGTCCCAAATACGTTCAGTGTGATTAAAATTATAAAATGTGAATATAGCATTTAAAGCGATTTGATTCCGTGTACAATCTAATATTTTTAAATAAGTAGATTTTTTAACGTTTTCTTAAACGGAAGCCATTATTCTGATATTTATATCTGTATATCATTCACATATATAAATAACGTTTATCCAATATCCATGTTTTTTTTAATTCTAGCAAACATATGATTGTAATTCTGTTTTCCTGAAAGCAGCAAATCTTTGCTCTAAAATTTTACTTTTATGCTATGACCTTGTGCAGTTTTATGCAATATATATACCGTTCCATTTAGCAGCAGAGAGAGAGCGAATCCTACAACTTTTGAGACATAATCGATTTAAACCGTCAAAACGGCAAATAGATCCTTCCTGCGAAATCTCATGTTTTAACCCAAAAAAAATAAAGTCTCCATTTGGTAAATAGAGCCTTATTGATTTCTTGCTCAAAACATGAATTTGCGCGGATGATACTCTATTCGCGTTTTCGTTGCTTAACCATAAAACGTCGCAGCGATGTTGTCATCACCCCCTCTGCTGCTATGGGTTAATAATGAAAATCACTACGATTTCACAAACAGACTAATTTTGTAGAACCTCACCTTGTAGATCAATTAGATTATTGGACTGGTCAGTGAGTTTGAAGTTGATTCTGGTTAATGAATTATTATGACTTCACATATAGACTGGATTAGTTGGATCCTCGATTATTAGAAATCCTGGAGGAGCTGTTGGTACAAATGAATACAAAATATATCCCTGCTGAGCTTGATTTGATCGTTCTAGATTTATTTGATAGCTTCCTTCGATAATATCACATACTAAATTGATCGCTATCACCGAGGATATATTCACATTTTGAGGAGCAATATACCTGCCACCACCATCTGTGTCATTATTATGTGTCAGGATAGTTGTTTGTGGTTTTGTTAATTTTTTCCACGCATCATGAATTATTTTAAAACCAATATCGATGGCATCATTGAGAGATTTTTGTAGTTCTAAAATATTATATCCTGGTAGTTTAAATGTTGGAATATCGTCTATGCGGATATTAAATTTTGTTGCAAAATCTATTCTCGTACTAAGATGTCTGTCACCTTCTACATCTTCAATGATTTGTGAATGAAATGTTTCCATGTCATTGATGATTTTGTTACATATTTCTACGACGCTGATAAATTCATCTTGGGTGAGAGAACCGGATTTAAGGGATATTAACAACAGTGAAATATCGTTATTGAACGCTGTGAAATTTTCAGTGATTTTATCCTGTCGAGTTATGTAATAATTAATAGCGTAACTTTCTATTTCAGTGAAAAAATTTAATTTGGTGTAATCGCTATAACTCTTTAGTGGATTGTCAGATTTTATCCTGTCGGTGATATAATTAGATTTTTGTGGTTCTGGTAAATTAACGGGTTCTCGTTGAGGTGGGATTTCAGGCCATCCCAGTATTGTCCTTATAGAATTCTGATAGATATCTACGACGTATCCCTCTGTGCTTATTTCAATGGCAGATGATAGTGTCGGCTCTTGAACCGTTATAGCTATTTTTGATTCTTTTCCAGTAATCGATTTAATTCTACGTTGCAATTCAGCATTGATTTGTTCAATTTGGTATGATCCGGTTGGTATCGAAACAACGTTCCAGTCTGAGGTACCGTCGTCTTTATTCTTATACGAGAACACCAAGGAATTATTCGGTTGTTGACCACCAAATGATTTTGATCTGATATTTGGCCATCTATGGTACACTCGTAATTTTTCTAACGCGATTTCCTTCACGGGGACTGGGGTAGGGAAATTCACACTGAATTCTGGATTCGTTGATGTTATTGAGATCATGCTTGTTTGTACTGGGTTTGTGTTCTCCACTATTTGTTGAAGTAATTCCATCGGTGTTGTCATTGTTATTATACTGTTGTTGTATTTCTAATTTTGACATCGCGGAATCATAAATACTGACCATCGCTGAGAACTCACTACCTGATATAATTGTATCATTGAGCGATGACGATATCAACGAGGATAATTGCGAGTATGCGGTTGATGCAACATGAAATTGAATTAAGTAATCTTGCAGTTTACTCTGGCTGCATGATGATATTTTTTTTTGTTATTCCGGTTGATATACCCGCGATTGTAGCCGCCGCATAAATGCAAATTGGAACTACGACCGGGCCAATCATTGTAACCGATGCAAGTATTATTCCGGCGCCAGCAAGAACGCCTGACACCGAATACATGGTAACATCAACTGCTGTGATTCTTCGTCGGTATTTTTTTATTTTTATTTGATATTCCTCGGCGAGGGTTTTGAGTCTAGTTTGAAATTATCTGACCTGATCATAGCGATATTGCGATGATGAAATCATTTTATTTTTAAATCGTTTTACGATTTCAATTTAAACCGTTATTTACTTAAATCCGCTACGAATTCCAAATACCACGTTGTTGAAACCCTAACCAAATTTTTATCAGTAGATGTTATCGTGAACTTTTCAGTTGTATCCTTGTCGATGATCGTTGAAATCGTATTATTGACCCGGATGAACTCGACGATGAAATATTAAATTGAGTCGTTGTCACTAGTGTCAATCGATAAATACCTTTAACGGTTGCAGTGATATCTAATTTGTTGTTTGTAGGTGTCCACGCAAATGATCCGTGTTGGATCGTGTATACTACATTGTTGGTTTTCTCATGAGGAATTTTTGTTTTTTCAATGATTGTTATCATCCTCGTTGCATCACCTTTGATTGCTTCGATGAAGTTTTTCGTCTCATCGATGGATTTTTTAATATCAGGGAGTTTTATTTCAATTTTATCCAACGGGGTTCCAATAAATTTATCCACGATGTTTCTACGAAAATTTGAAAACTGTTTTCCGTGTTCTTCAGTTTTAGATTGAAGTGTTGCTAGTTCCAACAGAGAATTTTTTAACTCATCGTTGAGAGTTTTTAATCTATCTGTAATCGTCGAAAAAAGTACACCCGGTTTGAATTTACCGTGATCGGAAAATAACACAATAGTATCCTCGATTGAGTTTCGTTGTTTAACCAATATATCATCCAGAGAAATATTACTAGTTTTCAATTTACCCTGACGATCTTGAAATACAACTATTTCCCCGGGATCAACACTTGCTAGGTTCAACGTCTCAGCTATTTCATCTTCGATTATTTTTTTTATATCCTTGATAGAATCAAGGGTTGCAGTGTCATCGGGTACGGGTTTCTTCAGCGCTGATAAAGATCTCCCCCAAATATCAATCATGTTATTTTATACATCTCTCTCTAAAATCGTTTCGATTTCCAGCGACTACTAGTGTATTCATTTACGACAACATGAGGTGGTTTTCCAGATTTTGAAATAGCGTCAAGGACATTTAATACTTCGCTGCCGCATATTGGTGGGTCATTCATTTGTTATTTTGGTAGCGTAGAATACCAGTGAGGAGTTTTTAAGCGGTTTATATAACGCATAAACTCTTTTGGCGGGGCTAATCCATATGAATCGAAATAAACAATCCCACGTGGATCAATAGCGTATGCAACCCAGTGAGATCCAGGTCCGGTGTTGTTATCAAGATTAATGATTCCGGTTTCAACGCGTTTAGGTTGTTTCGGCAACTGATCTTTCATAAAGATACCTGTGAAATTTTTAATCGCGAGTTTTTTTTAGCAGCATCGAGTAAATCAAAATTGGACATTGGAAACATAGGTTCCTCAGTCAAAGATTCCACAATCGAAGGTTTGGAAATCGAAGATTTCTGAGTTAATAAACCGGTCCTAGTCTTAGACCCTTTCCGCTGTACCATGAATACGGGGTTCCTGATAGTCTTAGACCCTTTCCCTTTTTTTATATCCCTGTCCAGTTGCCTTCTTTAGTGCCATCCCTGCTGCAGTACCAACGGCTCCTAACGCCGCCGCTTTAGCCACCGCTGGGGCAGCCGCTGCAATCAATGCTGGTATTGCAGCTAACAAAGGAAATATACCACCTGATTTTATCATGTTGGCGACTGCAGCCTTCGAAAATACAATTTGAACCCCTCGCTTATTCTTTAGCACATCATTGAAATGTTTTATTTGACGATCCGTTAATGATATTTTATGTGTACCACTGGACATCTGTGCTGGTTTCAGCGTTATTGTGGTTCCACATTCTTGAGCTGATTTTGATTTTAATTTCTTGACTTGACCATCAGTCAGCTTGACACTAACAACACTATATGGCATTTTATTGTAAAACACAGTTATGCTTTCAATTGATCTAATTGTGAAAATCGTTTACGATTTCAATCAAAGATTTTCCACTGGTGCATCAACGATTCTCATTCGTCCGCCAGCCCCTTCAAGTAGCATTGATTTATCACTGGGAATGACAGCAACCGCTCTATAATCAACGCCACCAGGGGCTATACGAGCCCTAAAATGTATGTCAACGACGGATTGCCTTGTAAAATCAAGATGTTCCAGCGAAAAGTAATAAATCGGATAGAGGCTTTTAAAATATTTGTAAACTAGTATCAACATTTTGATCACGACCCATATATGACAGCATCCGATGATACACACGTGCTATATGGTTGTTTTCGTAATTAAGCTGTATATCCTCAGATGGTTCTTGTTGTCCGTTTATTCTCAGTGAAACCTCCTTGACTCCTAACCGATCAAATATCATATGACTGTGTTCTTGGGAGCCTAATCGATTCCGATTCTGCAGCGCTATAAATATATGACATGGAGCTGAAACGCCTTGTTTTGATGCCAGGTGCCATGTAAATGTATCAGCAACATTATCCTCTTTGGCATCAGTTGTTGTTGTTAGCCAACTTATCAATGATTTGCCACCTGTGTCCATAAATGAAAGTAGCCGCTCTTCCGTGGTAATTGATGGGGTCATTACTGGCATCCACAATACTATTTTACTCAAAACAACTTTACCATCAGCGGCACCAGTACGCCAAATTGCATCATTGTCATTACCTTTTCGCACTAACGCGATTGTGTGTTTGGCTCCATAGATGACTTTTCTGACATTTCTGCAGAATCCAAATATGTGATGGAGTGGAATCGCACATGAAAAATATCGTTGTGGTCCGTGCAATGCTCCTTTTCGTGCTGCAAATCCTAAATTGAAATTACCATTAACGCCTCCGAGAATATCAAACGCAGCTTCTTGCCTAGCTCGACGTTCTGGATTAGCTGCTTCTTGTTGATCGGCTTCTGCATTATCTCTTGCTGTTAAAACTTTAATGTATTGAAGGTGGTCAGCGTTATCAGAGGTATCCTTTGCAAACATCATAGATGGACCAGCCGACCTTGTATAATCATTAGAATATCTTGCTAGCCCGATTATTGTTGTTGCAACATCAACTTCCATAGGGAAAAGCTGTTAGGATTCATTTTTGATGATTTTTGAGCAATTTTCATTTATTTTTGACCAGTTTTCATTGATTTTTGTGTTTTCATTGATTTTTGATAATAAAAAAAACCGTAGGGTAAGGTAGTCCATTTCCCATAGGATTTTTCATTTCAAAATCATGATTGCTGCAACTAACAATAAAAAATATTTTTCTCATAGAATTTTTATTGCTGTGAAATATTTTTAATGCATTTTCACTGATTTTTATCAATTTCAGTTGAAAGTCTCCTTGAGATTTTACGGTCAAGTAGTCGATTTCGGTCAAAATCGTTCATTTTCTTGAATTAACGCCCGTATATTTCTAATTTTAGAATTAACCTCCTTTTTCAATTCATATTCCCTACCCAATTCTTTTCGTATTCCTTCCACGATAGTATATAACGGGACAAGCACACTAACTTCACTGGAAAATGCAAGAGAGTCCCGAATAGAATTCTTAATTTTTTTGATTAACGCATATTTGTTTGGTAACATATACTTGTTAGTGCTAACACCATATTCTATATCCTGAAAATCTGACATGATTTGATCACAATTTAACCCATCTTATAGTATAATATCCTGGCTTTTAAATTTTGCAATTTCAACTATAATGCTATTCATATTTTCAGAATTCATATATGATAATACATATTTCTAATTTATTTTTCAAAAATAAATGAGCCGTTAATATTTTTCAGAATTTATTCTGTATATAAATATATTTTTCAAAAATAAATGCAGAATTAATTCTGTATATAAATATAAATATAATTTCAGAATTCATTCTGTATATAAATATAAATATATTTTTCAGAATTCATTCTGTATATAAATATATTTTTCAAAAATAAATGCAGAAATAAATATAAATATATTTTTCAAAAATAATGCAGAATTCATTCTGTAAATAAATATAAATATATATTCTGTATATATTTTCTGTATAATTCTGTATATAAATATAAATATATTTTCAGAATTCATTCTGTATATAAATATATTTTTCAAAAACAAATGCAGAATTAATTCTGTATATAAATATAAATATATTTTCAGAATTCATTCTGTATGTAAATATAAATATATTTTCAGAATTCATTCTGTATATAAATATATTTTTCAAAAATAAATGCAGAATTCATTCTGTAAATAAATATAAATATATTTTTCAGAATTCAATCTGTATATAAATATAAATATTTTTTTCAGAATTCATTCTGTATATAAATATAAATATATTTTTTTTAAAAAAATTCAGAATTAATTCTGTATATAAATATAAATATATTTTTCAGAATTAATTCTGTATATAAATATAAATATATTTTTCAAAAATAAATGCAGAATTCATTCTGTATATAAATATAAATATATTTTTCAAAAATAAATATAAATGTAGAATTCATTCTGTATATATAAAGTTATTTTCAGAATTCATTCTGTATATAAATATATTTTTTTTAAATAAATGCAGACAAAAATAAATAACAACCATGATGAGCGGTTGTCAGTCATTTGGCCCTTGATATAGGCCATTGTGGTTCTTTTAATCTTCGATTTTTAATCTTCGATTTCGATTTGAACCTTTTTTGGCCGGTAATTCATTTTGAACACCATACGGAGCTACCCAAATGTGACGGAGAGCTAATTACATCCATGGTTGTTATTTATTTTAGGGCATGTATGTTTACATTCACATCAACATGCAAATTCATGGTTGCGTAAGTTGTAAGAACGACAACCACGCTATCATAAACTTGATAGCATGGATTGCATATTAATGTGAATGCACACAGAGGGGGCGCCATTACTCCCCTCAATTAAATATAAAAAAACATCTATCGTTTCACCATCAGACAATTTGTCTGCTATGGGGCGCGAACATGTGATGTACAAATTTTCTGGGTGCACAAGCCAAACACGATACCGTTAGACCACTGTTCACGTCTATAATAATGATAGTTTTTAACATATATATGTTGTAAATATTCACCTGAAATTAAAAATCGAAGATTCAACGTACGCGTATGGGTAATAAATAGAAAGAATTGAGTATTTTACACAACAGTGGCTGTACTATTTATCAATTCATTATCAGTACCTTTATTAACGTTTACATGCCATTCGAAATCGCCTTAACCACAACAAAGTCTAGTCCACTGTAAATTGTACATGAAAGTGAAATACGTTCCTTGCATTTACAAACGGCACTTGATATTGCTCTATCAGATGTACCGGTTGAACAAAATACCAATGAGAGAGTTTTAATAAATCACAAGACGGGTTTCTGGTATCTAACAGATCGGCTCACAGTCATGCGTGTGCCACGTGTCAATGAAATACGATCACGCGTTCCAAATCTAGGTCAGCCATATACATTTTCTGGTGTAGTTAACTCAATGTTAAAGACTGCATTTATTTTAAAAAAAATATATTTATATACAGAATGAATTCTGCATTTATTTTTGAAAAATATATTTATATACAGAATGAATTCTGAAAATATTATAGTATATTTTGAAAAATATATTATATTTATATACAGAATTAATTCTGCATTTATTTTTGAAAAATATATTTATATTTATATACAGAATGAATTCTGACAAATATATTTATATTTATATACAGAATTAATTCTGCATTTATTTCTGAAAAACATATTTATATTTATTTACAGAATGAATTCTGCATTTATTTTTGAAAAATATATTATATATATATATATATATATATATATATATATATATATATATATATATATATATATATACAGAATGAATTCTGAAAAATATATTTATATTTATATACAGAATTAATTCTGCATTTATTTTAGAATTATATTTATATACAGAATGAATTCTGCAATTATTTTTTATTTATATTTATATACAGAATGAATTCTGAAAAATATATTTATATTTATATACAGAATGAATTCTGAAAATATATTTATATTTATATACAGAATTAATTCTGCCTTTATTTTTGAAAAATATATTTATATTTATTTACAGAATGAATTCTGAAAATATTAACCGCTCATTTATTTAAAAAAAATATATTTATATACAGAATGAATTCTGCATTTACTTTTGAAAAATGAAACAATAGAGTATTATCAGTGAGTTTATATACTAGTGGTGGCCATCAGTGAGTTTATTTTGATTTGTTTACAAACCGTGAGAAAAAACCAGCACAATCACGTGATAACATAACTTCGTACTCGCCGATATACCTAAACGAATTATCTCCTTTAATCCACGATAAATTCCCTATGCTGCTAGTACATAATACTATTTTTCTAATTTAATTATAAGTCTCTGTATATAACCTTGAGGGGTCTTATGATTTCGTCATCGTTGGGGTCAATGACGGTATTTTTTATTCGTTTGTCATAATAGCGTTTTAGTTCCCTGTATCGTTTGCCGCCACAACTGAGACATAATTGTGATTTTCCCCTAACCCCCACCCCACATCGTAGGCACGGAAGGTGGCCAAGGGAACCGTTGCGAACGTTCTGTAAATGATACCCACAGAATTCGCTTCTGCATGATTTGTTACACGGGGTTGTTGATCCAATCATAAGCCATTTGCAGTGATTCATTATATATAAATTTCTTATTTAAATACTTGTTTTAATTATATGACTGAGGAATTCGAGAGATTATCAGCAATTAAGCCCTACAAAAATATTAAATTCAATCTCGATAGAACCCTCAAAGATGTGCCAAACGGGCAATAAATGATAACAGCTTGATAAAAAAATACGCGATTGTGTTGTTGAATTTAAGCATGATGGAGCATCTCATAGCTGGTCAACATTTCTAATTGATGGTGTTGTTGATGCCACCATGAACGATGAAAACGCAGCTACGATAATATTACAACTTGACAACAAAAAGTATTTTTTTAGAGTGAAATTCATTATCCGTGTAGAATCATTCGGTTGGATTATACGAGACAAATTTGAACCGATTCTCAAAGACAAGAAAATAGTCGTTGTTAGCCATGATTCTAAGCCGGATCTGTTAACTGGAATTGACAAACCATACTATGAACGAGCATACCCTGAAACAGCAGTTGTTTATGGGATATATCCGTTAAATGAAAAACCTGATATAGGAAAACTAAAACCAATGAAATACTCGTCGTCAGTGGCTTTGCCACTCAATTGTGTAGCAGAACGAATAATAGAACACTTCACAAATGCATCCCGGGGAAATAAATTGACCGATCTAAGACGCAAAAAAATAAATGACTGGGAATTAACAGTTAGGAAGAATGGGGCAACTATTAGCGATATAGCGAAATTAGAAACATCACTGAGATTTCCAATAACCGTTACAACGATAACCGGAAAAGTATTATATGAATCAAAATATAATAAAAATGGAGCCCCAATTAAAATTATTGATCATAACGAACACGCATGGACGTCAGCGGTCACAACATTTCCACGGAACAAAACAATAAAGTATATACCCAAGGAATTCTTGGGAGAAGAATTTTCCAGCGATGGTTTTCTCGTTGAAGAGTAACTATTCGATGCTATTGCGCATTTGAGTAAAAACGACCCTTTGTCAGTGTGGTTACTTCGCAGCGCTGAAAATCAAACGGATATTTTTGATCAGTTTGTAAAACCAAATGGTGAATTATACCACACTGAAGGGTTTCACAACAAGATGAAAAAAAACAGCTAGTGGGTTTTTAACAATAGGGGAAGCCACCGATGAACAATTATTGACAAACTGTTTTACAATTCCATCGGTTGCAGCTCATTTTGCAAGAAAGAAAAACACATGGAAACCAACACGAACTGAATTCTTGCCAGATATTGAGGCTAGTTGCCTCGAATTTAATCATGGCGGTTTATACAATAACAAATACTACCGTGAAAGTATCATTTCAGTTGATATGGCTGCTTGTTATCCAGCGAGTTTTCTTGGTTATGGAGAGTGTACTGAGTATTTTAAACGATTTGGACACCCCCACCCATGAAATGACTCGTGTTGCGATTAATGGACCACTGCCTGATTTTGATTAACCGGTTTTGCTCGTGTAGTATCATTTGAATTCGCAGCAGGACTTCATCTCTCTTGTTATATTTGGATTGGTAGACACATGTCTGAAACGAAGTGGCTGCCAATAGCGTTATTACGGTTCATGATTGATACAAAAATGTTAATTTCGTTGACAGTCAGTGAAGCAATTATATCATATCGGAAACAAACTAATGTCTGGTTACCAGAACCATAAAGTCTTGATAGTATAATTGACGAATCCAGAAAACATATTCAGGCAGATGAAAAATATATCATTGAATGGTCCAAACGGGTATTTAATCAACGAAACAGTGAAGCAAAAGATCTCGGCAAAAGAATAATTGGAAAATTCACTCAGGGTGGCAAATGTGACTATAAAAGATATTCTTCACGATTGATTATAGAAAAAACCGAATATGACTTTGTAATTGCAGATGCAGTATCTAAAAACATATATGTGGATCGCAAGGACGCTTTGTTGTCCAATGGAACAAAATTGGGTACAATTGTTACTTACAGCGACGGTTACAGTTCTCCGTATACACAATTGAGGTCGTCTATGCTGGGTTATGCTTGTATCAATTTATTTTCAATGATAAATAGATTTCCTGACACTGCAGTTAGAGTTGCAGTTGATTCATTTTATATTGACAAAAAATACATCAACGAGGTGACTAAATTTACTAGCGGTACCAACTAACACTGGGGTACATGGAGAATTAAAAAGGAAACACTGCGTGATTATTCTGAATCAGCAGATGTTGAGATTAAAAACAGTTACTTACAAGGAGATAATTTATCAGAACGGTCTAATGCACCACCGATATCAGATCCGATTTGTAGATATAAAACAGTTTATTTAAACGGCTGTGGCGGGTCGGGAAAGACGACTCGGGGAATTGAATTATATCGAGGGAAAAATCCTACGGATTTCACAAATATGATTGTGCTGACACCAACACATAGATTAGCGTGAGAAATAAAACAACGAAACGTCGACTCTTGCACTTATCACAGCTTTTTTCGATTCAAGGGTGATGAATGGACCCCTGAAACAATGGGTCAGAAATTTATCCCTAGGGTTATTATTTGGGATGAGACATGTACGGTTTCGGTAGATGTATTAAAAAATTTTCTTGATTGGTTACTGCGCGCGAATACGAAAGTAATAATGTGCGTCGATCATGGCCAACCACCACCTTTTGTCGGTTTCTCCCCGCATGATTGGTTGAAAGGGTTTGTTGACTATTATGAAGAAATTTATACTGATTATAGAGCACTTGATGAACAATTGCGTGAGGTCAAGAAATTAATTAGATTACAACCGGATAGAATCCAATGTGAAATAATCAGAGAAATAATTCCTGAAACTCCCATGGAGGAATTTTGGGAAGCATGGAGACCAAATGATTTTGTAGTGGCAAGTAGAAAGATAGTCAGAGACACACTTAAGAGAAAGTTGTTTGAATTACACAAAGAAAAATTTCCAACGCGCCCAGTGCCGCTGTGTTATAGACCCTGTGATACACGAAAACAAAATATCGAAGTTGATATTCCAGGACAAAGTGAAAAGCAAATAAATGATATTGTGCTGATTGATATCAGTGTTGTGGACACTGGGTTATGTAACAACAATACATTCCTCACAGGGATTAACCATCGCGGATACAATTGTTTGGATAGTCGATAATCGTATTGAGTGGTCAAATTTAGTCTATCTTGCAGTGTCTAGAGTACGGCGAATAAATCAACTTCGAAGAATTGTTTTCGATGATGACACCACAATGGATGATATTGATGTTAAAATTATTGATAAAAAACTCTCCGGTTACAAACAACCAGACAAAAAAAAAACAACGAGAATTTGATATTGATGCTGAATTAATAATCACTTTGAAGAAACAACAGAATAATCACTGCGCAAGTTGCAATTGTATAATGCGTTGGCAGTATTCGGATAAAGATCCTCGCCAATTTACCGTAGACAGAAAAAATAACAATCTCGGTCATGTCAGAAACAATGTGATGTTGACTTGTCTTGAGTGCAATAGACGCAACGGCGCTAGTTAAGACCATGCGGTGGCAATTGAGTATCGTCAGGAATCACATGTAATTGTTCGCGTGTAAAACCCCGCTGAGGGGCAGTTGAATCCAATTTATAGATTGGTGGTCTACCAGTTGATCGTGTTATAGTAGATATTTTATGCGAAGTGACACTCCAAATAGTATCAGTAGCCCTTTTTTTACCACCTTCAAGCTCTCCTGGTTTATATAAATATCTTACGGTGACATTACCAAGAATTGGCTGAGAAAAGCTATCCCGCTGTGGTTGTGGCATATACTTTTTTTATTGCGTTGTTAGGTTTCATATTGATTGCTCTGGTAATCTCGTTATTTAGCGCTGCAACTACCCCTGGTAACCTTTTGACCCATTCACGGGATCTTTTTTCTTGGATGAATTCTTTTGCGTATTGATATCCAAATAACCGCTCAGCAAGAGTCCGATTAAATCGTTCAACAATTGCCTGATCGCGATGTAGTGCAGTATGTCCTCGTCGTATTGTGACATTATGATGTTTCATTGTTGATAACACTGCACCCTGAAATTCCTTGCGAGGATCAACTTGTAATAGATTTGGCCAGTGCAGAGGACCCTTTCGATAAATCTTTTCAAATGCAGAAGCAACTTCAGGTGAGGATTTTGTTTTTAGCGGTTCTGCTTGTTTGTATCTACTCGCAACATCAATTACAGTTAACACATATTTGTAACCACCATCATGTGGTAAAAACAATAAATCAGCTTGATGAACTTCATTAGGTCCGGTTACATCAAAATGCGAGAAATTGATTTGTTTAGGACGCGGTAGATAAATTTGCCATATAGCCTGTTTGGATAAACAATTAGCCGCAGTGGCCTTTTTCACTTTTGCGGCGTTGGCGAGTTTATTGATTGCAGCGTTACCCCTCCAGTATCCTTTTGGAGAATAATACATAGATTCCATGTTGTTATTAATTACCGGCACCTAACATCAATTTGCCTTTCATAACTGATTTTACCAACCACGAAGCCAATTTTTCTTTGAAAGATTTATCAGGAATAGCATTTAATGCATGAATTAATTTCACATCTGCGAGATGCCTGTGTTGCAAATTGCTGCTTTTATATGCAACATCATGAGCATGACACGCCTTATCAATAGCATTTATCGTATACTCGCCGGGTCGGGGCTGATTTTGATCATCAAGTATGATATCTAATCGTGTTCCGGGGCCACAGTAGCTATATCCTGGAAGGTGCTTTTCTCCGGGGTACTTTGCCCATGGGGTTCCAGGGAGTTTTGCAAATTTGGCTGCGATATCACCTCCTCGTTTTTTTAAAAACATTTCCGGATTTCATAGAAACAAATCTAAACTTTTTATACCACATGTTGCACATCTACCAGTAAGTGCTAATCTGTTATTTTTAGTTGTAATCGTCGTCACATCATTTGTGACAGTACGCGTTTTACACTTCACACAATATAGATCAATAATTTATGTATAGAGATATGAACATAATTGATTTTCAGCGACTAAAACAAAAGAACCAGTTAAGCATCATGCAGCGCTACCAAACTCTATCCGCGCAATTATAATTGGAGGATCTGGATCCGGCAAGACTCAATTGTTGCTCAATTTAATAATGAGATGGATGAAGTGGGATAAGTTGTATTTAGTTGCTCCTAGTGTAGATGATCAACGATGCTATGAAGTTCTAAAGATTTTAATGAAAACGCTTCAGAGATTGCCGGCGAGTGTATTATTGAATTTATAACCGATATTGACGAGGCACCATCAGTAGAAGACCTCAATGGAAGTATCAACAATTTAGTTGTATACGATGAAGTCATGTTAGACAATCAAAAAAACCCAGCTAGAATATTTTCCCGAGGCAGGCATAAAAGCACTGATGTGATATATGTCACTCAACTCTACACTCAAATACCAAAAGTGATCAGAGATAACTGTAATATTCTTGCTGTGTTTAACGGCGTTGATACACATACGATACGAAATATTTGGCAGACATGGTGCTCTGATATAGACTTCAATGAATTTAGAAATTTCTTTAGTCATGCTCAGTCGGCCCCGCATGGATTTATAACAATACATTTACATGATCCTCGAACACGATATCGTATCGGACTTGATCAAATATTCGGTTGAAATCGTAAAAGAATTATTAACCCATAGCAGCAGAGGGGGCGATGACAACATCGCTGCGACGTTTTATGGTTAAGCAACGAAAACGCGAATAGAGTATCATCCGCGCAAATTCATGTTTTGAGCAAGCAGTCAATAAGGCTCTATTTACCAAATGGAGACTTTATTTTTTTTTGGTTAAAACATGAGATTTCGCAGGCAGGCTCTATTTGCCGTTTTGACGGATTAAATCGATTTTGTCGCAAAAGTTGTAGGATTCGCTCCCTCTGCTGCTCATTTTAATACCTTTTCATCATTTTTCATTATCATAGAACATTTACATCTCCCGTATCTGAGTAAATCGGGTAACGAATGTGTCTTGTCACAGGTGACATGCATTCAACTTATTGTTGAGAATGATTCCGTGATAAATGCAAAACAAGTTTAATATTTATATAGAATGATGAACATTATCTAGCGCTACTCTTACTGAAAACCTGTTCCCAATGATTGCACTTCTTGTCATGACATGGTTATTGACCTCTTATAGAGATTCATTTAGAGGAGCTCTACAGGGTCACTTCACTAAAACATATAATTTTATATTATTGTATCAATTGGGCATATGCTTTATGGAGCATTTATCATCCTGCTTAAAGATTTTTACTACGTGTATTTGTCTTAATGAATGTTCATGATTTCGATATATTTAGCTAATGTTCCTGAATTTGCAGTTTTTCAACTGTTTTCAAATTATTTATATTTACCATTCGTCTAATGTGCATCACAACTACCGTTTTTTAAGATGAACATACAGCATGCATTTATTTTGAGTATTAGAGCATTTCGCCATATTCTCAATAAGCAGAACGACTTAATTTGAGTGCCACAATATCAGAAGCATTTGTTCGATCTTTAAATAATTTTGTTCGATATATACCATGTACCTATTGAGTAAAATGCGTTTCGTCTCCGTCTGTTATCATCTCAGACTTTGTATATTTTAGTTGGTTGTAGATTAAATAACCCAGTAAATTACTAAGCAACTGAATTTAGTATGTACCGTCATGAACGTAATGGCCTTACAGGTCATTCTGATCATGATGTTGACCTATAAATTATTGGCCTTTTAGAGCCACAATAAATGACAGAAAAGCTCCTATCAAATGAAGGCAAAGTGCCAATACGCAGTTTTTAGAGATTTAATGGAAGAGTAGTAATTTTATGAAATCTTAATTAGTATTAGTTAGAATACATAAAGGCACATACTAAGGATAGAATATTTAACGAAAATAATTTACCTCAACACGAGACCATTAGGATTGAGAAAAGGTTATCAAATACATTATTGAATGTCACAAGCACATGCTGGTAACATTAAAGGACTGGATGAATCTTAGTTGTTATTTTTGAAGAATATGTTGTTTACCACTTCCCGCTCCGTCTATCCTGAATAATAGTCCTAACAATATCGTAGTATTATGATGCAAAAATAGATATTATGTTATATTCATTGATTCAATGCTTTGTATTATATTGTGATGAAATTAGATACCTGGGGAGAGTGATGCTACAATGATAAAGGCGTTCATGTTTTCCCTATAGCACTAGTTGAAACAATTAGAACTGTTAATTATAACAGAACAATCTTGCTGAGGGCATGGACCCTAGGGTGTGAGAAACCTCATCTGTTTACATGTGTCAAGTATTAGGTTTTGGAACTAGACTGAATTATGGGCTGGGAAAGTGGTTTTAAGAAGATTCACAGAAAGGAGTGTACATAGTGTATATTGTAAATAAACATGTAAATAGCAGAATTATTTTATGGATTTATTTCGGAACCCATCACGTTACACTATTTAATCAGCATCAAATAAGGTATTAGATGACAATAAAGATCAAAAGCAATTATACACTATAAACACATTGTAGACATACACGAAGTTGAAATGTCGTTATTGCGGAGGAGACACCAAAATAACGCTACAACCAAATGGATAGTACATGCAAGCATTGAGAGCACAGTTTAATATGAAGAACATTAGCGCATTCAAACAAGTCAAAACATATTTTTATCCAAATTTTCATTTACCTAATAAAGTATTATATAAAGTCACTTTGCTTCCTACAAAAAATATGAGAGGATTCCTAGATAATGCAGGGAGATTAGAATAGCAATAAGGAGAAATGTCCATTATAAAGAAAACATTGTCGTACGATATTTACAAAACATGCTTAGAAACTAATTTGCTTGACTGCTACAATCTTCCAACATTCTTGACGTATCACAAAAATACATGTGCTGTCTTGGAACGAATTCACAATAATTCCATACTAGCACTCTAATTCAAACTGTCATTAAGCATTTTGTAAATCCAATGAATAATCCGAAAAGGCAACAACATCACTGACATTATAATTGAACACATCTATAAGTTGAGCAGCTACGAATTAACAAAGATTTTGCAACGGTTTTAGTTTTAATAATTCTCGTAGGCATTGCAACTAGAAATAATTGTATTTTCTATTTGTTTGCTAAATGTTTCGTAAATACAAGAATTAGTTGCAAGTTAACCTTTCATATCATCTTATTGGGTTTTTCTAGTATTTAAAATGTGTGACAGGATCTCAACTTTCTAGAAACATAACCTTCAATTTTCGTTATACATAAAACGATTAAATATCTTGAAATAAGTCTTACTAATTCATATATCAACAGCCTAGATAAACTGTTAACATTTCCTGTCCAAATCACTTCAGAACTCCAAAATCGTTGCTTACTATTCACTCAGCACCAGCGGGTACCTAAGGGGATGTCGATCTTTTCCTCTGATTCCATGTTCACACAATCCCAGATTGGTACGTGTGTGGGTTCTTTTCTGATAATTATCCTCTAGAATCAACTCAGTATAATATTCCATGTTTATAGCAAGCGATTGCAGTGTCTTAACCCGAGGAGCAACATTAGTTAATAGGGATTTGCCTGTTTGTGTATACTTTGTAGGAGTAGCATGTGCAAGTATATATTAGCGCATGGATATGTGCATATCTGTGTACACATTGTAGAAATGCAATGTACAGAAATGCGTCTGATTATATGATATTGTTCTGTATCATACGATTGAATATATATATATATATATATATATATATATATACACTTATCAGGGAGAACGTGCATTTCGATGGGTACGGATGCGTAACCAAAATCGGTAAAGGCTTATCTGATGATATGTTGGTAATTTGAATTTACATAGCATGGGGAATATGCTATGCTAGAGAATTACCCGAGTGCAGTTGGTCCGAGATTCTGGGAGACAAAAGAGAAAGGAGGAACGGAGACAGAAGTTAGACAGACTGGATGGAGATGGATTACCAGTCCAGAAAGATCACACAGATGAGTAGAAGCTCACGACAGGAGGAAAATCTATCAAACTAAGTCAGATGATGAAATAGACGGTCACTTGGTCTAGTGAAAGACGAGTGATACGGTTTTAATTTGATTTTATTTGAAAGATGACTGTTATTGAACTATACTAAATTGTTAATATTTGAATATCATTTTTGTGTATTCATTAATTTAACTGTCGACACTGCTGACTTCGGGCTATGAGCTTTGCTTCTCTCTCAACTTCAATTTCTGACAAAAACGAGCCAGGGTGCGTCTTCTGTAGTAATCTAAATCATACTGGGTGCACCCCATCTACCTAAATAAAGGCAAACCTTCACATGGGCGCTCTCGTTTGAGATATGAATTAGACAAATATTTTCTTTACGATCTAAATAAAATTTATTTGTTAGGAAGTAGTAGTGAACATTGTGAGATATTTTCCATCCTGTATATTTGAATTTACTTGATTTTTCATCTTGTGTATGTTATATGTTGAAATTTCCATGCTTGGTAGATTGTGATTACTTACATTAATTGTGAAGCAAATATCGAGCGAATATCTGACCAGGGCGAAGTTAGGGGTCGACATGTGCGTATTTGGTTAGAAACGTAATATCTGTCATTTGGTTAATAAACTTTGACAAGGTATCATTTATTGCTAGTATAATAATAACACGGCTACTGAAAAAACAGATGGTTACCGTGCCATGGGCGCGAATGATCGCCTGGCTATAGAAGAACATATGAAAAGAATGGAAGGCTGCAAAGGCCGCCGAAAGAGAAAAAGAAACCCAGAAAGAACTAGAGCTGGCCCAGATATCCGCCGAAAGAGACCCCAAGATGGAGCAGGCCCGGATAACCGCTGCCACAAAGGAAAGAGAGCTCACTCACGCTCTCGAAATGGAAAGGGTAGGAGCTAGGGCTAACAATAGGGACGTCTCCAGTAATATCATTGGTGGAAGCGTACGACCGCTTAACGACCACCGAATAGTACAGATAGAGCAATTTGAGAAACTCTCGGACGCTCATAAAATATTACCATAACCATGGGCGATCAACGTCTCAGCCTTTTTGCATTGTGCATCTCACGAGGTTTACTACAACTAATCTGCCGACTAGGCTGATGACTATGATATGCTCAAGCAGGCCGATCTTTGTCATTATCGGCTAAGTGCCGAAACGTACCGCAAACGTTACAGAACTCGACAAAAAAGTCAACGGAGTCCCATTCTCAATTCCACACCCGCGTTCGAGGGTTATTTGAAAAATGGATGAAGATGGCCAACGTCGAACAATCGTGCGAAGGGCTACGCGATACTATTTCTAGCAGAGAGAGAACACCGGAAGCTCAAAGACATCTCTAGCATGGCGTAGATGTACGAACATACCACACTCGAAGAGCCGCGGTTCTGGGATTGCGAACCGACTATGACCCACTGAGTCGCGACGTGTGCGGGAGGGAGAGCCGGCTGTTTGTAACCGTCAGGGAGACGTGAGGGTTCCTCATGTAAGGATGCCACCTATACACCCAGACAGGCCTCATCCACAAAAACTAGTCTTACAGGTCAGAAATGCAGCGAACATTTTAAGAGCAGTGGGGAGAGTCTTATGGGAGGACACATGGGAATCGCCACAAGACGCGTGACCGTCTTGTCAAAAGAATATTACTGGCCAAAGGTTCAGGAAGATATCAAGCGGATCTTTGTCTCCTGTGACAAAATTCAGATATTGCCACTGAAAAGAAAGCATGCGAAACAGTACAGGGAGAAACACAAAAGTACTCTTAACGCGATTGTAGTTGTTCTTACAGCAGTACCAGATGCATAGCATATACGTGAAAGGAACAGAGAACGTAGGCGCTGATTTTTATGAGGAACAGCATTGAACTGGCATAGATCTCTCTTTAAATAACCGTATATTGGGTTATATTCGTGTCCGTAATCGCTATGATTTTCGTTATTGCGTGTTTAACGCACCTTTGCATTTGGAGAAAATGTGATGGAATAAAATCCAGATTTTATTCTCAAGCGTTGGAGGGGGTGTCACGTTCAAAGGATTAGCCAGATTTTAACATGTATATGTTACACCATGAGGCTAATAATTTCGCGCCGTCAATATGTATGGTCATATCGGTGAACAAAACGTGTCAAGTTATTTAATTGACATGGAAATAAAATTCATATTTTCGGATCAAAAGAACGTCGTAAATATACCCTTGACAGACTGTTGGGATGGTGCAGTGTCTTATAATTATATGACTCCACATCCACTCGGAATTGAGCAAGACATGGTAAACTTTAGAATCGCAAGTTTAAATATATTATCTTGCGAACTAAACGTTATATATCCCGAAAACAAGCTCGCGTGTATACTGGGAAGATAAGCTACTCCGACGTCATTAGAAATCGGCAGGAAACTTTTTTATGCTGGGAATTAGAAGTAGGTTCAGTACAAGTCAGCGACTATATGCTCGATTGTTGTATTATATTACTGAAAATTAAGTGTACTTTAATTATTTCAGTACCTATACATTAGAACGTAGAATTACCATTTGTAGGTTGATTTATTCATAGTGTTTGATATGCATGCATATTTTGAGATATGAGCGATGATTTTGTAACGAATTAATACTGTTATTCGCTATTTGGTCAAGTCGTAGTAACCTCATGTATTTATTCATTTGATAATACCGGGCAACACGGGACATCGACTCTGGACAGCCCAGACGCTGGACAGCTAAAAACATCAAATACCGTGTACTTTTCATGACACGGGCATAAACCATAATAACATTATAAATTGTAAATTAAACAGATTACGTTACTGGCACAATAATTACATAACAACAAATTCAGAAGGAAACCCAACCCTGCTCAATAAATATCATACTGTGCTAAAATTTTCTTAAAAATGTAGCCTTATATTACTAATTAATTCCCGTGCTAAGTCGCAAAGATGAATATTAAAATGTGCAGTATGCTGCGTAAATGAAAGCAACATAACAAACATGCAACAAAAGACGTGATAGTACAATAGTGATACATGAAATTAATAAATTACAAACCTCTATAACTGAACATGTGCAAATCATTATAGTAGATGGCTGTTTGACAGGACTATCCATAATGTAAATAACTTTCCATACGGTGAGGTATTTATGCACAGATATAGTATGTGCACTAAGGGCATTCGGGTTTTTCGATCGAAAGCAAGTCGCAAGTGCTCCATAGGGTGGACCGAACTCAATGTTATGAAATACGATACAATATACATTAATCACCCTGGGGCATCGTTGTACATCGAAAATGAAACTCGAGTACAAATTTTAATTTTTTTAAAAGACTTTATACAATACAGGGACAACGTTTTATCACATCCCTCTATCTTTTTATAATAAAATGAAAAACGAATTATTAAAGGATGGAAATTCAGAAAGCCTAAAAAATGTAGCTTCAATGGATTGTTCCTTAACAGACTGATTCTTGTTCTTCATCAACAGAAACTGTAAACCTTTGATTTGTGGTTACACAGATTACGTTCATCATCCAGCCAATAATCTAAGACTAGGTTCGATAAACCATCCAAGCTGAATAACACTGGAACGTTTTTATACAGAATCACATTTAAATGCATGCACGTTCATTACACAGTTTCTTCAAGCAGGATCTTAAACGATTCAAGTGATGACACAAGAACAGGTCACCATCTTGTTCTTGTTAGTGAAAATATGTACAATGTCTTCTAATGACCTTCAACTAATACATGCTTAAAAGACCCTTACTGCAGCCTATTTTATGCAAAGAACAAGGCGTAAATCCTCAAGTTAATGGTCCTGAACCATTGCCTGCATTGAGATATACCAGTATATGGTTCTTGGACGGAGATCTCAACAGCTTCCAACAAGTAACCGACTCCAAGAATATACAAATTTACTTCCTAGCAGTCTTAAAACGATCGTAACGTTTATGTAACTTTCACCGTTTAAAGACCTTTGGAAAGCTTAAAGTAATTTTATAGGCAATACGTAATTTTCCTAATTGCAGCGTAATTTACTTTATATTGTTTATATTACCTTTGTGATTCTTGTGATCGAGTGATAGAGTGAAACCTTTGTTTAGGATTATAGAGAACTCAATAAAAAATATTATGATTTATATCATTCTGTTACACCCCGTCATACATGAGTAACGCTATATCAGTACCTTCAAACTATTGGAATTATACTGAATATCATATAGTTTTAGAACTACAGACCATATTAAATGGGATTTATGTCACGAGTCTTTGTCATTTAGAAAGATACATTAGAAATCTAGTATTATGGACTTGTCAGTTAGGGTTAGGGTCTGACAATCGCCACTACCACAACCAGCAGCAGCGGCAGGCAGCATTCTATCAAGGACAGACGTAGCTCTCTCACCTGCCGCCGCAAAGAGCAAGAAGATATCGTCAAGCATTCGCAAGCTATAGATATTGCAGCAAAAGGTAACCAACGTCCCATTTGTCTGACATTCGCCACAACCATCAGCAGAAGCAGGCAGCATTCTATCAAGGACAGACGTAGCTCGCTCAGCTGCCGCCGCAATGAGCAAAAAGATATCGTCAAGCATTCACAAGCTGTAGGAATTGCAGCAAAGGTAACCAACGTCCACAAGTAATATAGACCATCTGAATGCATTTTTTATCGTCTTAGAAAATATGCATCAACCTCCAGAGATGATCGTGATGCAGACTGCTAGAACATTTACGGTGAAAAATGTTAAACCATTAAAATATAATAACAGGATAAGCACTCCAAAATTCGACACCGATCCGGCCAAACATACATTCACACGCCATGGAAAAAGGATCAAGTTTTCCATCATCCATTATTAGATTATACTAGTAAAGTTGAACAACAACATCGTAAATGACTTGAAATCAAATGGTAATATAGCTTTATCTTGATTTGAATCCCTCTATCATGCGTCAGATAATATATTTGCTGATTCAGAAAACAATAAATCACTTCATTGTAATTAATGTAAGTCATAAAACAGCTGTACCAGAATCTATCCAAATAACTCGAGATAATCTGTGTAACCATTTCTAACTATCAATCGATGTCACGTTGACTAATGAATCAATGGGTCGTGCCATTCCTGTACAAAGTGCTAGCTATCTACTAGTCATGGCTTTCACACAGGACTAATACTAATTTCGAGTAAACCTTTCTTACATAAGGGTAGTTTGACTTATATTTTACACATCGTACCCTCCAAAGCAATATGCATTTTCTTGTCTCAGATGCAACTAATTTGTGAGGTTTTACCGAGAGATGTGAAATTTTCTGATTAAAATGTTATTCACTCAGATGTAAAACTTCAATAAAATAATAGTAATAGGTGATAAAGAACTCAAGACATTTGTGAGGAAACAAAATAGTGGAGTATCCATGAACGTGACCTTAGAACTCGTTACCGAATATGAATATATATATATATATATATTGTAACGCGATGTACAACGTTAATTAATGGAGTCACATAAGAAGGTCAATTTGCTGTGGGTTAAGTGTTTTCGTTATGACTGTATAGTGTGACTTCCGACTTTGATCTTTTAAACCCAAAATCGAAAGGCTTTTGTTGTGTGATACATACAATCTACCTGCAACATTTGGTATAAATAGATATTGTAGCAATAGGCTTAAATAAAAAAGTACAGTAATTAAATCTTGAACAGACCGATCTAGAGTCGGACATCATAACATCACGTGCTCGGTGATATGGCTGGCGTATACAAATAATGATTTTTGTGCTTACTTATCTTCTGAACAAAGTTGAATCAAATACCGTGGCATAACACACCATTTCACTTATGTTACAAACACAATAATGACCTTTTGGCTTAAGCAATTACAGCACTTTTTATTCTTATAAAGGACAATAAGAAAATGGAGTAACTTATTTTGTGATATCACAACAAAAGCTGTTCAACAAATTAAACACCGTATTACGAAACAAGATCAAAATACATTATTTATTATTATATTTTCAGTAATTCTCGTGGAGTAGAGAGCTGCATTCCTAATGTTAAATCATGGATGACCTGTAACAAGCTGCAGATGAATGATGGTATAACTAAGGACATTCTGATCACAACACAAAGACATTCTCGTTCTCATCCTTTACATCAGACAAGAAATATCAGCAACACCAGCATTACATTACCACAGTCAGTACAAAACTTAGGCGTTACTCTAATCAGTACTCTCACATTGCACCAACATGTCATGAACATATGCAAGGCGGCATATCTTAAATCGAGACGCAACAGTTGCGTTCACAAATATCGTTCAGTTGATAACACTAAAACACATATGTGTTCATTAGTACTTTTAAGACTGGACTACTGTAATATAATTATCTCTGGTTCGTCTCAATATCTACTCCATAAATTTCAAAAAGTTCAAAACACTGCTGCTCGGAGCATCTTTTGAGTACGTCAATCAGAGTACACCTCACCACTGCTCTGTACCCTACACTGGCTATTAATTCGATACAGACTCAAACACAAAATGTGTTATCTGTGCTAAGTTTCACGAACAGACTTCAGTCCAACCTACCTATCCGGCCTCACCAATGTGTCTATACCAAGAAGATAATTAAGCTCCCCTTCTGATAATCGTATACTCATTGTTTCTACTATGAACACGAAGTCATATGGACAACGTTATGTTGAATACCAGGGGCAGGGAATGTGGAACGAATTGCCCATTGAAATTAAGCACAAAGGCACAGTGGTACCATTTACGACTGCTCTTAAAACTCGCTTCCTTCGACTGCAGGAACAAACTCAGATGCCACTAAAACACTTGTGACCTAGAGAACTAAAATTGTTTTGTATCTTATATGATTTCAGTACATTTTTATATTTTCCAATTTCTTTGTTTTTTTTTTAACGTTCTGTTGGGTAGGCATATCATTATAGCTGTTGTGTAGCGCTTAGAGGTTCAAAAGATTAGGCGCTATACAAAGTCCTCATTAGTATTATTATTATTAAACTTTCTATGCCAATCAATGTGTCACTATCCTTCTACCAGCGCGTAGTCCGTAGACATGTGATTGTTGGAAAGAAGAATTCTTACCTAACGATGAAGTCCACATCCACAAAAAAAATATTGTCACCAAAATGTAGGAATACATATTTTGATTAAAAATGATGCAATCATTTTACTAGGTCAGGTTAAATTCCGTACGGCATAGTACTTTTGGTTAGTGCAAAAGGATCCGTGTCGGTTGTTTAAATGCTTAGCATGTGCTTACGACAAAGGGATTGTGGTAGTGTGAGTACACTGGCAAAACGAATGTACTAGTGTATTGATAATGAATGGTACATTTAACTTTACAAAATATATACAAATATTAAAATACAATCCTGGTTCTCAAAGGATTAATTGACATTTGAGATAACTGAAGCTATGTAAAATTGTATCAACATTTATTTCAAACAACACGAAGCATTGAATATTTATTTTATTGTTACGGAGGCCTTCTATCCTTCATGTGAAATCCATAACTGAAAGTACAGACCTTTTACCTCACTCTGTATACCAGTCTCCGACAACTTTGTTTATCATTTGTACATCATGATTTAAACAACCAGTAGTACCAGAACTTATATATTTGGTGCCACAATACATATTTCATATTCGAATTTCTAAACATTTCTTAACATATGCATTCATGTTCATGGGAGTCTTTTATGAAAATAGAATGAAATATTATGCATTATAACGTATAATTTTAGCGTCTGTTTATTGTTTATACAAGTATACTTGACTGATGATGATAATGAAGATGAGATTATGGATGGTTATAAAATTGCATAATGTTACGCACAGCAAAGAAACATCATACAAAAAGTGTGTGTGTCACATCCCAGAACAATACAAATTAGCAGATATAACCAATTCAAGCATCGATATCCATTAATTCGTGTAATGGTATATAAATATATTAAAAATGAAATGTGTAAAGAAAGGCTTTTTTATACGATTCAGTGGTATTTTTTGAAGCCAAATGAAGTCATCTGTGAGTGAAAATTGACACATTGTACACAATACAAATATATTGTAAATATATTTTTATATTCGGGTTTGCATCATTTTATTTATCTCTTTGAGTATATAAATGTTCAAGTTAAATTGATTCAGAGATTTGGTGTTTTATTTCAAACATAAACTTGGATTTTGCATTATATATATTCAAGTAAAATGATTGACAAAGAGCTTAATTTTGGAATGGTAATCCAATAGTCTTCAGGCTTTCAACATGAGTAGGTAATTTAGTATCAATTGTTCCAGGAAAGCTTCTTTTTTCAGATAAGCTGGATACAAAATAGAATTTCCAGACAATTTACATTGAAAAACTAACGGTAAATTAGATAATCAATTGGAGTGGTACAATTGATGAATACAACCAGATTACACGGTGCATTTACAAGTAAAATAGATTTTGAAACACCTGTCGAAATTTTCATATGATTTCGATTCAAATACTTAGGACGAACTAGACAGGATTAAATGATGTAAACATTACTTAACTACCTTTTTCTGCTGTAGTACGGTTTAAACTTTAAACTCTAAATTCTGTTTCTCATTGTATAACTGAACCATTAAGTTATATTATACTAGGATTAAAAGTATGTTTGGACAAAACACGGGCTTAATCTACGAACAATAATTTTCATTTATAGATTATGTAACAAGGAATTACAATGGATTTTCTATACATCGCCACCTATTTAAATACGATTCATGGTCCTGGAAAATCAATCGCAATCCAATTGTCATTATTAGATTTAGATGTTAAGGGAACCTTGCTGAATCAGGTAAGAGAGCTTTGTTTAAATAACTTCAATAATTAGTTTATTCTAATTAATTTATTTTGTATGCGCATTTTGAATATCCGTATTGAATTTTTTTCTTCTTAAAGTTTACTTCAAATATACTAAAGGAAAATAACATCTTCAAGAAAGTAGATTCCTTCAATTAAGTATTATTAATTTTTGAAGATGGCGCAATTATAATCTGTCTCGTGTGTATATTTCTAAGTTTGAGTTTCCTCTTATTTGCATTATTTCAGTCGATTATGGTATGGGTATATTGAAAGCAAACCTACATTTCAATCTCCAAAGTGTTAAATGATAAAACAAATATTTGTTATTTTTAAAGTAAGAATGTATATGTAGTATTAAGATCTGAGTGCTACAAAGAGAGAATGGAAAATTACAAATAATATATTCTTGCAAATGTTTTCCATTGACTCAGTTAACAATATATATTAGTGTAACGTTATCTCAGATGATGTCAAGCACAGCTCACTGCAAGGTTGAAATTTAGATCTTTCTTTCTTTCTAAGACTTTGTAAGTCATCAATAAATACAACTGCTACATAATATTTCACTAGTTGTTATTAGCATCATACTGAAATACATTATGTAAAAATAAATATTGTTTGAAACTTTAAAGGGCTCTACTCCATATATTGTCAAGATTATCCTTCAGTATTGTTAATTAGAAATATCAAAATTCAAGTGCACAGAAAATGCATTCTTCGTCTAAGTATAATGCTTACCGACGAGTAATATATTCAAGTGACAAAAGTAAATGAAACACTCAATGTAAAGTGCGTGACAATAAGTGTTGATACTTTCAGATTAATTTACGTTTAATTAATTGACTATTTGCAGTCAGAGCCAAAATTTCACATCAGTTACACATGTGATAAAGAATGACTCATCTTTTAAACTCTACAATCACGATTTTTAAGTTGGTACCAAGGGATGTTGTGTGTGTGTTTGTATGTGTGTGATGAAGATTTTAACGTAGGTTTCACACGTTTTCAGTCATATCGCTACGATTTCTGTAGTGTGTAAGTTTATAGTGATGTCTAGAACTATCTATAAAACCCCTAGTGACATAATAAGGTGTGTAATGTGATCAATGTTCAACAAAATACATTTAATGACTAAAATGGTTCAGCCTAGATCAGGAAACAGGTCAATGATATCGGATTGCCACAGAAGGTATGATTATCAACTTGCCAGGGAATTCCAGAAATAGAACAGACTCAAATTCCATGAAAATACATTCATTGTTCCCATGGGATGAGATCTCTTGATTATATGTTCCTGGCTGTAACTACAAAACTGAGACTGAAGTCATCAATATGGTATATCTAATTATGATTTATATTTGGCTCAAGCATTATTAAAGTGTATTCTGTAGTTTAGATTGTATGTTTCCGAAAATTACAAAATGACTAACTTACAAGTTTACATTTGTCCTGATCTTGCAATAAAATTATCTTACTGAAGAATAAGGTTTTGCATCTTGCATGTGACTCAGCGTTTGGATATGTCAAACTTATCTGAAGACTACATTGAAATCTCTCCAGCCGTTACAAAATTCTCCACTCACTGAATGGACACGTGACAAACATATGTTTCCCAATTTAAGATGATAGTCATAACTTACATACGTGATCATGCACTTACCTTGAGCAATAACCGCAATTGTATGCATATTCGTTTCTGTATCCGTCTCAGATTAGTAGAAAATGTAGAAAACACTAAACAAATAGGATTAGTTCAGTACACCTTACAAGCAGAATAATACTGGAAAATTTGGTACGAAAATACACAAGAATCCGTGCACATTGATTCAACCTTTCTGTAAATGAGTTTTAGGCTGTGTCACTTGTACAGGTTGCAATGGACTAAGTGTAATCAAACGTGAGACACAAAATACCTATAATAAAGTTAATTAGACATCAGTATATCAACATAATTTCGATCTATATTGCTAGAGGTAGGGGTTGATCTAACGCAAAATAAAATATAAACATATTAATACTTATATTCCAAGTTTTAAGACATAATCAACTCCACAACAACAGCGCCACGACCCATGGCCTTTGATGAATATACATATAGTTTTATGATAGTGACAGTTTAGAAGTGATGGCCCAAGACCAAGTCTACAGCAGTCTATGTATTGGAAAATCTTTCGTTCACAAAGTACACGTAACATGAAACAGCTTCTGATGATACTAGAAATACGAAGAAACTTGACACATATGACATTATTAATAAAACCAATAACTACGCAATTTAAGTATACCGACAAGACTTATGGTCATTTTCTATACAAATTATAATTTTGTTACAGCTATAGGCACATCTATCTGTCCAGGCGATTTTCGCAAGAAAATACTTTTTAATCTTGAGCATAAATATATTGACACTTTATCTGACATGGATACATCAGCTTCTATAGTAACCTCAGTTTCTCAACTACATGTTCATTATGTGTGCAGTTAAAGTGAATATCAAACACAGGTGCGACAGGTGTAAATGCTGTAGTCTTTTCTCTATGGATTTAAATCAGGGACATGTTGGGAAAGGAAACTTCTATAAAATGAAGATACAAATAAAAGATAAAATGAGACACTATGTGATATTTTTCACACAGAAAATGAAGATACACAAAGTACTTCCAAAGGATTTTCGGTGATTTAATTCAGAATGTAGTGGTTGAAAACATGGTGAAAAGTTTTCCATATGTACTCAATTCATGATAAATTTTGCCATGCCAATCAATAAGAATGCAAACTAAAAATAACAACATTTCAAATTTTTATCTAAATATAAATATTTATTATAGGTTTTGTTTTGTCCTCAGCGAACTCGTCCACATCGTTACTATAATCATCTAGATTTCAAACGGACAAAATAGCTGCTTTATAGCGTTTACTGCACTATTGTACATGACTTGTTTCCCAAGTAGATTCTACTGCACTACTATATCTTTAGGCACAAGTGTTGTCATCGTGCTAGCAATATGAAGGTATGCAGTATTGTAAAATATGCACGATTCTGACAACGGAATGTAAACGAAGATAAACATGTGCATATGATATAATGTGCATATAATAAAATATCTGTTGGATGTTAACTCATCTTGATTGATCTAAAATGAAATGCATGAAGACGATAACAAAGCAACACTAACACGAATATACTTCTACTTTAAAATAACGTAAACGTGCAGTATTAAAACCCAAACCTTACTGGTATTTACATTGGTCAACACATAAACTAAAATACACATACCCATCACATATAGCAATAGGCGTCAAAGCAAAACCTCTTCTTCATTTTTGAGATATATACTACCGCTGTCCTTTCAAGCAAAACATATTCTCCTTCAAAATTGAAACGTGTAACATTGTCGTAACCTGACAAGTAAAGCTGATACCGTTTTCAAATTGATAATCATTGGAATTGGTTACCCACCTTAGTCGAAATAATAAACTTTCAAACACAGAAAATGATGGTTCAATAATTTTGATAGTTTAAATTTCAAAATTGGACATGCTATGAAAGCAATGGAAATATGTTTACTTCTACAGGTGATCAATATGAATAATTATATTACCGTTTTGGTTCTGACGCTCCTTGTCATCGTGCAGGGATCCCCATCATTTCAAGAAGTCCTCGAATATAATAATGACCTTGACAACGGTAAGATACACACCTTATTTATTTTCTTCTGTTACTGGTAGTATGCTGATACGTTCTGATATTTTGATGCTTTTTAAAAACATCCTTATATAGTTAAGGTTGTTATAAGTCATATTCCGTATATATTTAAATCTTGAACGACGTTTACTCCGATAAGTGTTTATAAAACTATGTCAATAGCAAACAATTTACATATACTGTAGTATCATCAATATTCGTGGGGGATCAATTTTCGTGGTTTTCGTGGTTGCCACAAACCACGAATTTAAATCCCCAACGAAAAATGAGCCACATAGGTTGATGATACCCCCCCCCCCCATTCCCGACCCGTTTTTTTTACAGTGTTTCATTTAAGTAAGGATAGAGAGAAAATATAGAAAAAGCATAACATATTCAAACAATAGTAATACTAAACAGAAAGAAAGAAAGAAAAAATACTAGTAATACAAAATAACTGCATATGAAAATTAGATTTAATACTTATTCAAGTCGATCCTTCAGTCTAGTGCAGCTGTTGTTTAAACATTCAAATCCTTCTGAAAACACATTTTTTTATCCATGCATTTTAAATCCAATAGAACAACAATCCTGTAAAAAAAATATTTTTCTTGAAACACTAAAGCAGATTATTAAAGCTCACACTGCACAGATTGTTGGACAAAGCCACTGTTTCAGTTATACTCTCCTCGCTTTCTTTTCCGGGACACAGACTGAAGCAGTGGTTCTACTGCGTCATTAGCTGCCTGGTAAGCGAGAACCTGCGCCGGGTTCTCAGATTCTGATGGGTTAGGAAGTCCGGGAACCGAGGGTGATCTAAGTTGAATTTTACCACTCTTAAGCCACTGTGTTAACGCCATGATAGTCATAAAGTACTGATATTGCAACTTTATGGACAGTGGTTTAAGTAAGAGATCATTCAAATGTACTTTAATAACTGATTGGTCTGGTTTTGTTGGCGGCGTCGGCTTCCTTTGATCTTGAACACTCAAACGAAAACATGGCAAAACTGATTAATCCTGACTGGTGTTTGATATGTGCTCACATAGGTGGAAGTATTGTTTTAGTGTTGTTGGCTGAGTCTGCTTTGACAGATGTTAATCACTTGGCCAAAAACACGTTGTAAGTATTGAACTTGCCGGGTCTTAGATATGTACTCATACAGGTGATAGTATTGTTTTAAACATTAATGTTACCGCCGTTTGCGTCGGCATCGTTTTATTCTTTTGTATTCTTTATTTGGGGTACTTGTAGATGTTAAACCATGAAATTATCTACCTTATAATATGCAAAATTTGAAAGGCAAAACCACGAATTTACGTTTCACGAAAATGCCTTTTTTTACAAAACCACGAAAATTGAGCCCAACGAAAATAAATGATACTACAGTATTAATTATTAACTTTTAGATATTTAGTTTTGTAGGAAGGATATGTGCTTCAGTGTCATCGTGTGTTACATTTTAATATATATAACGGACACTTATATTCAGAATTCTCGCTACTAATGCGTATTGATTTTTTTCCAGAAGACAGTGTACAACTGACCTATGATAGCATCAATCTTAAAAGAAACGATAACGTAGACGCAATTGGAACTATTCCAGTCAGTGATAAGTTCAAGCGTTTCAAGCATTGGAAGGATGTGATAACTCCGGCAATTGAATCTACAATCATCATGAACACTCTGAAAGATCATGGTAAAATTACGGTCAATTCGGAAAAAAAGGTTCAGCACCCTGTAGATGATGCGGGGAAAATTTCTGATATTATTGTTGCCATCACCAGACTTCCGTTGTATAATCCTAAAGATTTAAAAAACGCAATTCCGAAACTTGTGTCTGTCGAGAAGGACCTTAACGGAAATGTACAGTGTCACGACTTCATCTGTAACATCATCCTGCTAGGATGTAAGTGAATTGACCTTAGTTTCGTTGTTTTTCTCTTTTCCACGGGAAGAATGGTATCGAATGTCTGTATAAGTTTTTATTGGACTATTTTTGTAGCATTTTCTCAAAATCATAAGAATGCAGATCAATTCATTTATCAGGTAAAGTTATGAATATTCATCGACCGAATGCAACATTTGATAGTAATATTTATGAATACTGAAGTTTAAGTTAAGACCAGGTATGTAAGCAAGTCTATTATGTCGCAACGACTTTTAGCAGGTACACAAGCAATCCATTTGCAATTGTTTTGGTTTTCAAAACATGTTTACAATCGCCATGACTTTTATTTGGCTTTCTGTGTGCGACACAGTAATTTAATTACTTTTGTAAAACTATATTTTGTAATATATGCTCAGTAGATCATTTCGAATTTTACCATTTACTAGCGCACTCATCATGACTACAATTATTTTTTACCGGTAAATGGCTGATAAGAAAACTTAAATTATATATATTCCTATTAATACTGTCTTCTATTCACACTTGTTCATTTAATGAGTCACATCGGCAAACTATGTTTGTTCATATGACCACATCTCTGGCAATTACCTTTATGCGACGTTAGGAATGTTCAAACATATTTTGCATAAATTCAGGTTGTCGTCCATACACTTGTAAACGATTTTGTTTTACTACTTTGTTTTTTTAGCAACATAATATAAGAACAATGATCGTACAACGTATGCTATCTGCAAATGTGTTGCCAGTATTGTAAATAAATTTTTAATTTAACCTTGGTTAAAACTCAGCAGTCGATATTAAAACAAACTGTTGATTACATAAAGCTATATCTAAACGTATCCTCCTTCAGCATTGGAATTTACACTTTTATAATGAATTACAATAATACAGTTTTAAAGAACAGAGCCAAAGCTGTATAGATTTTGTTTGTTTTATCTGCAGTTGACATGATATTGGGATATGATGCTGCTAACAGTGGACTCTACCTTAAAATCGAATTTCTCAAAATGAAGATTCTGCATGTAAAAGTACCAAGTAAGTCAACCACGCAACATTCGCTTCTTGAAAGCGAATATAAATATATATGTATGTGTGTGTGTGTATATATTTTATGGGTGGGGGTGGGTGAAAATTAAATACAATTTATCTGGTGGATCTTGTAGTCTATACTTTCAACAGAATTTGAAAATACCACATTCACCAACGTGTTATGGGTATATCCCCTTATTTTTTTTTCATCTTGTGGGTGGGTGTTGCCATGTTTTGATCACAACATATTACGTTGGGCCTTTATGACTAAATTAATAGTTCGTGCAAAGGCACATAGAAATATGCCGTACATGTATTCGTCTACCAATACAAATGCATAATTTTTGATGATGATTGGTATGATTTGAAATGTTCAAGTATCTCAAGGAATATTTTCTTCTCTTTACAACAAGAGATGCCTTTAAATTGTACAGCATGGAAAATTAAGTTCAGATCTTATTAGATCCACCAGACAGGAACTACCTACAGTTTTATCATTTTGTATGGTTACCTATATAAATAGATCGTAATCATAGACATGAACAATAAATAAATTCAGCACGACCACTCTAGATGAGCAATGACTTTCTGTGGAATATCGGCATGACTTAGAACATAATTCTGATTGGAACCCCGAAGGGTAGAAGTACAGGAACTCGTCATATCGCATACGATAATAATTGGCGAAGATCAGGTCCCGTGCATTCAGTGCAAATTCTGACGACAATCATAATTTTTTAGTATAATATACCACCATTGGCTGAACGCTTACTGTCTTAATTGTTGTGTAAGTTTGTGTTAAATAGAGTGATAGAATGCACGGCAAACAATGACAAAGAGAAAGATGCTTAGTAAAGAGTAGATATCAAAACTACTGCATTTGGGCTAAGATTGAATGAGTTCTTATGTACCCAGACTGACGGATTAAATTTCAATGTAGTTAGAGATTTTGAAAACAACATAAGAGACCAATAATTATATCTTCAACTATCAAGCGATTTTCCACTAACAATCAATGACTCAATTTTGTTCTAAAATTTATTCGACCAGATGCAAGCTAAGTACGCACTCTCGTTGTTTTCCAATAGGTATAACTGTATCATCTACTATGCCTGCTTTCAACACATTCCTAAAAGTAAACTCTAATACTTGACATATGAGGAAAATAATCTCTTTCTTTCCAGTAAGCTAACAATAAAAGTAACTTTGTACTCCTAAGATGCAAATACTGATTGAATTCATCTACTAAATTTGACGCGGACACGTAGTTTTCCTGTTTCACTTTAAGAACCGATTTTAATGGCCGGTCAGTGAGGGTCTTGTTGTCATTTGATCAGGTGTTTGTTTAGTCTGTGTGCTTTAATTTACAAACCTCACGTTTAGAAACCATAAAATTGGAAACATATATATATCAATGTGTTTCTTCTATTCAAACAAATATTTGTTTCATTTGACTTGTTGATCTTATTCGTTTGAGGGCTGTAAACCTGGCTAGCTTTTTATCATTCTGAAACCTAGAGGTAATGATTGCATGTACCTGATCTTAGAATTATTTTGTAAATGTAGCCAGGATTTGAGAAATGGGCGTTGTTTGACCCGATGTTTTAAGCAATCAAGTAAATAAAAAAAAATATTAAAACCCTATTTGTGTTCGCATTTATCGACTGCACATATAGTTATAAAACTTTGTATTTGCTTTTTTCTCAGTTTGGCATGTTCAAATTACGGTACGGTAGAACTGGACAATAGCCTGACAAAGAAAATATATGTTCCCTGGCAGCATTCAGTTTGTCCCGTTATAATCTCATCAAAGCGCTTCAGTATACATATTTTTCAATATATTCTCATTTTTACACTGCTTTCTGTTTTTATATCTCTAGTATCGGGTATACTCTACTGCGAAAAAGCTCAGCTGCCAAAGTATGCTATGCAATTATGTATTCATGCTGATAATGTGCAACTCAGCGATACACGGGCTTGTCTGGATCTGGGATTTACCTTCCTCGGCTATACTCATACATTTCCAGACATCTGTCTACATGGATGAAGAAAGAGAAACTGATTCTATATAATTTATTTTATGACCATTGCTTTGTAATATTATAGTAAAGATACTACATCATATAAGTTGTCTCTGCTCAAGGAGTGAATCCATCTTGAATAAAAACTTCTTTGTGAATTTATGTTTACTGGTTTTTTGCATAAAACAAATATCATTTACTTTGTTTTCCATTTGCAAGTTCAGTCTAGTATGATGTGAAATGATTCTTTTCTATTTACAGAGACAATACATAAAAATTCATACAATAATTTCTTCGTATTGCTACTGATATATGTAATAGTGTAATATATATTCCTCCCCTTTTAAAGTTCATGAATGTGTCTAATTATGGCAAACAACCCTTTATTGTTTTCAGAGGAGAGTAAATTATGTTCAAATCTTCTCTAAAATAGGATAATGGTGGTTAGCGTTTTGTGCAAAAGTGTGACACTATTAGTCAAAATATGAAAACGTATGAGTGGCCAGGCCTTACATTGTGCTTTGACACTGATGGTCACTGCACGACAATATTGATCAGTACAATAATTGCACGACTAGCCGTCAAATATTACGAACACACCATGAGTCACGTTTGCTCAAAGTATTTTTCGGAACAGCTGCTGTATCTTTGGCCTTCAAGATTATATGAGAAAACACTATACTTGTGATCTTTGATGCAAAACTAACCAATGACATTCAAATATCTGTTCTAGAAACAAACCAAGCGTATCATATTTATTTATATAGCAATTCCCTATCAGTCTACTATCATGGTGTTATTAGGTTATAATGACCTAAACTATATGTACACTCTGAAACCTTATAATCAATATTAACTATCATTTGAGACAAGATAGATAGTTATTGCTTTCAGTATTAATATCAAATTACAATCGCAGACGTTAACAATGGAATATAGCACTTTACGATAAATAACAAAAGCAATTATTCCAAACAAACATGACTAAACTTAATGGATGGGCTGCATGAAATAAGCTGTCTATCGAATGGACAAACTTTGTCTGTATTGCAGTATCACGAGTTAGAAAATGACTCAGGTTAGGAGGGTTATTGTAAATTTTACTAAAACCAAAAACGAAATTGTTAACGATGATACAATAAGAAAAATATTAGCTGGTTATAAACAAAATAAAAAGAAATCGCAATATATTTTATGTCATGTAATACTCCAGATAGTATCATTCGCTCCTTTTTTGCCCCTTATTTAGCAACTTACAGTGACATTACTGGTTGTTTCTAAAAATCATGTCGTTGTACAAGTATATATTATTTTGTGATCGCTCTTATAGGTTTCATGCTTCTTTTTCGAGTAATTTCATTATTTAATGCATTTTTTACACTTGGTAATCTTGCAAACCATTCTCGAGATCTTACAATTTTTTTAAAGTATTTCCTTTGCATACTGATATCCAAAAAACTGCTCAGCAAGTGTTTGATTAAATCGCTTAACAGTTGCCTGATCACGATGTATTGCAGTGTGTCCTCGTCGTATTTTGACGTTGAAGTTGATACTCACACGTTACGTTTTATTCATCAGATCTGTCGTTTCAGTGAAATGAGCATAGTTAAGTTTAGAAATTTATTTTTAGTTGGGCTCAGTCAACTCCGCATGGATTTATAACAATAAATGTACATGATCCACTAACACCATATCGAGTCGGTCTAATCAACTATTTTGACAGCAGCAACGAGGGCGTGAATTTGAATAAATGTCAAAGGGGAAACATCATCAGTAAATGAAATACTAACGACTAAATTAGCACGTGAACGATTAGCTGCGATTAAGACATTTATTCCAGTTCTTGATTCAGTTCGAATCAAACTAAAAGCAAGACAAGAAATTCAAACTGATTTCACAACGGATACTGAACAATTATTCAAACCAATAACCATTGCTACTGAGAGAGATATATTGGGGGACACTATTGACGAAGAAGCAAGAAAAAAAAGAATTCTCCCGTTGTTAAAACAGATAATTGGAGATAAACAACAACCACATGATGAAGAAGAACAACGGAGTAATATTGGTAAAACAAAGGGTGTTTCTTTAGTGGATAAATTACCGATGAGGCTAAAACACTAATAAAACAAATTCAATTATTAAATCCCAGAGACTATCACACTTTTGGCAATTTTGCTGTTAAAAGCTATTATTCAAAAAATGATTTTTTTAAAAACGATTATAAAGGAAATATTATATCTCGCGATAACTGGGTTGATGGATTGGGTACTGATCGTTTTAGTAGAAGAGAATTGGGATATATAGAATTTAAGAAAGGAGCTGAGAATTATGATATACAAGAACAACAAAAAACACAACAACAAGAGAGGAAACGTCAAACACCAACACGGAGACAAAAAAACAAGAAGAACCTCAATGGGATATACCACTTGAAGATGATTTAGAGAGGAAACGTCAAACACCAACGTGGACACAAAACAAAACAAGAAGAACCTCAATGGGATAAACCACTTGAAGATGATGATGAGATTTTTAGATACTTAGATGAATCACCGAAATTGCTAGCAATTTACGATTAGATAAATGTCATTAAAATAAGATGATCATACAATACCACTACAACAAACCAACCATGGTCTATGAAGTAAACTCACGATTGCCAGTTTATAGAGCGTACTATTGAGATGGTCTCGGCAATACCATTGCAGGGTTATTTGTAAGAGTGTCACCAAAAATAGCACCAATTGCAAAACAATTTTCAATGAAAGTTATTGATGTTATTCGTGTTAAGGGTATTAGCGCTGTTGGTGATGTTGTCGGGAAAGCATTTTCCGCGGCTAAGGAAAAACTAGTAGCGTTAGTTCGGCGAAGAAAGAAAAACACCGATGACGAAATCACCGATGACATCGTCATTGGGACCACTACCATCTACAGAAGTTATGCCTGCAAGTATTAGTAAAATAAAAAACAATGCGGAGGATCAAAAAAATAACATCACTGAACAGCGTCCAGGATAATATTACTGCAAATATGAAAACGGGAAGAGGCTTAAAATCGAGAGCGAGATCACGATTTAGATTAAGAAATATACAATAATATGTTCAATTATCAAATCTATTCCTATAAAGCAGTACAACCAAATATTCGATCAAGAATCGAACTTCAAATCCATGATACCAGCAAATACTTTCTACCCGCTGAAGCATTTACTGAAGTAGAATTAAAACTCGTAACAGCTGATGATAGTCCTGCTATTACAGCACCATATGCATCTGATGCCCCAGTCGTCTTTGTCAATAATGGTATCATGGCTCTATTTTAGAGTGCAAGATATATGTCTGATAACAGAGAGATTGAATCCATAGAACGTGATGTCGATGTTGCCACAACAATAATGGGTTTAGCAAGATATTCTGATGATTTTACAAGATCAGCCGGTCCGTCGATGATTTTCTTTAAGGATATAAATGATCGTGATGGGCCGACTCCATATATTATAAGACAATCAACAAAAATCAGGCTGGTACTATTAATGTTGATACCGAGAATATGATTATAAATAATGATCCTAATTACAACCTAGGTGCTGAAACACGTGTAGCAACGTTTGAAGGACAGCGTAGATTATTTTCGTGCCCGATTCCACTGCATCATATATTTGGATTCTGCAGAAATGCTAGAAAAGTTATCTATGAATCGAAGTATACAGTAGTCTTAGTGCAAAAAGGTGATGATAATGATGCAATATGGAGAATTACAGCAGATTCTGCAAATCCAGATGCTGACAGTGGCAAGGTGAATATAACAAAACTATCACTGCGGATGCCAGTAATGACTCCATAAATCACAGCAGAAGAAGAATTACTATCATTTATGGATCATGGAGGAAAATCATTGTTATCATGGCTAACAACAAGCACGGATATTATGCAATCATCTGTTATGGGTACATTTACATGGCACCTGGTATCAAAACAGGGTGTTGCTGCGCCACGACATATATTTATTGCGTTACAGGATATGGAGCAATTACACTCACAATTACGCAGCCATATGATATTTGATCAATTTGGTGTTATTGAAGAATTGTTGAGGATAAATGGCCAACAAGAACCATCCAAAAATATTTTACTTGATTACAGAATCAACCAAACAGCACGTGCGTATCATCGTTTGTTGACATTGATGGGACGCGATAATAATGTGGATACTGGTCTGCAAATATCACAATTGGATTTTAGAAAACTATATCCCATCTATTACTTCTCTCTGGAACATCTTGACTTAACCAGACAATCGGTAGTTGACATACACTTCAGAGCTCGTGTAACACGACTTACTGCTGTTGGTGGTAGATACAGAGCAGTTACTGTCATACTCAGTGATAAGTCAATGCTACTCGAAGGTGTTGGTGGACGATTGAAAGTATTTGATGCACCAGTAGAAAATATGTAGACAATTAGATCAATATCGTATTAAATAAAATGTCACATCGTCATGTTAGTGTTACGTTAACTCCTGATCAAATTAAAAAAATGCAATCGGAATCAGATAAAAAATGTGGAACTACGATATCGCTGAAACACAATCAGATGTCTGGTGGCCAGAATAAACTGTCATTGACATTTCGTCAGATAAAACACTTCAATGATGCCATCAAAGATAAAAAAGGTGTTCAGGTCACTCTCTCTGCGGCCGCAATTAAGAACATGATAAAATCAATTGGTATTTTCCCACTTTTCGCTACGTTACCAGCGTTGATTGCGGCAGCGGCCCCAGCGGGAGCAAAGGCCGCCGAGCTAGGAGCCGTTGGTACATTGGCAGGGATGGCACTAATGAAAGCTACCGGACAGGGATACAAAAAAAAAGAAACGACCAGGGAAGGGTCTAAGACTACGAGGAACTCCGTAGTCATGGCACAGCGGAAAGGGCTCGAGACTAGGAACAGTTTACTATCTCGAGAACCGAAGGTTCCATCGCAGATATCGCCGATGTCAAATTTGATTTACTCGATGCTACTAAAAAAACTAGCGATAAAAAAACGTTAGAGGTGTTTTTATGAGAGATCAATTACCACAACAACCAAACAACGCTAAAACCGGTATCATTAATTTCGATAACAGCAGCGGACCTGGAACTCACTGGGTTGTATAATGCGATTGATTAGCATGCAATTGTTTATTTCGATTCATATGGATTAGCACCGTCTAAAGAATTTATGCGTTATATAAACCGCTTAAAAACTCTTCTCTGGTATTCCACGCTACCAACACAGAAAATGAATGACCCACCAATATGCGGCATATAAGTATTAAATGTACTCAACGCTATTTCATCATCGGGAAAACCAACACAGGGATGATCGACCAATTTGAAAACAGCATACATTCAAGTTTGGGAATAAAAAAGTTATACACTATATAAACTGTGATGATGTTTAAATATTACTCTAACAAAAAACGCAAAACGTACACATATTTTGTAAAACAAAGGTTTAAGAAACAACAGATTTCCGTCTAAACCTTAGGCATATAGAATTGTCGACGTTTGATCTACAGAAAGTAAGCCACATGACACGCAGTGTATGTCCTCAGAAACAAACCTAAAGTACGAAATAAAATAGAAATACAATAATAACGCTAGCTTGTTCATCATCATATAATATAAACTAGAGCAGTTTACTCTTACGATTACCAAACAAAACTTATAACTTATGAATGCTGCTTTTCGTATTCACAGTTTAAAAGTCAAGGCTTTAATAACACCTACATAGCAATTTGTTTCACCATTTCACCAATTCCAACAATTTCTGTCAGAGAAGGTAAATTCCTTAAAACTCATGTAATGTTCACACCAACAGAGAATATATTACTCCTATAAGTCTCGATCATGATAAACGTTTACTTGATTCATTGCATATTTCTTTGACCCTGTGGAGTGATATAGAGTGATATAAAATGATTTCTCTCTCTATTTTGGGTCCAATATATTTTATTTTGCCTTTGTATGTTAGTTCTTCTAGTGTTAACATCAACAGTAATGTACGTATAGTATTTAATTATGTGGATTGAACTATACACGTTGATGTATTTGTTGTGTTTTCTTCGTGTTTATCTTAAACTACATCCAATTGGATTACACAAGATTTAGGTCAATATATGTCATTGAATGTTGAACCAGTCATTCAATTACAATTCATTGTATTCAAAGTAAAGGCAACTTGGATGGGATTAGTTCTGAGCAACCCCTCTGCGCCTGATTAGATTGGGCATGATCCTGAAAGAGATTACACTATCTACGTGGTTAATAGTAATCAGAAAAGTCTCATAAATATCATTGGTTAGATTGCATATTTGTATGGATAAATCATGGCATTTTGTTTTCAATCTTACAAATGCAAAAATAGGAGTAGGATAATTAATGAAGATGAGACAACATATGTAGTATGTCCTTTGAAGAAAGCATTGTGATAGGTTTAGACTGGCCAGCAAATGAACACACATATTACCTAAAGAAAAATTGTATGACGTCCTACAATTTCAATATATGTTCTTTGTAAGCATAATATGTGAGTATTTGTGCTTATTAATAATTTTAGCATTGTATCATCATCTATCATCATCTAGACATGTTGACCCACCAACTGTCTAACTGGCAGATAGGTGATTACCAGCAAATCGTAGTGGAACGCTAAGAGCTCGACGAAATACGTAGGACGTCCTTTTTTTCCACTGCACTCAACTCAGACTACGGACGTCTCGAACTTGTCGTGCTGCTGAACTCATATGAGTTTGAGCGAGAGTAAGATCGACAACTGCACAACCCTTCCTCACTTAAAACAAAGTCACCGTACAAGTCATTCATGCCATCTACCCATCCCATATAATCACCCACTAAAGTCCTGTAGCAACAGGCAAGTGACAACGCGACAGGTGTGGGTACACTGGCAACCGTAGCAATAAAACTGAACACCGGAGGATCAGGCCATGAGGGTTGTTCACAGCTGACATGATGCAGCAGTGGAGTACGCCAAACACTGCGTGGCGGAGTAGCCCATTTCAGGAATGCACGGTTCACCTTCGTGGCATGGGAAAGGGGCTAATAAAGGTGCAATAAACATTTGCTTACTCTAAACGTTCTTAGTCAGCGTCCGCTAATAGCCGGTGGCGGGGACCTGCTTCAGCGGTCAAAATACAACAAAAAAAAAGAAAAGAAAATGAGGAATATTCATCTCACACTTGTAGCATGAAATGTGCGCAACTTACTGGACAGAGACGATGCGGAAAGGCCCGGGATGCAAACTGCCCTAAAAGGAAAGTGATTCGCCAGATACAATGTGGACATTGCTGCCTTGAGCAAAACAATTTTACAGGATAAAACGAATTCTGTTGGGTTCCGAATACACTATTATTTGGAGTGGCCGAGGAGGTGAAGAGCGCTGTGAGACTCGTATCTGCTTTGCAGAGATAGCCAATCGTTGGCAAATTGGCTGGATCTCCCAAGGTAGTAAAAGACAGACACATGACCATACAACTCTCCCTCTTGACTGTAGGAAAGCACCTTACCATCACCATTTGCTATGCTCAAACCCTGACCAGCCGATATTAAGTGAAGGTCAAGTCATATTATATTGTGAACACGAACATTCCGTGCAAAGGTTGGCCTCACCAGCCACATGCACACGCACAGAACCAAATCGATCCCACCAACCCTCAGATGACTAGAGTAATCCGCGTCGAATCGACGGACGAGTTAAAGGAAATAAAACTAAAACATATATAAAAAATGCCAAGTTGTTTTACTTAAAGACGTTACTGATTGCACCAGTCGTCCCATCACTGTCCTACCCAGAGTGAATATACTTAAAAGAGAAAGACAAAATAGTCCTTTCTTTTTTAAACTATCAACATCCGGGAATAATATCTTACACTTATCTTCTTCGTCAACTGTGCCTTTGAGTACACTCAAATATACTAGCCAAGAATGGACTAACAGAATGTGCTGCAGCGAAAAGAAGGTCGCGGCAATAAAACTGGTATTCCTTGTTGTTAAAAGGACACGTGAATTATTTGGGCTGGTCAATCAAGAATCTAAAGATGGTTTAATCTGGTTCACACTGCCAGTTCGTTGTGACAATGATATACATAAATACATCGTAAAATGTAATTGATTCTGACTGAAAACTCTAAATTAGTGGATATTAATTCATCTTTGTCATATTTGCCCTTTAATTTTTTTTCAAATTAGACTGAGTTCGATAATTAGAGAAATGTTCCATGTAGAATTATATTGAACGAAGTGGAACTTTGCTACATTTCTGAGACATAATTTACCTCTTTTTTGTTCTTTTTTAAGTAACTTAGTTTTTTCCAAAGACATAGTTTATACCCTTTGCAAATGTTGGCAATTAGTTTCATATATCAATTTGCAAACTTGTACTTCACCTTTGCATGGTTTAGTTTAATGCGATAAAAAATAGATATGGCGATATCATGCCTTAAGATAATATTTTTTACAAAATTCGAAATCTGAAATGTTCCCCATTATATTTGTATGCTGTAATTTAAATTGTTCTTAATCAATTTAGGACTTTTTCTAGAGTTATCCGTCTTGAATAATAGTCCATTTGATGTAGTTTTAAGTAAATGAACAATACAACCAAATAATGAAGACTTTATTGCTTTGTAAATTTCGATTCGATCTCGCACAACATTTGACAATTTGTACGAGTCTAGTGTGAATTGTACGTGTTACGTATCATAACAAACAATTGTATAATTAACATTTAAAAGCATCCGAATATCCTATAACTTAATTCAAGTTTTCTCCTCGATACATTTAATGGTGGATATCATGCATTTAAATCTGCCTCCAGTACAAAAGAAGAATGGATGACTTTTCCCTTCGATAATGTCGGTTCCCTGGTCTTGCCCGTTAGCTACATCATCCATTCACGACCTTGACCCTATCTTGAATTTGGTTGCACCACATATATGTATTGAGCGGAGACATGCGTGCTTCGTGCCGTTAAGGCCCTTGAGCCATTCAAACTGAAGGATCGAACACTGGATTTCATAGGATCTTATTATGGTCTTTCTCTTGGTTGCCTCCTTCAATATAATGAAGCCTCTTTGCTTCGCCATATTAGATATGAAGCAATTATTAGCACGTGCCACTCACTACACGCATTACAGGGTCCGGTGTACCCAGTGAAGATACTCCGTCATGCTGAACTGTATTAGACATCTTGTCTTTATCGGTTTAAACAAGGATACAATAAAACTAAAGTCAGTTCCAATTAAAAACCACTTTCTTCCTTCCAGTTCACAAAGAGCTGAACGTTATTCATAGATTAAACACGTATGATGATTTGGTTGGCCTTCTCTTATAATGCATACGTTCATCCTGGAGTAAGGATTACGTGATACTCTTTACGAATTGTCCACCTTTCGTAATATTATCTGTGTCGGAAGAATCTGACACAAGGTCTGTGTATAAAGTGTGGAGAACATCGAATAATGTCATAGTTTCATGCAGGGAAAATATTTAATAGGTATGTCACTATACCATATAAGGTGCCTGCTATTCGATGAGGTTATTCTTCCACATCCACCATGCTTATATCACGATTTAGCATGGAGATGCACGGGTAGTGTTACAGAAAGCTTTCCAAATATAACAAACAATGCTTGTAGAAATGCTGATTAGGACTAATAAAATATTTAGATATATCCTATGATGTGGAGCTGAGGGTTTACGAAAACGATGCAGTTACGGACTAAATAGATAACTTCTATATCAGTACAAGCATGCTGTTATTCAAATTCACAACGACAAAATTACGGATATTTCATGAAATATCTTAAATTCATCCATCACGTTCCAGACTTTTGTCCGACGTTTATGTTTAATATATGTATTTCCTATATCCGTGCTGTTTCGCAAATGATTGTAACAAAGTAAAGTTTCCAATGACAGCATACCGTCTACCAGTATGTTATTAGGACTGAATGGCCGCCTCTTAGAATTTCGCGCATTGACAGGATATAATTCCATCCGTTAAATTTGAGTATATGTGAGTTTGTGTAGTGCTTAAGTAGGTATCAACGGTCGCTGGACCAATCTAGTTACATAAACGATTTTTTACACGCAAATTTCTCTTACATTTAGATACTGTCTATAAAATCAAAATTTTCCACAGATCAATTTTCAGTGCAACCTTAGAATACTATACCTTATCGGATCAACTGACCTACTCCGATGTTGTAATAAATTAAGGCGACTTCTGTCTACAAAAGCAAGTCTGTTTGTTGTGGCCATGAGCAAAAATGTAGGAAACAAAACCCGAGTGAATCAACCCCGCTTGAAAGATAAAGAATACAATTATAGATCCTTATGGTGAAAGACATAGCGGTAATTATATTAGTAATAGATCTAAATATGTTCCTAAACCTAGACAACATTTTTACAGACCACGCAATGCGTAAGAAGCAAATTAGAACATAGGATGGATATTGGAGTCATACCGCATACATGAAGCGTGTTTGATCAATTAGGAATTATGCTAATTATAATTAACTTTAAGTGTTTTGATTTTGTACGAACTATGTAATTTTTCTTTCCAAGAGTACTTCATCTATTTGTATCCACACAGATGATATAAAAGTGGATGCATGACTTTCTGGTTACCAAGATGGCGCTATTTTTTCGGGTGCATTGTGAAGAGATCAGTAATAGAAAATTGCGTTCTTTCTACACTTATACAGTGTATTAATGGAACAAGTTGCTTGATTACATTATTACGGCTGGGTACTTATCGAAGGGTAAAATGTACCTAATGACTTATAAAAGGAACATATTTACTTTGATCAGGACACATTTGTTTTCATAATATAAAGATAAAGAAAAACTTATTCCAATAAATAAAGTTAAAATATGACATTAATAAGAAGGATAAAAAGCTTATTATTTCATTCAAATGTGATGTCTGTCTTATTTAGAGAATATGTTGCGTTAATGTCTTGATATCATGTTCTTCCCATACGATGTAGACACGCACTCATAATTTATTCTGGTACAAATACCTCATGAATCCATTTAATAAGATCACAAGGTAGAAAATTGTCCGATCAGATTTCAGCATTTCTGATATTTAATATTGCAAATTAATGTTTACAGATATAGCCCAACATTTCTCCAAACTTGTACATTTTCCAATTGTGATTTACATTCGATCAAAATGAAAGGAAGTAAATTAAAGCGCAGATCTATTAAATCTTATCATATTGTTAAGGTTTTAAGTAAACACGTTCGAAGTGTTGACAGGTGTTTCGAAACCAATTCTCTTAATTATTGTTCTTTGTTACTAGGTTTTGAACACAGTTTTACATCTGCAGCTGATTGCCTAATTACCCCCAAATCAGCTTTTTTTCATTTTCAAATTTCAATTGATAGCACATACTACTTTGTGTTCTACGTTTCTGAACTCAAAACAACCTTTCGACTTATACTGTGCTTTCATTTTGTACTCGTTTGGAGAAGACTCAGAATAAACAATTGTGCAATGTCGTTTAAATACAACCTTTATCACCAACCAATATATATATATATATATATGTATGTATGTGTGTATGTGTGTGTGTGTGTGTGTGTGTGTGTGTGTATATGTGTGTGTATCCAGAGAAGAGAAAAAATCTTATCAAGTGCAAGGGTTCAACCCGAAAATTATGCTATCATTCATGTAATTGTCCGGTTAGTTTTCTTTATTACAGATTAAACATTGGCATTGGTTGATATATTGTTATCCTATAGCACTGAGCATTATCCGTTTTTGTGGCATGCGAATGACATCCAAAAATCACGATTATAACTGTTAATCTTTTACTGGTGGCACGTGCGCGATCATTATGTAATTACTCGGGAAACAAATGACGCGCTATTTTTAAATGTGTTGACAAAGCTTGTGACAATCACTGGGATGGCACTTTTCAAGTTGTTGAACTCAGTGGGTTTTGATGATGTCATACTATCATTTAAACTCACGGTTCAAACTTACATTTCTTAATGGTAGTGTAATTCTCATTAAATCATTTTTGATGTTTACATAGTGTCGATTCTCCTGACAATGCCAATGACAATAAAATACATTTGTAACAAGATAATCTGGTGTAATTTCCGGATTAACTACATAACACTTTTAATGATGATATAAATATAATGTTTGAAAATCAATGCCTTGAAGGAGAAATTCATTATAAATACGTGCGTGAATATATAACCCTCATCTTATATTGATTAACATACAAATGCACAAATGTAATAATGAACAATACAAATAAATTACTTCACAAATTACAAAGACAAAGTGTGAATGATTCACGGTGATTACACAATAAAAAGATCCATATAGTTTACCCATCTAGAAAACAATGTTTAATTTTACTCTCGTAGTAACATGCATACAAAAAGGACAGATATACAACGTATCTTTACAGGTCCGAAATAGACAACGGGTTTTATGAACTCGAAAACAGGCCCACGGCTAATTGATTATATTTAAGGAGATGCATCCATCATCAACACATTTTATTTAGTATCCTTCGCTGCTAGAGTTCAGTTTCACGGCTGAAATGCTTAAGGTCTGTTGTTGGCTTTACAACTTGCACCACGTCGACCCTGATTACTCTGAAAACTTTGACCTATATGGTCACTCTGAGCATTCCAGCCAATCCAGAAGCAGTATAGACACTCCCAGACACTCCATACATCATATGACATCTGTAATATACACGACACGGACATAAAACTGTGATAACATTATCCACTATAATACTTATAAAACGAGTTCAGAAGTAATCTAAGCCTGTTCAATAAGAAACTTACTGTACAAAAGATTTCTTTAAAATGTACTTTATATTACTAATATAAATTCAATGCCAAGTCGTGTACAAGAATATAAATATGTACGTTATACTGCGTAAACAAACGACATTTGCAAGCATGCAAACATAAACGTGATGGTACAATAGTTATATCTTATAGACCATAAAATTAATAAAATTACATACCTCGACTGCTGAAGATGTGCATGTTCTTATAGTAGCTGTTGACACATCTTTGTCCCACCTTAGCATATATGACTGGTTATGACTTCTAAGAATCATCCTAGCTATCCAAAAATGTGTTGTATTGTCTATATATATATATATATATATATATATATATATATATATATATATATATATATATATATATATATATATATATATATATGTATGTGTGTGTGTGTGTGTGTGTGTTTGTGTCTATCCCATTTTTAAATATGTATAGGCAGAAAACAAAACAATGAGGAAATGATGAAATGTTAGAGTGATAACTGAATCGCACTCTAGGTTACAATGCAGCAGAATATTTCTCCAAATGAAACCTAAAAATGGGTAGTTGTATTACAAATCCAGGGGATGGACCATATGATCAGGTCAATAGATTTTACACCAATGCTAACGTGTGACGACACCTATCTATGTAAAGTATGGATTAACTAAGTTTTCTCTCTTATAACAACATAGAACTCTGAAACGTTAAAATATAAGATAGGTGAGAAGGTCAGGATATCATAATATGATCCTATTTTATATGACGGATGTCTTCTTAATTGCTCAAAACGGTATTCATTTATGGCGATCATTGTAATATATACATTAGAATCTTTGAAGGGTGGGAATAATGTAAGAATAATGTGGGAATAATGAGGGAATATTTTGTCAGAATTAAGTTGGTATAAACAATCAAAAAATAAACAAAATATCTTCATGATTTTATCTTCATGCACATTATATTAATAAAAGCCAAAACGAATGCAAACGAAAAGGATATGATGGTTATTCCAATAGATGGGACCTGTGAGAATATGCTATTTTACCGAAGCAGTTTCGCTAAGAAATTTGAAACATCGTTGTAGTTAGGTGTACAATAAATAGTATGATACATACATAACATGATGTCATTTTCAATGAAATGACACAAATTGATGTCGTAAAAAATAGTATTCCCGATCTGCATAGGGTAGGTATATATTTACATCTGAATCTCAGCAAAAGAAAACACAAAAAACATTATACAAGAAACAATTGTTACATTTGAATGTGGAATAAAACCTCATAAATGGCCGTTGCTCTGTTATTATTACTACACATCAATATGAAAAAAGTCATTTCAGGTTTAAATATCTCGTCTTCAGGATAGAGGAGGAATAAGAAGGATCAACAATAAAGCTATCAGTGAACATTATTGAGGAAAGTTTACTCGCTGAACAATAAAAAAGTAAAAAGTGCAGAGAATTCGAGCTTTGGAAAATACTGAAAAAATGTGTGATTATTTCATTTTTTTCTTCTTTGTTTCTTATTTTCGCATGGCTGCTTTATTGATTTAATTCGCAAGCATTCCATATAAGAGATCGGAAACGAATTTAGAGACATATTCGTGTTTTTATAAGATTCATCATAGAAATTTAATGGTATATACATTAACAGTAATACGAGAAGAATTAAACATCTATTTACCAGATTTGATAAAATGATGCACACGCCTTTTTCGTGTACAAATGTTTACACACCATGATTTTGCATCTGGCTGAGTATATTTAAAACCCAGTGAGTGATTCATCCGTAAAGACAGCAAAATATAACTTTCATACAAAAATTATATGGATTGAATGTCATCTTATAAATATATGAGAAAGATTTGAAAATGAGTTTCACATTACTGTTTTCACGCACAGGGGCAAAACAGATTTATTAATAAATTAAAAGGTCATATTTAAAGGCATATACTTAATGAAGAAAGCAATGGTGGGATCCTTGTAATTATATTTTAATAAGAGATTTTTCAAACATGTTTCATGCTGAGTAAGCAGAAATAAAGAAATCAATGTTTTTTTCTTCTTTAATCAAACAAAATATTACGAAACAAAACAATTAACTCAATATAGATTGTGCCAGAAAAGAAATATATACAATATATACGTACTTTTTAAAAACAGAAACATTATCAGACGTTCCCTGTGTTCTATATTGTAATTTAAGGTAACCAAACACCTAACACAAACGGCAGAGTGCCAAAAAAGAGTTATATCGTTAAATTTACAAAGTAATCAACGTCAATTGTATTATACCTTATACATTGTACAAGTAACAATGGGTCAAGAAGAACTTATGTTGTAAACCCTAAGAATCCAAGCATGCCAATACTAACGACAATATCAAAAGAAACCCCATGACAATTGTGTATTTGCTTCCAGTCAACTCACAAGAAGGATGATATCACAGTCTACAAATGCATAGACTACCTATATGAAGTTTGAAATGTTTGGAATTATTTCTCTAAACTGTTACTGTGGAACCAAGGCCTACTAAGATGCTTTGAAAACAATAGAGACAGCTACAATTGTTTGAAGCAAATAGTCTATCATGTCTGTATAACATTAGCAATATGGCTGACGTTGAAGAGCAGACATTATGGTAGACAACTTACAAGTGAAAGATCACGGTGTTTTAATTCGAAAGCATAGATTTCCCAAATACGTTCAGTGTGATTTAACTTATAAAATATGAATATAACATTTAAAGCGATTTGATTCCGTGTACAATCTAAAAATTTTAAATGTGTAGATTCTTTAACGTTTTCTCAAACGGAAGCCATTATTCTGATATATATATATATATATATATATATATATATATATATATATATATATATATATATATATATATATATACATATATATCTGCATATCGTTCACATATATAAATAACGTTTATTGAATATCCATGTTATTTTTAATTCTAGCAAACACATGATTGTAAACAAAACGGTTACTGAGATCGTAAACTATTTAGATTTATTAGATTCCCTTTACAGCAATAATTAGTTCTGATATTGCATTTTTCAGATCTTTAAACTATATCCAATGACTGTTTGTGGTAATTAGATGCAAATTGTATTGATACATCAGGCGATGAGCCAATTGGGTGGATTTAACATCCACTGCCTATTATATAAAGTCATTCACCAGCAACTATTGAGTGTAATCCACATATACCTTTGTATGATCCAGGTGCAATAGAGTGTGACATCTTAAGAGTATACTAAACAGAAAATATACATACGTTTAATTCGCTCACAGTGAAATAGTTTGCCTACGGTATAAGTGCCCCCACTGAAGTTCATCGAGCTTCAAACACCAGCAACATATTATCAATAAATATACAATATCACCAATGTTCTTATCGTAGACCGAACAATCAAAGAAGAAGGATCAACAGTCTTGTACAGAAATATATTTTACGTCCCTATATTACTTTTACTGTGATGCAACGCCGCTGGCTTTTGGTAGTCGCAAGAATTTCAACGTATTATCCTGAAATTTTTGATCCCTTTTAAACATAATATGCTTAACTTTATGTTCCGTTCATTCAAATACATATTTGTTGTAATGAACATTTCTATTGAAAAATATTATTATAGTTCTGACAACATATATTGTCTTAGCTCTAAGTCTATAGGAGTACGCAATGAAGTAAGATACAGCACAAAAAGTATTGGTTTCAGATACGTAGGTCTCATAGGCACATTAACAATCGTTTTAGTTTAGGGAACAATTAACGTTTGGCTGTAAGTTTATCAGTTGGAGAGGTACACTTGCTGTAAAAAGCTATATACACTGAGAATTGAGTAGGATATTGGTTATTTTTGGATCACCTGTCAACACATCATACTGATTTTAACTTACCTTCTTCAAGCTTGATATGATTACAAAGCATACACATTATCAAACTTGTATAAGTATTGTCTGAATATGGGTTTCAAATTAAAGGATTCAAGTTTGTGTTTCTTATTATGTAATTTAGAGTAAGTCACAATAGGGCTATATACAGTTTGGGGCAAAATGCAAACTTGATTTATGAACAATATTTTGTATTAGTAAATCTTGTAAGAATTCTGGAATTTGGTATATTACATGCCTCATATTATTATTAAGTATCATTTTTCAGCTATTGGAATTGGACCATGGTGGCTGATTGGAGATATTAGAACTAGAAATTTATTATAACTTAATTTTGAGCTTAGGATAGTGAACACAACGCTTTAATTATGGTTTTGAGAGTCTGAGTTCCTTCTATATTGTAGCATCGTTTTCATTGTTTTTTTTTCTTTACATTTTCTTTTTTTGTTTTGTCTTTTCTTTTCTACAAGTGTTCCTCGAAAATACCAATTGATTTTTACACTGGAAACTAACAAATACAACATTTCTTTCTGTTCTTACGGCTACTGAAAAACAGATGGTTAAGGATTACCGTGCCATGGGCACGGAAGATCGCGGCTACGAGAAAGATTGCCTGGCTATAGAAGAACATATAAAAGAATGGAAGGCTGCAAAGGCCGAAAGAGACCCCAAGATGGAGCAGGCCCGGATAACCGCTGCCACAAAGGAAAAAAAAATCAATGGAGTCCCATTCTCAATTCCACACCCGCGTTAGAGGGTTATTTGAAAAATGGATGGATATGGCCAACTTCGAACAATCGTGCGATGGGCTAAGCGAGGTCATACCAAAGGATCATATCCTGAGTACGTACCTTCGCAAGTTGACACTATTTCTAGCAGAGATAGAACACCGGAAGCTCAGAGACATCTCTAGCATGGCGTAGATGTACGAACATGGTACACTCGAAGAGTGACGGTTCTGGGATTGCGAACCGACTATGACCCACTGAGTCGCGACGTGTGCGGGAGGCAGAGCCGGCTGTTTGTAACCGTCAGGGAGACGTGAAGATTCTTCATGTAAGGATGCCACCTATTTACCCAGACAGGCATCATCCACAAAAACCGGTCTTGCAGGTCGGAAATGCAGCGAACATTTTAAGAGCAGTGGGGAGAGTCTTATGGGAGGACACATGGGAATCGCCACAAGACGCGTGACCGTCTTGTCAAAAGAATATTACTGGCCAAAGGTTCAGGAAGATATCAAGCGGATCTGTCCCTCCTGTGACAAAATTCAGATAATGCCACTGAAAAGAATGCATGCGACACAGTACAGGGAGAAAAACAAAAGTTTGCTTAATGCGATTGTAGCTGTTCTTACAGCAGTACCAGATGCATATCAGATACATGAAAGGAACAGAGAACGTAGGCGCTGATATCATGATAAGGAGCGTTGAACTGGCATAGATCTCTCTAAAAATAACCGTATATCGGGTTATATTCGTGTCCGTAATCAGCGTGTGGCGTCGCTACGATTTTCGTTATTGCGTGTTTAACTCACCTTTCTATTTGGAGAATATGTGATAGAATAAAATCCCGATTTTATTCTCAAGCTCTGGCAGGGGTTGTCACGTTCTGAGGATTAGACAGATTTTAACATGTATATGTTACACCATGAGGCTAATAATTTCTCGCCGTCAATATGTATGGTCATATCGGTGAACAAAACGTGTCAAGTTATTTAATTGACATGGAAATAAAATTCATAGTTTGGGCAAGCCAGTTACATGATAAATGCGATCATATGTAAGTGATAGAATTATATTTTCGGAGCAAAGAAACGTCGTAAATATACCCCTGACAGACTGTTGGGATGGTGCAGTGTCTTATAATTATATGACTCCACATCCACTCGGAATTGAGCAAGACATGGCAAACTTTAGAATCACAAGTTTAAATATATTATCTTGCGAACTAAACGTTATAAGTCCCGAAATCAAGCTCGAGTATATATTGGGAAGATAGGCTACTCCGACGTCATTAGAAATCGGCAGGAAACTTTTTTATGCTGGGAATCAGAAGTAGGTTCAGTACAGGTGAGTGACTATATGCTCGATTGTTGTATTATATTACTGAGCTGCGTAAATCTAAGCAACATAGCAAACATGCAACAAAAGACGTGATAGTACAATAGTGATACTTGAAATTAATAAATTACAAACCTCTGTAGCTGAACATGTGCAAGTCATTATAGTAGAGCCCTGATTGACAAGACTATCCATAATGTAAATAACTTTCCATACGGTGAGGTATTTATGCACAGATATAGTATGTGCACTAAGGGCATTCGGGTTTTTCCATCGAAAGCAAGTCGCAAGTGCTCCATTGGGTGGACCGAACTCAATGTTTTGAAATACGATACAATATACATTAATCACCCTAGGGTATCGTTGTACATCGAAAACAAAATTTGAGTACGATTTGTAATTTTTTTAAAAGACTTTATACAATACAGCGGCAACATTTTATCATATCCCTCTATCTTTTTATAATAAAATGAAAAACGAATTATTAAAGGATGGACCTTCAGAAAGCTAAAAAGATGTAGCTTCAATGGATTGTTCCTTAACAGACTGATTCTTGTTCTTCATCAACGGAAAACTGTAACCTTTGATTTGTGGTTACACAGATTACGTTCATCATCCAGCCAATAATATAATTATAGGTTCAATAAACCATCCGAGCTGAATAACACTGGAACTTTTTTATACAGAATTACATTTAAATGCATGCACGTTCATTACACAGTTTCTTCAAGCAGGATCTTAAACGATTCAAGTGATGAGACAAGAACAGGTCACCATCTTGTTCTTGTTAGTGAAAATATGTACGATTTCTTCTAATGGCCTTCAACTAATATATGCTTAAAAGACCTTTACTCGAGCCTATTTTATGCAAAGAACAAGGCGAAAATCCACAAGTTAAGGGTCATGAACCATTGCCTGCATTGGGATTTACAAGTATATGGTTTTTGGACGGAGATCTCAACAGCTTCCAACCAGTAACCGACTCCAAGAATATACAAATTACTTCCTAGCAGTCTTTAACCGCTCCGGTGGCCTAGTGGTTAGAGCGTCCGCCCCGGAAGCGGGAGGTCGTCGGTTCGATCCCCGGCCGAGTCATACCAAAGACTTACAAAAATGGTACTAACAGCTGCCTCGCTTGACGCCCAGCATTAAGAGGTTAGTGTTAGGACTGGTCGGCCTGGTGTTAGGATAATGTGACTGGGTGAGACATCATGCTACATGTCTGCGGCATGATGTCTCAGTGCTAGACATCACTATAAACTGCCTTACTGCAGACATCGTAGCGATATGACTGAAAAATTGTTAAAGCTACGTTAAAAATCCTAATCAAACAAACAAACAAACAATCCTAGCAGTCTTTAAACGAGCGTAACGTTTATGTAACTGTCACCTTTTAAAGACTCTGGGAAAGCTTAAAGTAATTTTATAGGCAATACGTAATTTTCCTAATTGCAGAGTAATTTACTTTATATTGTTTATATTACCTTTGTGATTCTCGTGATCGAGTGATAGAGTGAAACCTTTGTTTAGGATTATAGAGAACTCAAAGAAAATAAATTATGATTGATATTATTATGTTACACCACATCGTACATGAGTAACGCTACATCAGCACCTTCAAACTATTGGAATTATACTGAATATTATATAGTTTTAGAACTACAGATCATATTAAATGGGATTTATGTCACGAGTCGTTGAAATTTAGAAAGATACATTAGAAATCTAGTATTATGGACGTGTCAGTTTGATTTTTTTCTGTTCCATGGCATTCCTACAAATGTCGTACCAACACATCCGGTTTTTACCGTCTTAAATTACAAAGCAAGACGTTTACTCTCGCAGAGTATGTGTTGTTGTATGTATTGTACACCATTCAAAGTTGCGAAACACGATATAATTTTGTTTTGATACTTCTTTACAGTTCAATCGCTCAAAACTACAACGGGTGGACATTTATTTAGTACTAAGACATAACAACCTATAGTAAAGCGAATTTCAAATTACAGCATGCAATATTCACAGACCACATTGCAGTTTTAAAGTAACCACAACAGTAGTCTCAAGATATGTTATTCTCATTTCATACCTATTTTGGAATCTTAATGATCAATTCGTTAGAAACATAAGGTAATATTTAGAAAATTGATGTAAAAACAAAAGTACCAAACATTAATCCCATGTAAGTTGCCTAGACAAGAAAGTAAGAAAGTGTCAAAATGTGTTTCACAAATATTAGAAAGGTTCATTCTTTTCATTATATCATTATATTGGACATTTATTGATTTTATACAATGAATCGATTTCGATACTCCCACCCACTAATCGAAACGCACAGAGCAAATGGCGATCTTCGTGGTTAGTGATCCAAACAATTAAATACATGATATTTTGAAGTTGTCTGTATAGTAAATATAGATTTATTGAATGTCCTATACCTGGTATACATAACAGTCGAATATGATCCAGTTACCTATGAGACCAATTCAATGAATACTTTTTCAAATGGGCTATCATCAAAACACAATTATACAAGAAGCTAAATTTGTCGTTATTTGGTCAGTTATATCAATTACAACCACAAGTAAGTCTTCTTGTTAATCGTGGAAGTAGATATTCTCAATAACGCTTGTGGTATACAGAATCGCGTAGAGTAGGGTTTGATTCCACTATTACGATTTTCAGAACGGATATAACCGTGTTTAAAACAACAGACCTTGGACCTAAATAATTACGTTTATTCAATTCTAAAAGTCAATGAGATCAGCAGTGCAATCAATCAATCTGAGTTTTTCTCGGGCAGAGAGGGGAGGATATTAAAAACAAGTTCCAATGGAATATCGCTGAAAATACCAACATTACAATCACCTTTCCCACATTAATAGAGTATGTGAGATCTGAATGGGGTTTTGAACTCATATTTGCACATACCATACCTTTAATTACTGCATTGTCTAGAATTTTCTAGAATCATTACAAATCGTATTCATAGGAAAATAACTCCATTGTAAGTGCTGATTACGATGTGCAATGTTGTTCCATGAATAAAGATGTACAGTTATGAAAAATTCAAACTTAAGCACTGTACGATAACAGTCAAAAATTATATTAATGCGAGTACGTTGCAACAAGGACGTTATTGCAGTTCATCATTGTTTTGTTAATTTCACAATAGACAAATGAAGTCTAACAAAACGTAGGTATCCCCAGTCATTAATATACAAATAGATAATAATCATAATAATATCAGTTTCATTTAGACATGTTGTTTAAGTCATTAACAGTATCCAAAACACAAAATTATCGTTCAAAAGACCGGTTTTAGCATATTTACCAAGAACTGCAATAGCTTTGAGACCAATCAACTATTGTAATAGTGTGCAGATGTGTTTTGAAGGATGTTTGTGAATTCAGTCAAACTGCTTATCACACTTGATATACCAAAATGCACATATATTGATCCTCGTTTCCTTTCAACAGTCAATCTTTAATTCAAATATTTGAAACCAGATAAACATCTCTCTCTCTCTCTCTCTCTCTCTCTCTCTCTCTCTCTCTCTCTCTCTCTCTCTCTCTCTCATGCATGTGAACAAGACAATCCAACATAGCTACACACACGCTAGATATGATGTATGTTCTAAATAATGAGTATTAATGATATTATACAAAATACCCAATAGATTAACTACGGGCTGAATAATTTATTTACTTTATTTATCGTGGTAGTACCGTCATAGGTGTGTATTTTGTATTTTGTATTTTGTAAAACTACTTGAAACTTTCCATTGTATGGTTTCTTTCTTACAGTCAGTTTATACTAAATATGTTTGAAACCAGATAAACCTCTCTCTCTCATGCATGTGAACAAAACAATCCAACAGAACTACGCACACGCTAGGAATTATGCATGTTCTAAATGATGATTGTTAATGATATATTATACAAATGACCCAATCGATTAACAATGGGTTGAGTAATGTATTTACTATATGTATCGTAGTACTGTCGTAACACTACTTGAAAATTTCCATTGTATGACAGTATTCAAACGTATTTTAAAAGACGTTTGGTGGCGAAATAACGCAATTATTATAGTATTGTATCGTTTATATATTATTCATTACCTCGGTGTTCGTTATAACACGGATCTATTCAGGAGGATGATTAGACCAAGATATTCCAGACACCGACCATAAACTCAAAGTCCTGGAAAAAGTAGTTAAGTACTTAGTAACAACTATGCTTAAACAAGATGATCAAAATCAACATGAAGTATATGATCGTTCAATAGCTATAATACTGAATCTACCTCCACAAGTAATATAGACCATATGAATGCATTTTGCATCGTGTTAGAAAATACGCATCAACCTTCAGAGATGATCGTGATGAAGACTGCTAGAACATTTACGATTCACACTTTTAAACAATTAAAATAAAATTAAAGGATAAGCACTCCAATTTTCGACACCGATCCGGCCAAACATACATTCACACACCATCGAAATAGTATCAAGCTTTGCATCATCCATTATTAGATTATAATAGTAAAGTTGAACAACAACACCGTAAATGACTTGAAATCAAATGGTAATACAGCTTTATCCTGATTTAAATCCCTCTATCATGCGTCAGATAATATATTTGCTGATTCAGAAAACAATAAATCACTTCATTTTAATTAATGTAAGTCATCAAACAGCTGTACCAGAAACAATCCAAATAACTCGAGATAATCTGTGTAACCATTTCTAACCACCAATCGATGTCACGTTGACTAATGAATCAATGGGTCGTGCCATTCCTGTACCAAGTGCTAGCTTTTGAGTAGTCATGGCTTTCAAACAGGACTAATACTAGTTTCGAAAACCTTTACTAAGTGAGGTTAGTTTGACTAATATTTTACACATCGTATCCCCCAAAGCAATATGTATTTTCTTGTCTCAGATGCAACTAATTTGTAAGGTTTTACCGAGAGATGTTATATTTTCTGATTAAAATGTTATTCTCTCAGATGTAAGACTTCAATAATATAATAGTAATACGTGATAAAGAATTCGAAACATTTGTGAGGAAACATTATCTTGGAGTATCCATAAACGTGACCTTAGAACTCGTTACCAAATGTGAATATCAACGTTTATTAATGGAGTTACATACGAAAGTCAATGTGTTGTGGGATAAGTGTTTTCGTTATGTCTGTATATTGCGACTTCCGACTTTAATCTTTTAAACCCAAAATTGAAAGGCTTTTTTTGTGTGATACATACAATCTACTTGCAACATTTGGTAAAGATAGATATTGTAGCAATAAACTTAAATTAATTCAATCTTGAACAGACCGATCTAGAGTCGGACATCATAACATCACGCGCTGTGATATGGCTGGCGTATACAAATACTGATTTTTGTGCTTACTTATCTTGTGAACAAAGTTGAAACAAATGCCCTGGCATCACATACCATTTCACTAACGTTACAAACACAATAATTATATTTTGGCTTAAACAATTACAGTAATTTTTATTCTTATAAAGGACAATAATAAAATTGAGTAACTTAATTTGTGATATCACAACAAAGGCTGTGCAACAAATTAAACACCGTATTACGAATCAAAATCAAAATACATTGTTTATTATTATATTTTCAGTAATTTTCGTCGAGTAGAGAGGTGCATTTCTAATGTGAAATTATGGATGACCTGTAACAAGCTGCAGATGAATGACGATATAACTGAGGCCATTCTGATCACAACACAAAGACTTTCTCATTCACATCCTTTACCTCAGACAAGAAATTTCAGCAACACCAGCATTACATTACCACAGTCAGTACGAAACGTAGGCGTTACCTTAAACAGTACTCTGACATTGAACATATGTAAGGCTGTATACCTTGAACCAAGACGCAACAGTTGCATTCACAAATATCTTTCAGTTGATGCCACTCAAACACATATGTATTCATTAGTACTTTCAAGACTGGTCTACTGTAATATAATTATGTCTGGTTCGTCTCAATATCTACTCCATAAATTTCAAAAAGTTCAAAACACTGCTGCTCGGAGCATCTTTTGAGTGGGTTAATCAGAGCACACCTCACCACTGCTCTGTACCCTACACTGGCTATTACTTCGATACAGAATCAAACTCAAAATGTGTTATATGTGCTACGTTTCACGGATAGACTTCCGTTCAACCTACCTATCCGGTCTCACCAATGTGTTTATACCAGCAAGATAATTAAACCCCACTTCTGATAATCGTATACACATTGTTCCCACTATGAAAAAGAAGTCATATGGACAACGTTCTAATGCATACCAGGGCCAGGGAATGTGGAACGAAAGACACAGTGGTACATTTACGATTGCTCTTAAAACTCGCTTCCTTCTACTGTAGGAACAAACGAAGATGCCATTAAAACACGTGTGACCTAAAGACCTACAATGGTTTTGTACCTTATATGGTTTCAGTATGTTTTTATAATTTCCTATCTCTTTGTTTTTGTTTTTTGTTTTTCTGTAGTATAGTCATATCATTATATCTGTTGTGTAGCGCTTAGAGTTTCAAAATATTAGGCGCTATACAAAGTCCTCATTAGTATTATTATTATTAAACTTTCTTTGCCAATTAATGTATTACTATCCTTCTACCTGCGCGTAGTCCGTAGACATGTGATTGTTGGAAAGAAGAATTCTTACCTAACGGTGAAGTCCACATCTACAAGGAAAATATTCTCACCAAAATGTAGGAATACATATTTTGATTAAAAATGATGCAATCATTTTACTAGGTCAGATTAGATTCCGTGCGGTATAGTACTTCTTTTTAGTGCAAAAGGATGGTGTCGATTGTTTAAATGCTTAGCATGTGCTTACGACAAGGGTATTGTGGTGGTGTGAGTCCACTGGCAGAACGAATGTACTAGTGTATTGATAATGAACGGTACATTTAACTTCACAAAATATATACAAATATTAAAATACAATCCTTTTTCTCAAATGCTTAATTGATATTTGAGATATCTATGTAAAATTGTATCAACATTTATTTCACAGAACACGAAACATTGTATATTTATTTTATTATTATGGAGGCCTTCTATCCTTCATGTGAAATCCATAACTGAAAGTACGGACCTTTTACCTCATTCTGAATACCAGCCTCAGACACCTTTTTATCATTTGTACATCATGATTTAAACAATCAGTAGTACCAGAACTTGTATATTTGGTGCTACAATATATATTTCATATCCGAATTTCTAAACATTTCTTACAATATGCATTCATGTTCATGGGAGTCTGTTATGAAAATAGTATGCAATATTATGCATTATAACGTATAATTGTAGCGTGTGTTTATACAAGTATACTTGAGTGATGATAATAATGAAGATGAAATTATGGATGGTTATAAAATATCATAATGTTATGCACTGAAAACAGACATCATACAAAAAGTGTGTGTGTGTGTGTGTGTGTGTGTGTGTGTGTGAGTGTGTGTGTTTGTTCTTATTTCCATTATATTAAGAAGCAAAACAAATATCAAATCTTATTTGAAACACTAGGTGCAGGTGACTAAACAAACCAAAACAAAAATGTGAGGAAAGTATTTTTTCAATTTAGAGGAAAATACAAGTGCGATTAACATATGGATATTATTCCAAGATGAGTTGATATTGATATGAGAAAAAATGCACGTGTATATTCAAGATAAAAGTGAAATCTAGACCAAAAGTACGAGTGCACATAGCTCGAAGAGATAAAATAAAAATTCAAAACAAGTGCACAAATTCAGTCACATTCAAAAAGTTTTTTTAAAATGTCTAGTTACTCTACTTCAAATGCCTATACATATCCACATAGATTGGTTAGGTATGTATTGGTTATTTAAAAGATTGAATTCAATCCTTTGGTTACACGAAACATCGTCTCCATCCAAGCACCAAGAACACATAACAACTCATACTCATAATTGAGAAACAAAATGTATCAAATATGTTTTTAGGTGGAGAAAACAGAACTATACAAAGCAGTGTGACAAAATATTTATCGAGGTCATGACATACGTATTTCACTGCGATTGTTTCTGGTTGTGGCTACATGTGGATATATCTCATTTTGTAAAATCCAGACACGTTAAATACATGAACATCCCAGAACAATACAAATTAGCAGATATAACGAATTCATGCATCGATATCAATGAATTCGTGTAACGGTATATATATGTATATATATATATATATATATATATATATATATATATATATATATATATATATATATATATATATATATATATATATATATATATTAAAAATGTAACGTGTAACAGAATGCTTTTTTATACGACTCAGTGGTAATCTTGAAGCCAAATGAAGTCATGTGTGAGTGCAATATAGTTTTATATTTGATTTTTCATCATTTTATTTATCTCTTTGAGTATAAATTTGTTCGATATAAATTGTTGCAGATTTTTGGTGTTTTGTTTGAAACAGAAACTTGGATTTTGCAATATATATATATTCAAGTAAAAAAATTGACAAAAGAGCTTAATTTTTGAATGGTAATCTAATAGTCTTCAGGCTTTCAACATGAGTAGGTAATATAGCATCAATTGTTGCAGGAAAGGTTTTTGTTTCAGATAAGCTGGATACAAAATAGAATTTCCAGACAATTTACATTGAAAAATTAACAGTAAATTAGATAATCAATTGGAGTGGTACAATTGATGAATACAACCAGATTACACGGTGCATTTACAAGTAAAATAGATTTTGAAACACCTGTCAAACCTTTCAGATGATTTCCATTCAAATACTTAGGACGAACTAGACAGGATTAAATGAAGTAAACATTACTTAACTACCTTTTCTTGCTATAGTACGGTTTAAACGTTAAACTTTAAATTATTCTCATTGCATAACTGAACCATTAAGTTACAATATACTAGGATTAAAAACATGTTTGGACAAAACACGGGCTAAATCTACGAACGATAATTTTCATTTATAGATTATGTAACAAGGAATTACAACGGCTTTTCTATACATCGCGACCTATTTAAATACGATTCTTGGTCCTGGAAAATCAAACGCATTAAAATTGCAGTAATTAGACGTAGACGTTAAGGGAACCTTGTTGAATCGGGTATGAGAACTTTGCTTAAATAACTTCAATAATTAGTTTATTCTTATTATTTTTTTTTTTGTATGCGCATTTTGACTATGGGTATATTGAAAGCAAAACTACATTTCAATCTCCAAAGTGTTAAATAATAAAACAAATATTTGTTATTTTTAAGGTAAGCATGTACATGTAGTATTAAGTTCTGAGTGTTACAAAGAGCGAATGAAAAATTACGAAATTATCTTTTCTTGCAAATGTTTTCCATTGACTCATTTAACAATATAGTGTAACCTTATCTCAGATGATGTCAAGCAATAGGCGTCAAAACAAAACCTCTTCTTCATTTTTGAGATATATACTAACGCTGTCCTTTCAAACCAAACACATTCTCCTTCAAAATTGAAACGTGTAACATTGTCGTAACCTGATGAGTAAAGCTGATACCGTTTTCAAACTGATAATCATTGGAATTGGTTATCCACCTTAGTCGAAATAATAAAATTTCAAATACAGAAAATGATGGCTCAATAATTTTGATAGTTTAAATTTCAAAATTGGACATGCTATGAAATCAGTGGAAATATGTTTACTTCTACAGGTAATCAATATGAAGAATTATATAACTGTTGTCGTCCTGACGTTCCTTGTCATCGTGCAGGGGGGACCATCGTTTGAAGAAGTTCTCGAATATAATAATGAACTTGACAATGGTAAGATAAACACCTTATTTATTTCCTTCTGTTACTGGTAATATGCTGATACGTTCTGATATTTTGATGCATTTTATAAACATCCTTATATATTTAAGGTTGTTATAAGTCATATTCCGTACATATGTAAATCTTGAGTGATGTTTACTCCGACAAGTGTTTATAAAACTATGTCAACAGCAAACAATTTACATGTATTAATTAACTTTTAGATATTTAGTTTTGTACGAAGGATATGTGCTTCAGTGTTATCGTGTGTTATATTTTAATATATATAACGTTCATTTATATTCAGAATTCTCGCTATTAATGCGTATTTTTTTTCCCAGAAGACAGTGGACAACTGACCGATGATAGCATCAATCTTAAAAGAAAAGATAACGTAGACGCAATTGGAACTATGCTAGTCAGTGATAAGTTCAAGCGTTTCAAGCTTTGGGAGAATCTGCTAACTCCGGTAATTGGACCTGCAGTCATCATGAACGCTCTGAAAGATCTTGGTAAAATTACGGTCGATTCGGAAAAAAATGTTCAGCACCCTGTAGATAATGCGGGGAAAATTTCTGATATTATTGTTGCCATCGTCAAACATCCGTTGGATAATATTGAAGGTTTAATAAAGACAAATCCGAAACTTGTGTCTGTCGAGAAGGACCTTAACGGAAATGTACAGTGTCACGACTTCATCTGTAACGTCAAATTGCTCGGATGTAAGTGAATTGACCTTAGTTTCGTTGTTTCTCTTTTTTCCACGGGAAGAATGGTATCGAATGTCTGTATAAGTTTTTATTGGACTATTTATGTAGCATTTTCTCAAAATCATACGAATGCAGATCAATTCATTTATCAGGTAAAGTTATGAATATTCATCGACCGAATGCGACATTTCAGAGTAATATTTATGAATACTGAAGTTTAAGACCAGGTATGTAAGCAAGTCTATTATGTCGCAAAAATTTTGAGCAGGTACGCAAACAATCCATTTGCAATTATTTTGGTTTTCAAAGCATGTTTACAATCGCCAAGTCTTGTATTTGGCTTTCTTTCTTTATGTATGCGACACAGCTATTTAATTACTTTTGTACATGTTCAGTGGATCATTTCAAATTTTACCATTAACTAGCGCACTCATCATGACTACAATTATTGTTTACCGGGAAATGGCTAATAAGAAAACTTAAATTATATATATTCCTATTAATACTGTCTTATATTCACACTTGTTCTTTTAATAAATCACCTCGGCAAACAAAGTTTGTTCACATCACCACATTTCTGGCAATTACCTTTATGCGATGTTTGAAAAGATCAGACAGATTTTGCATAAATTCAAGTTCTCGTCCATACACTTGTACACAATTTTATTTTACAACGTCGTTTACTTAGCAACATTATATAAGAACAAAGATCATACAACGTTTGCTATCTTCAAATGTTTTGCCAGTATTGTAAACACACTTTTAATTTAACCTTGGTTAAAACTCAATAGTCGATATTAAAATACTCCATCTACATTGGAATTTACAATTTAATAATGAATTACAAAAACACAGTTTTATAGAACAGAGCCAAACCTGTATAGTTTTTGATTGTTTTATCTGCAGTTAAAATGTCAATGGGATATGATGCCGCTAACAGTGGACTCTACCTGTATATCGAATTTCTCAAAAAGAAGATTCTGCATGTAAAAGTACCGAGTAAGTCAACCACGCAACATTGAAAGCGTATATATATATATATATATATATATATATATATATATATATATATATATATATATATATATATATATGTGTGTGTGTGTGTGTGTGTGTGTGTGTGTGTGTGTGTGTGTGTGTGTGCGTGCGTGTGTGTGAGTGTGTGTGTATTTTATTGATGGGTGGTGAGTGAAAATTAAATACAATTTATCTGGTGGATGTTGTAGTCATTCATCAACATGTTTTGGTTATATCCCCTTATTTATTTTGTTTTCATGTTGTGGGTGGGTGTAGCCATGTTTTGATCAAAGCATATTACGTTGGGCCTCTATGATTGATTTAACAGTTCCAGCAAAGGCGCATAGAAATATGCCTTACATGTATTCGTCTTCCAATACAAATGCTTAATTCTTGATGATGATCGGTATGATTTGAAATGTGAAAGTGTTTCAAGGAATATTTTCTTCTCTTTACAACAAGAGATGCCTTTAAATTGTACACCATGGAAAATTAAGTTCAGATCTCATTGGATCCACCAGACAGGAACTACCTACAGTTTTATAATTTTGTATGGTTACCTATATAAATAGATCGTAATCATAGACATGAACAATAAATAAATTCAGCACGACCACTTTAGATGAGCAACGACTTTCTGTGGAATACCGACATGATTTAGAACGTAACTCTGATTGGAACCACGAAGGGTAGAAGTACAGGAACGCGTCATATTGCATGCGATCATAATTGGCAAAGATCAGGTTCCGTGCATTCAGTGCAAATTCTGACGACAATCAGAATTCTGTAATATAATATATCACCCCTGGCTGAACGCTTACTGTCTTCGTTGTTGTGTAAGCGTGTGTTAAATAGAGTGATATAATGCACGGCAGACAATGACAGAGAGCTCCTTAGTAAAGAGTTGTGATCAAACCTACTGCATTGGGGCAAAGATTGAAGGAACTATTATGTACCCAGGCTGACAGATTCAATTTAGATGTAGTTAATTCGAAATTGATTTTGAAAACAACATAAAAATCCAATATTTATATCTTCAACTTTCAAGCAATTTTCCACTAGCAATCAATGAATCAATTTTGTCCTAAATTTTTTCGACCAGATGCAAGCTAAGCACGCACTCTTGTTGTTTTTAACAGGTATAACTGTATCATCTACTATGCGCGCTTTCAATACACTCCTAAAAGTAAATTCTAATACTTGACAAATGAGGAACATAATCTCTTTCTTTCCAGTAAGCTAACAATAAAAGTAACTTTGTACTCCTAAGATGCAAATACTGATAGAATATATCTACTAGATTTGATTCGGACACGTAGTTTTCCTGGATCAATTTAAGAACAGATTTTAATTGCTGGTCATTGAGAGTCTTCCTGTCATTTGATCAGGTGCTTGTTTAGTCTGTGTGCTTTAATTTACAAACCTCACTTTTAGAAACCATAAAATTGAAAACATATATGTATCAATGTGTTTCCTCTATGCAAACAAAAATTTGTTTCATTTGTCTTCTTGATCTTATTCGTATGAGGGCTGTACACCTGGCTAGCTTTTTAACATTCTGAAATTCTGAAACCTAGAGGTAATGATTGCATGTACCTGTTCAGTAGACATATTTATCAATATATTCTCATTTTTTACAATGTTTTCTGTTTCTATATATCTAGCGACGGGTATAGTCCACTGCGAACCACTTGAGCTGCCAAAGTATCGTAACAAATTTTGTATTCATGCTGAGAATGTGGAACTCAGCGATAAAAGGGCCTGTCTGGATCTGGGGTTTTCCTTCCTCGGCTACGTTCACACATTTCCAGATCTCTGTCTACATGAATGAAGAAAGAGAAACTGATTCTATATACTTTTATATTATAACGATTGCTTTGTAATATTATAGTAAATATATTACATCATATAAGTTGTTTATCCAAAGGAGTGAATCCATCCTGAATAAAAAACTTTTTGTGAATTTATATTTACTGGTGTTATGCACAAAAAAAATATCATTTGCTTTGCTTTCCATTTTCATGTTCAGTCTAGAATGATGTGAAATGGTTCTTTTCTATTTACAGAGACAATGCATACAAATTCATACAATAATTTTCTCGTATTGCTACTGATATATGTAATAGTGTAATATATTTTCCTCTCCTTTTAAAGTTCATGAATGTGTCTAATTTTGGCAAACAACCCTTTATTGTTTTCAGAGGAGAGTAAATTATGTTCAAATTCTTCTTTAAAATAAGACAATGGTGGTTAGCAATTTTGTGCAAAAATGTGACACTATTAGTCAAAATATGAAAACGTATGAGTGGCCAGCCCTTACATTGTGCATAGACACTGATGGTCACTGCACGACAATATTGATCAGTACAATACCTGCACGACTAACTGTCAAATATTACGAACACTACATGAGTCAAGTTTGGTCAAAGTATTTTTCAAAAAAGCTGCTGTATCTTTGGCCTTCAAGATTATATGAGAAAACACTATACTTGTGATCATTGGTGCAAAAACACCAATGACATTCTAATACCTGTTCTAGAAACAAAATATTTCAACAGAAACGAAGCGCATCATATTAATTAATATATCAATTCCCTATCAGTATATTAATATGGGGTTATTATGTTATAAAGACCTAAACTATATGTACACTCTGAAACGTTATAAACAATATTAACTATCATTAGAGACAAGATAGATAGTTATTGCTTTCAGTATTAAATATGAAATTACAATGGCAGACGTTAACAATGGAATATAGCACTTTACGATAAATCACAAAGGCAAAAATTCCAAAAAACATGACTAGACTTAATGGATGGGCTGCATGAAAAAAGCTATCTATCTAATCTGCTGCCAAAATTTCCTTGATAAATATATTTGCCACCCTGAAATAATAATGTTTCACGGAGATTATCTAGAGTTTTTGTTACCTTTAAGGCAAAGTAAATATAAATTAATTTTGCAATCCACATTTCAAGTATCCGACAAATGAAACAGTTATGGTTACCACGTCTCTAATATAATACAGTGTACGGTGTTTTTCCGCTTCGTGAATATTTGCTGACCCGTAAAGCAATAAACACCAAATATTTTTGCCTTTTAAAGTCAGTGATACTATTTCGAATCTTTGCGTGTGAGTGGAGTGATAGGTGAAATACAATATATCTTTCTTGTCATTTATGTCAGACGTCAGAAATGTACTCCACTTCTCCTTAGGACGATTCTTTGTGAATTCAGAAGTATTTAACATTTTGAGAGAAAAATACGATAAAATGGTTCCAATAATCTAGTATTACTGTTTATGTTACTTTAATTCTTTACTATGACGCAGTTATTGATCTTAAATTGGTTTTCGCACATATAAATCCTAATGGACCAACTTTCATTACCTTTTTGGAGTAAACAACGTTAAGATCTTAACGTTTAAACTTTAACGTTGTTAGGTTAATTTTATAGTATACACAGCTTCGAGTATAGACAAAATATTCCAAATCATATTGAGTAGATTAATAAGCAGCTAAACAGAATTGGCCATAAGACAACAGCAAAATATAATGGGTTTGCAATTAGGTTACGTAACTCAAAAGGAATTGATTTAGATTGCAAAGCAGTTGAAATTTGATGTTGCTAAATTAGGCAATCAGAATCAATATAATTATTGTAAAACATGTATAGATTCATCGCTGCGATTCAACAAAGATCAAAAACATTTTACAAAATTTATTACTTTCCTTAAAAGGTAGAGATTATATCTTCCCGTTTCTTCTTTCATTTCTCCCGCAATGCACTGTATATCCTACTCTATTTAAGACACATATCTGAAGCTATGAGATTTGACATATAAAATGTAGCTTTTAAACTGTTGTATGATTCTTGGTACGATATAGTTAATTCACTTTCAAAATTGAATATCTGAATGTCTTCAGGGAGGACATCTATACGTCGCTTATGTCATCTTAGTGCTTAGTATATAAAATTCATTGGGCATTCGAAATAAACGCTTCGACTTTGTCCCAGAGATGGTCACTATTTGGAAATAGTTGACATTTCTATCCAATAGTCATGTCTCAGAATGATTGATATGAAACTAAACCAGAAGTGTTGGTATATCCAATACACGCACTCGATAATACTTGTGAATTTGCCGGTTTATCATCGCTTGGAAACAGATAATATCAACACTTTTGAAGCATACAGAGGTTGAATGATATAAGATGAGATTATACAAATTCAGAGTACTGACCCTGAAGAAGTAAACGTATTGTTTTTTTTTTGTCATCAGTTTCAAACTGTTGAGATCCCCAGACTCAAACAATTTAAATATTTGAAGAGCACGACTAGAACAAATTAGAAATATAACCCGCAAAGATCTCGGGTTATGCCATTGATGCTAGGGACTTGACCATAACTCATACATTGGAAACTGTCATGATTCCTATCGTATTAGCATCAAATGAGATATATACATTTCAGGCACTGGAAACTTTGCCCTGGATGAAATCACAACCCTAGCCATTTAGACTGGAAGAGTGCTGATATTCCATATATCGTTTGCATACCTGGAAGCAGTTTCTTTTCATTTCACTTTGGATTGCATAGAATGTGATGATTACCCATGAATTCGACCAGAACGAAAAAATTCACAAGTACAACAGCCCATATGCGTCTTGTAGATAAATGTGAAATCAGTGTGCATAGACCCTTGTGTAATTTTGAATATAATCTTCAATATTATTATCCTTAGGAGGTGAGCTGAAACTATCATATTTGCTGGATGATGTTTTATAACTTTTAACAGGATTTGCTTACGTGATGTATTCTGATACGTACATGCAATATTTGATAATCTTGTTACTTAACATCTGCTGGTCGCTTCACATATTACAAAGTTCGATGCCAATTTCAAAATCATGACTATACGCTTTGAATTCGTCATTCAATATGCAGATATCATCAACCATTGTGACAATGATGTTCGACTTGTGTGTTTTGAATATGTGCATCTTAGCCGCAGTTGAGGTGTAATCTACATCAATTTTATCCCATCCCCTATAGCGCTATTGAGATTGTAATGCATAAATAGGTAAACGACGTAGTCATGCTCCTGTTAACTGTCCAAGAAAGCTATTCGCAAGTTCAACTTGACAACAATATCGATTTCTAAGAAGTATTCCCGTTAACGTACCGAAACATTAGAATAATATTACATTTTCTGAGGTAGTTGTATCTGTGTAGGTCTAGAATCTGTTTGCTAAGAAACCAACCATTTAAGGACTTCTCGTACAAAAATAACAGCGGGGAATGAAACTTGTATTCTTCCTTGCAAAATTACATAGCCAGTCTATGAGATTAATTACGCCGAGAGACAAATCTCTTGAACCCAGTTTAACCTGCACATTACAGTTATACTATCTTTTATCTTATGTTTCAATGCGAACTGAATATTATTTCTTGAGTCTTTTTAATAATGTTCTATAACTTTCCCTAAATTTGACGCCATTTTTTGAAAAGTAGAGTTGCGACCTTTTCAGTTATTATTTTTCCATACTTCTCTGTCGATATGTCGGAGGTAAATTAGATTCATGTTACCCTTCTACACTTTGACAGATCGAGTAGTTATACTTGTGCTTGGTTCATGCCATATCTATTGGACATCACGAGTTCTCTCATTTATTGTTTATTGACGCTAACCAATAGCTTGGCGCACTGAACTTCGGCCGTAATTTGTGGATGCAATTGACCCCAAAAGGATAATTTGTACATTTAACATCGAATGCATTACTACGTTCCAGAGGGAAGCAATTACGGTTCTCTTTGAGTGAAAGGTATTTGTACAAACACTGACCGGTAAAGAAAAATCGCTTATTGACCATTATATTCAGTTGCATGCTCCACTTGTCTCGATCATGTAGGAAAACTTAATTTTGATTGCATGCTGTGGTTTACATTCTAATCCAAAGAATATCAGAGACCCAAGCACATTCATATTTGCTTGTTACTCCAAGGTGTATAAAGGACAATCACATTGAAACCTGGGCTAGTGAAGATGCCTTCCATGCCAATTCTGACATTCCTATGCAGCTACACATATTAGGAATAAATTTTACTATTGGTAATCAAGATATTAGTCATTAGTAGTTACCACATAGATCAGCATATATAGGGCTCATCCAGTAAGATTTTCATTTACCAGACATAAAAGAGGGATAAGATAAATTGAGCTTTCAATTTGAAACACTTGCCGATAAATCCCACAATCCCATCACTCAAGAAATCGCTTGTTTTGTCAACCGTTGTATAAATCCGTATAAAAACTGCTATACTTTTCGAAGAACGCACTACCATGTATTTTTCAACAAATTGGTAATATCAGTAGATACTCTCTAATTATCAGATAAATTAATGTAAATGCATAAAAATCCACACCATTTGAGACTTCGATGATCATTTAAATTAGTCACGTGACCATATCTTTTGTTAACAACGTATTTTTTCATGGCAATGAAAGGGCTATGTACTGCATCGATGATAACTCTTTTTAAATGGAATTTGAACCCTTTCATGTTATACACAGTGTTTACTTTAACCTTTATCGACATTTCTAATCTATAAAAATGCATAATAAAATGTTGAAAATAAACGCATTCTGTTAAATTTCAACAATATTTTTTTTTTCAAAATTAATTTCAGTATTATTCAAACAAACAATAGTGATATCTCACATGGAAGATTGAATTGTTAATAACTGAACAAAGAAGTTTCTTAATTTCCAGAATTGCAGACAGTAAAACTGGGCATCATCTGCATTGAAGGTAGATAGGTTACTTTCAAAATGAGTCAATGTTAAGCATTTTCAGTAAACAATATTTTGTTCCGCAATTTTTGATTGCACTATCCCAACTGCATGGACAAAACAAAACAATCTGCTTAAGTATTGCCTGTTTATATATACATACCCATCTTAATTTTGAAAAAATTAATTAAAACAACATGAAAATAGTGCCACATAATTATTTGCTAACTTCTTTAACATTGTACAGTTCAAAATGCATTATTTGTTTCAACTAGAGCACAACGGTACCATAATAATCGACTGATACGATGTATATAATACTACATCTAAAATTTAAACTTTATAAATGAGAACTAGAATGTACAAAGAGCGTTATTTTTGAAATATTGCTAATTCACATTGAAGCTGATTAGAAAGTAAGAAGAAGGGTAAGTATTGTATCGCTTTCTCTCTGATTTGAACGCACTTTTACAGTAATTTCATCCCCTCCAAAAATATTTATGTAATATGTTTTCTATGTTTTCCTAAATGTCATTTTTAATTATATTTGTTTATTCACTTCTGTATCTTTCCTACAATTTCGATTAAATATTTCACATTCAATGTCCGTTATGCAAGAACATGATATACGTTTAAATTCGTTCTCAAAATGTGATTCTATGTTCTAACAGCAGAGAGGCCGAACCCCCAAAATTTCAGAAGGTTCCAATTGTTAAAAAAAAGACTTCTTCCGAAACCGAAAAATACATAGATATAAAAACCAAATCCAGGTTTATATAAAATGAGATTATCTTATCATTATAGTTAATTTTGTTACTATTTATATCGATGTATTCAGCCATCCCAACACACACAAAAACAACTTTATTTAACGAGTATCATTCTAAGTTGTGGGAGCAGACTCTCTGCTGCTATAAGAAAATTTTTTGTTGAACTAGTCCAAACAAAATTTCTAATTTATGTATATTCATCTCACCGGTGTTCCAAGTTTGATGAATATTTCTTAACATGTGTGTATCAGCGACATTAAATACAGCAAGAATATTACAATTGTCTCTTCTTACTTTTGGAATTTGTGTATACCGTTGAGTAAACTAAATTCCATCAGTATTTTTATGTCTCCCACGAGAAAATATTAGCACCGACACAATCTATCAATCAAAAGATAAAAAAAATATTGGATATTTTTGGGATTAGCCTTTTTGTCTAGCATTACATCACCGTAAATAACAAAGTTGTTGATGTTTCCGTCGAGGTCATCAACACTCGTTACATCATTAATATCTACTATAAAATCAACAATGTCTTTTATCGCCTTTACGTTTTCATTAAAATATTTCAGCACATCATAACAGCGCTGATCGTCAACCGACGGTGCAACTAAATATAATTCATTCCATCTCGTCCATCTCAATTTTAGATTAAGTAGCAATTTGTGTTTTCCCCAGATCCCAACGGACCTATTATTATCATACGAATACAGTTTAGAAGCGCTGGATAATCTTTGACTGGTTCACGTGATCGTGTTCCTGAAAAACCAAATGCATCCATTTATATTTTAAAATTATGGATCTAAGAATGAATTTCGTTTTTTGTCTAGATATAAATAATAATAAATATGATCATTAATGTGATCTCCACGGATGCATCTGACCCAAATACACTAATATCAGTGCCAAAGCAACTTAATCGTAGTTTTCTCATCTCTTATGTGTCCGGTATTAATTTGTGTCTCAATCTAACAAAAAAAGATTTAGCACTACACGACAGGATGTATTTTGCCGAGGATGTGTTTGGTCCTCCCGATCAAACAATAAAAATATTTTGGAAAAATACCGACACAATCTATCAATCAAAAGATAAAAAAAATATTGGATTTTCTTTCGGGGGTTTTTGGACAGAAATTAACCCTATAATTTCGATTACATCGATATATTTACAAATACGCTAAATAATCAATATGGAAATTGATGTCATAAAATATAGATGATTTGTTCTCTGATCCACTTATTGATATATACACGTATGTAATAAATAATCTCCCGGAGCGAGATCAAAGGCAAAAAAATGGAAAATAAATTGTACCGAATATTATTTTTTGGTGATATATTTAAGACCGCCGCATTCAATTTGCGACTGTTGAAATGGGTTATGAGACAAACACATCAAATGATCATTATTAGGGATAAGATATGTACGGTGTCACTAGATGTATTAAAAACATTTTTGGATTGGTTGTTATTGAAAAATACAGCTGTGATAATGCGTGGTGATCATGGTCAACCACCACCATACATCGGTTTTTCTCTGTATGATTCATTAAAGCAATCTGTAGATTATTAGGAAGAAATTAAAACTGATCATAAAGCGCTCGATCCAAAATTATGCGAGATAAAAAATTAATCAGATTACAGTCGGATACAATCCAATGTGAAATAACACGTAAAATAAATTAAGAAACAAACACAAATGATTTATGGGCAGTGAGGAAACCAAACGATTTGATAGTGGCAAGTAGAAAGATAGTCAGAGACACACTTCAACAGCAGTTGTTTCAATTACATCAAGAAATATTTTCAGGATTGCCTGTACCATTATGTTATAGACCAGCTGATACACAAAGACAGAATATTGAAGTTGATATTCCAAGGTGCCTGACAAAGTCAGGGACAGATAAACAGACTCGTATTAAATGATATTTTTTTTTGTATGAGGTATATAACGGATTGAACAAGGAAGGTCTTGTTATTGATCATATTGATTCCAATCCTAAGAACAATTTTTTAGATAATTTGCCAGCTGTTACACAGTGAAAACACTAAACGAGGTGGGACTGGAAAATATGTGGAAAAAAAACCCATAAAATCATTTAACACAGGAAAAAGGAGCAAATAATATCCAAATCAATGCATGAAGCCGGAAAATATTTCGATATTTGCGAGCCCTCAATACTAAAAGTAGCAGAAGGGGTATATCGGTCAGCGATTTCCAGAAGAAGTGGACAAAAAATTCAATTTACAATATGTCTAAATTCTATTTTGTATTATATGTATACAATACCAAGTGGGAATAACTCGTGTGGGTATGTGTGCGGCTTATGAAAGAGTTTCAGATCTCAGTGGTTCTTTTGATTCGCTGTGTCACCTGATCTCAATCGGTTTTATTCCGATTACTCCGTTGGATGGTTTTCACTGTCATGAATCTCAATGGTGATAATCAATTATTAGTTTTGTAAGAAAACGAATCAAATACCTAGTATTTACAAACAGTTGTATTCTTTTTTTGATGTTTTTCACGTATTCGGTTTTCTTTAAAAGCTGTCAAAAATCATTTTAAGTACATAAAACAATATAAATAACACACGTCTGTTATTGGCTTCATGTATTAGTTAGGTTATATACCATATCGTCTCTCTATATGTTGGGGCTTTAGCACGAAGCTCAAGTCATGAACCAATCATAGATCACACTGTATCGTGGTCTGAATGTCTTTTGGATTCAAACCGGGTTGATTTTGTAGGTTTATGATTGGTTTAATGTTTGAGTGTAGGACGGGTTTTCGACTTGACTATATTAGGATGTATAGAGTAAATTTAGTTTGCTGAAGATCGTCAGCTGTTAGTGCTGGTTTGGTAGACACTTTTCGGAAGAACAAAAATGGGTACTGAGTGTAGTGTTACGATATATGATTGATGAATTAGGTGAAGTAATTATAAAATACTTCAATAACTGATTTTTAAAGACTTGGCAGAATAATGATCGGTAAATTTACCCAAGGCGGACGTTATGAACACAAAAGACATTATACTAGAATGATTATGGACGATGCTAAACTTGATTTTATAATTGCTGATGCAACAAATATAAATAAAATTGTAAGTAGAAAGTAACGCTTATTGGTTTAACAGAACTAACTTAGGTACAATTGTTTGATACATGATAACGAGTAACCGTAGTTTACCCATTTAATGAGTTTACAATGTTCAGGTATGTTTGCATGAATGCATTATCGATGATTTACAGATTTTCTAAAACCGTGATTAGAATCACTAAAGATTCTTTCAAATTAAAAATAGTGTTCAGAATTGCTGATTTAATCTTTTGTTAAGCACTGCTTACGATATATCGTGGGTCAAATGGAGAATAAAAACACAAGAAAATGTACATCAGTATTATGAATATACCGATGCTTAAATCAAGGGTATTTATTAAAACAATAATCAATTATTAAAATTATCACCTGCTTCGTTAGCGTATGATCCTGTGACTAGACATAATACAGTTTGTATCAATTAACCGGGATGTTCTGGTAAAAGCTAATGTGTTCTAATTATTTCGATGGAATGGAGATAATTGAACTTCTGAACGAATGGCTGAAACAAACATTACAAGTATCATCATTTGGAATGATTTATGCACATTATCAATATATATATATATATATATATATATATATATATATATATATATTTATACAGCTGTGATACTATTGTCTCCGCTTGAGTGCCTGAATGGATTTTTATATTATTATAGCCAATTAACTGATGATCAAAGAGCACTGGATACAGAATTATGTGAGCTTAAGAAATTCATCAGACAGCAACCGAAAATGCGCGATATAATTTCAGAAATAAATGTAAACTAATTTTTGAATTTTGGAGACGCTATGATTTTATAGTTGCATGTAGAATGATAGTTTGTCATACACTTCAATAACAATTATGTTTGTTAAATAAAGGAAAGATTTTAAATATACCGGTTCCATTATGTTATCGCTCAGCACATAAATGCAACCAAAATATTGTAATTGATATACTATGATCGTTAGTGAAACAATATCTTGTATTAAATTGTATTGTTTTAGTTTCTGTCAGTATATGTGGACAATACACAATGGACGCAAGGTTACGCAAATACAGTCCATTCATCTCGAGGATTATCTATTTCTGATACGGTTTTTTGGGTTGTTGAAGATCGTATCGAATGGTCAAATTTAGTTTTTCTCACAGTGTCTTGAGTTAGAAGGATATCTCATTTGCGGAGGATTATTGTACATTTTACAGAAACTGCTAGCATCAATAGTGAAATTGCTAGCGATGATAAGGAATGGATAAAATATCCGGTTGCAAATAATGTGTCAAAAATAAACACAACCTTGATCTTTCCGCTGAATTTATCATGACATTACAACAACGATAGAATAATTATTGTGGACTTTGTAACACGATAATATTATGGCAATATTCAAATAATGACCTACAATATTGTACCGTAGATGGACTTGATAGTAATCTTGGTCACATACGTGGAAATATAATGCTCATCTGTCTTGAGTGTAATCGACATTGAGGCGCAAGTTAAGTGAATGTGGTGGTAATTGTGGAAATCTTCATTGAGGAGCAGTTGAATCTAATCTGTCAACTGCAGGTCTACCCGCAGATCTTACTATACTTTAAGTTGTATATGTATTTACACTCTGAACAGGATCAGTCGCTCCTTTTTACCAGCTTCAAGTTTATCGTGTTCATATACATATCTTACGGTAACACTGCCTAATCCTGGTTGTTTTGCACAGTCATATCGTTGTATTTGTATATGGTTTTTGTGATTGTATTCGTAAGTTTCATAGCTATTCAACGAGTAACTTCGTTATTTTATGCAGTTATCACACTCGGCAGTCGTGCAACCCATTCATGAGATCCCTATCTTTTCAGATTTTGTTTATGGGTATTTACTATGCATATTGATATCCAAATAATTGTTCAGTGAGTGTTTGATTAAATCGTTCCACGACTGCTTGATCAAAAAGAATTGCGATATCTCATCACCTGAATTTCACGTCATGTTTTTTTTTTATTTTATCAAAGATGATACTGCCCTCAGAAGGTCCTCGCCAAAATCAACCTGTAGTACTTCTCCCCGTCGCATGGGTCCTTGTCATTAACTCGTAATTTGTACTTACCTGATCGATGTTTATTGGTTTAATTGTATCATGCGGTAAAAATAAAATATCCGCCTGATGTATATAATTAAGAGTGCTGACATTAAAATGTGCTTACTGAAAATATATAGGTGTCGGTAGATAACATTGCCATATTGCTTGTCGTTCTAAACAATTTACAACTACAGAACATGTAACATTTGCAGCATCGTCATGTTTACTGATAGATACCCTAACTGTCCAATATCCTCTTGGACTACAATGAATCAATTATGTTATTTTATAATAGGTTCATTAATTACCGTCCACGATGATAGTTAACCTTTCAACGCAGATATTACCAACCAATAAGCGAATGATTCTCTGAAAAATTTTATTATGGAATTTATCGAATGAATGAATCAGTTTCACGTCTACAATAAATTGTTGTTGTAAATATGTTTTATACAATGCATTACGACGTCACATGCTTGATCAATGGCATGTATTGGATACTTTCCAGGATTGGATGATCCTGAGCGTCACGTGATGTATAAAGTCAGCTTCCAGAAAACCCAAAGAATGCAATCATGACAATATAACGAGAGCATCAAAAGAATCTACATGGCATGTGTGTCTTTGTATCATGTAAACGCACAAAAAGTATGAGATCACAGTCTGCAAATGTGGACACTACATAAATGAAGTTTGGAATATTTGCAATATGTTGTTGTTGTAAATCTAGTTTAAATGTGGCATCATGAGCATCACATGCATAATCAATGGCATGTATTGGATACTCTCCAGGTTTGGATGATCTTGTTGGTCAAGTGATATATAAAGTCGGGTTCCAGAAAACCCTAAAAATCCAATCATGTTAATACAACGAGAACATTAAACGAATCTACATGGCAAGTGTGTATTTGTATTATGTCAACTCACAAGAAGTATGATATCACAGTCTGCAAATGAAGTTTGGAATATTTACAGTTACGTCTCTGTACTGTTATTGAGGAACCAAGGCCTACAACAATGCTTTGGAAACAAGTGGAACAACAAAGATTGTTGTAAGCAAACATTATATTCATGTATGTAGCCAACTGGAAAAACGGGTGATGTTGACTAAGCATACTTTACAGTAGACAACTGAAAAGTGAAAGATCATGACCATTTAACTCTAAAGTAAAGATGCAGGCATCTGTTCAATGTAATTAAAATTATTAGTTTACAAAATATACCTCTTTTTATTCATGGTTTCTATCACTGCCATTTTCATTTAATTATCAAGAAGCATTTCCATTACCAAATAATGAATACAAATATAATTCGCTTAGTGAAAATTTTAGTATTCATCCACCAAACATTCGGAGCGAAAACCACAAAGAAGCTTACGTTAAAAGAACGGTTAATGCACCTTGCTGAACATCTAATTGATGATAAATTCACGTACACATAAAACAAACATAAAATAATATTGAGGACATGGATACCTGAAATTCGAAAACATATATGTATCCAATGCCAATATATTATTGTTTGAAAGATATTATGAGACTGAAAAGGCAGTTATTGTTTCGATCATGAATTATACCAGAGGATTACTTGTAGTTAAAAGACGCATGCCCAGCTAAATATTTATGGTGTTCTTGAAGACGTCTACATGAACGTCTACATGAAGAAAGGTACTTTATTTTGTGTTTAATGTTTGAAACATTTTAGCTATATATGTACAACACAAAGCCATGCTCATATTAAATATAATATAATTTTATGAATTTGAACTCAAACACGTTATATTTTTAAATGATAAGACGAAATATAGATTAAATAAATGGTTAAATATATTAAAAATTGTATTGATATGTATAAAACTACATTAAAAATTACATACTTTCGAAACATAAAAAGTCTATTCTTTACAATTATACTTAACCGTTTTTGAATTGTTCAAGGATGAGTTAAATAGTTAATAATTACAAGAATTTTATGTGAATTTAAAAAAACGCTATATTGACAGATATATTAAGGATCACGTCAGAAGTATTTACATAATCGAAGTATAAAAACGCATCGATATTGGAGGCGTTAAAATAGTATGACGATATCAATCACTTACTGGTGTTTTGAATGGTTAAACCACGTGCTGGTAATGATTGGAAAAAATGTAAATGTTATTTTAAAACATATATTGTCTACATCACCTTGAGAAAAAGTCATAAAAGCATCGTGGTATTTTGATGAAAAGATAAGATATTACGTTATATTCATTGATTCATTGATCTATATTTTGCTAAATCAAATGAGGCGTTGAATGAAATTGCAGATCAAAAGCATATTATTCAACATATACGCGTGTTAAAAATACATTGAAGTCAAACTTCCTTTATATAAGAGTGAATACCAAAAACACCAAACATTAGACTACTCAAACAAGTCGAAACATATTTTTCAAAATGTTACTTTCGTTCAAAAATCGTATCATATAAAGGCACAAACTTTGCTTCCTACAAACAAAAGGAGAAATAATGTATTTTGTCATGTTCATCCATATCTCCTTCTTCCTATAAAATGAATATATAAAACAATTAAAAAAACTATTGCCTCAAAATATCTACAAGACATGTTTATTAAACATTTAACTGACTTTTATTTCCTTGCTGAAGACAAACATACTTTAATTTATTTGTTTTTGTGATGATCGATTATTTTGTAATGATGTTCCTTCCAGTTACGTATTTTCATCATTTTCAGAGTTATATAATCTATTCATGTGCATTCAATGGAGTCTATTTTGAACAAACCAAGACATTTATCCATAGGGAAAACTGTTTTTATCAAGACATTGTGCTTAAGATATGTATGAAAGACTGTACGGTACACAACTAAAAACTTAAAGATCATGATCATTCAACTGTAACTTAGCTAACTGGTCCATAATATTTCTAGAGTAATTTGAATTACAAAATAGGAACAATATGTTCCACCATTTTGATCGGATTTCTAAAGAATTAACAAAATCATTGTTTCTGGAACACCTGCCACACTTCTAACTGAATTGCATAAGGACTACCTAAAGTCCTTACGTTTCTGTGCGAATGGCGGTTTCAAATAAAACGGTTAAATATTGTGTTTTTATTATGCAATTAAAAGTCTAAATAGTAACAGTAGGAATATGTACCGTTTTGGGCAGAATATTAAGTTAATATATAAACATTATTTGCCATTGGTAAATCTTGAAAGGATTCTGGAATCTGGTATATTATATTCCTTGCCTACTTCTTAAGTATAATTTTTCAGCGCGACGAATTAAACCCTAACTGATTGCTGAAACTTTCAGTAGTGCATAATAATAATATATTTGTGTTCTTAGGATGGTGAATTTCAAAAATTTGATTTCCTTCCGTGTTGTATTAACTCATTAAAATGTTACAGCTTCAAGACGATAACAAGGCATTATACACAGCAGCGAAATATTGCATGAAAATAACAGCATTTGCATAAATATCATACAAAGCCCATAGGCAGAAATAGCTGATATATGCTTTCCATAGCTAGGACTTTAAACTTTGAGTTGTTTGAACATATATAGAAAGCAAGAACTTGAAGACGAATGACGTGCGTTTAACAATGATTGGACTGACAAGTATTTTTTTTACTGATGTTGGAGTGAAAGCTATGTGTTTGATTTATCAACACACCATTGCCGTTTTCAAGGAGTTCAATTTGAAACGCCACTTTCAAACTAAGCACGGTAACTTCGGAAACAAATTATCAAAACAAGAACTGCAAAATAAAGAATCTGAATAAATTTGCCAGAAAGATGGTTTTGTTGTTTGCATCAACCAACATTTGTGAGCAGACTTTCTCTACTATGAAAGTCAACAAATCAAAAAACCGATCGATTCTCATAGATTTAAAAATTCACTTAGTTTTAAAGATCAGCACGAGCAACTTGTCACCAAAGTTTGAAAAACTGGTCAATGAATGTGATCAGTTGTATCATTTACATTGACTCTGTTTATGTTACTCTATTTATCCAATACATGTGTTTCGTTTGATTTTTAAGTTTTCAAATATTAACAACATATTCACGACTGAAAATTAATTCTGATGTTATTTAGAAAAACCTTTAGTTTTTGCTATTTCAAGTATTTTTTTTTTTACTTAATGAACTATGAGGCCCGCTAAAGTTATACATTTGTGTATGCGGCCCATACACTGGAATGTTTGTCCACCTCTGCTTTAAACTGAATAAAATATGGCTGGGTATCTCTAATTAATGTTCTTGTAACTGGTTCAACTTTTATTTAAAACATTTTCATTGTTCAAACGCTATGCCTCAGAAAGCATACCAAGTTACAACATTAGAGCTTAACTGTCCTTGATGTCAACTTAACGTTTGGTCATGACTTGTTCACATGATTAGTATTCTTGACCTAAACCTTATACATCGTAACTTGTACGTCAAATGGTATCTTCCTTGTCTCAAATGCATTTAATTTGTGCGTTAATTGAGGTATGAGATCTAAAATTTACATACTTTTTGTGGATGTAAGTGATAAAGAAGTCAAGACATTTGTGAAACATTACCTTTTAGTGTCCGTAACCTTGAACTTAAAACTTGTTACCAAATATCAACATATGTCTTCTTTATTTTAAGAGTACGTGATTTACACATTTATATATCGAATAGCGTAAATTAGTCGTGTGGAATGTGTTTCTTTTTTAGTATCTGCGATTTAGCCATTAAAGTTTGGAACCCCACATTCTAAGGTGTATTTTGTGCGCTAAACATAATCTACTTGTCACATTTGGTAGCGATAGAATTTGAAGAAGTAACATATGATATAAACGGTGATCTTCATGCTTAAAACGTTGAACCAAACCTTGTGGTTTTTCAGAATGGAAACATTCAATACCATCTGAAATAACAACTACATTTTTTGTGACACTATCTCTATACTTGAGAGCAGTACTCAGCCATATTGTGTGTGTGGGAAAAACTAAATCATAACTGACACATGGAAAATGTTCGCACTGAAAAGTAGGAATACATATTATGATCAAAATATATGAAATCATCTTTCTATAAGGCTGTTATCTGCACTGCATATTACTTTCGGCTATTACAACAATATTAGGTTGATTTGTAAATACTTTGCTTGTGCTTACGACGCGTTATTTATGTTGGTATGACTCCATTAGCATACATAATGTGCTAATTGATGGACAATGAACTCCAAAGCTGCAGACATAACTTCACAAAATATATGAAAAGATTAAAATACAAACCCTGGTTCTAAAATAATTCATTGATATGTGAGATATGTGAAGAACACAAATATGTAAAAAAAACGTTTCAAAGCTTTGTAAGCTATAACAAAAATTATGTCAACTGTTTCCGACACATAAAACGTTGTCTATTTCATTGCTATGGAGTGAATCATAAAATGAACGGTAAAGGGGTTCTACATCAATACGTATGCCTTTCTCAAGCTCGGTTGCTTATCAGTTCAGTCACATCGTCACTTAAATAATGACCTGTACCAATACTCGCTCATTTTGTCTTAAAATATATATTTCATATACGAAAAACGTACATTTAAACCAAACGGATACAAAGCTTTCAACCGAAAGGTTTATCAAGGTCATCAAATAAGCATTTAACTCCTCTGGCTAGGGTTAGTTTCGGCTAGAGGGAAATTGATGATGGTGTATCTGAATCTCATCTCAGAAGTTTGCATATACTTTTAGTGAAATATTAAACACGTTAAATATGAAGTAAGCATCTAAACATAATATAAATATAAAATCATGTGATATAAAAAAATCCCAATATCGATATCGATGATTTCGGGCAATGATATAATAGATATTTATAGTTATATGTCAAGTAATTCTTCCTTAGACGACTCGGTGGTAATCATGATGCCATCTGCAGGTATGAACGAGTGCGTATTGATATATATATATAGGTATATAGAACGATATATATTAGGTAACGACAAGGTATTGTAAATAGATTTTTATATTTACTTTGCTTCAATTTCTTTTTTTTTTGGGGTGGAAAGCGTTTAATATATCGTTCAAATGTTTGGTGTTTTGTTTTGAAAAGAATCTTGGAGTTTGTATTTAGTATCTTTAAGTAGAATGTTTGACAAAACAGTTAATTTTGAATGCAAATGCAAGTTATTTAGTTCTGCGGGTTATAAATTGAGTTGCTAGAAAGTTTGCAAAGTATTGCATTAAAGGTTCTTTTTTCTTTTAAGTAGGATGCAAACGAGAATTTAAAAATCAATTTACATTGAAACATAACTGAAGGTGAGTTTTCGCAGATTATGTAATCAACGGAAGAAGCACTATTAGTATAGAAAACTAGATTACACAGAGCATTAGTAAGTATGAAGGTTTCTGAAACACCTGTCAACACCTTCGCATGAATTCCACTTACAGACTTAGGGCGCACTAGACAGGATTATATAACTTCCTTTCTTTTTTGTTTGTACGACGGATTCAACTAAAAACGCTAAAGATTCTTTCACATTGTGTGATTGAACGCTTAAATTTAATAACAACAGGATTAAAAACCTGTTTGGGCAAATCACATATAGCACAATTTTATTACATTTGGTAAGTGAACACGATTTCGCTAATTTCGAAACTCAGTTTCTTCTATTTTGTATTAAGGTTTTATAGTATGTTTTGTGAGTACATTTTGTCATTCCGTTTTTAATTTGTTTCTTGATGTTTATTTTAAAGATACTAAACAATCAATTTGATATCTGAAAAAGCAGTTCAACATTGTTTTTCGCTGTCCTTTCAAATAGATATCATTCTATTTAAAGGTGATGATGTATTATAATTGTTCTCAAGTATATATCTCCATATTTGTACTTTATTTTATTTGCATCATTTCAGTCAATTATGATATTTATATGATTTGACAGAGAACAAACATGTATTTCAAGCTGGGTTGTATTAAACAAGAAACAAATGTTTGTTATTGTACTCATCTAAATATAATGCGTAATATAGTTGCGTGACACAGATAGATAATAACTTGAGAGTCACGTCAGTGTCACATATGATTTTGAATTTCTCGCCAAACTTAGTTATAGGTGAGCCATATGTGACGCAGTCTGGCTCAAGTTTCAGAAAAGTATCTTCATTAATTTATCAATGGTCTGCACTGGATATACCATACCATGTAAAGTTTCCTATCGTGTATGTCGTGTCTTTAATGGTGTATGAGACACATTGAATTGATAAATGAGAGAAAGATGGACAGACAGAAAGATATAATCCCCACCTTATAAAAGATACACAGGGGTAAATGTCATGTTTCGTATAAATATTTAGACATTATGACTAATAATTGATATTATTTAAAGATTTAAATTATTTTCGATGCTTAGGGAAAAATATATGCAAAAATATAAAAATATACGCATTTCATGAAATTGTATCATGAAATACGAAAGAAGCTACAAAATTAACGGTACTAACACGACTTATTTTCATTTTGCTATAGATACATTTGGCAAGGCGGTTTTTCACAAGAAGATCCGAGATACAGATCTTTTATCACTCTACTTGACAAAAGTCATCAGCTGTTATGAACAGATCAGTTGTTCAGTTATGTATTCTTTCTTCTGTACGCTATTTATAAAGCTAGGATATTGACTGATATAATTAAATGTAGTATCACTTCTCCTCGCCAAATGTTAGTATCATTCAAATTAGTCAAGGTTTCGCAATTCATAACAGAAAGAAAAAAAAAGAATAATTCACCTAACTCTCGACCTATATCTGTTTGCTTTATTTTATTCACCAAAGATTGAAATACATGTCCGCATGCATAGTTTCTGACATATAAACTGTCTTGAATCACAAACATGTTTCTGACAAAAGTATTCATGATAAATTGCATTAACGAAGCCTAAAGAATAGTGGCTACCAGTGATCGAATCGGTCGAACTCACTCAGAGAACCGTTGAATTTATTAAAAAGCATTCCTTTTGCCTGGTCATTCGGTGTTTGTTTAATAGTTATCTGCGTGTAAGTTTTCTTCCAGCTATGTTACTTGGTTTAGATCCGAATCATTGTATTGGTAACTCGATTGGTAAATGTTACAAGGTCTTCCTGATGGCTCTACATTTGTGCATCTTCTGTTTCTACTGTTTATCAAAGACTTGCCGATGTATTAATTGTATATAACTGGTATCAATATGTATATGTGGTCGAAAATGTGCTCGCGTTTCGCTGCCGCGTACAGCATCACCGAGGTTGGATTAATAATTATCGGCTCTAGGTATTTCGAAATAGTGAGCGAAACTCACATCATGCTGCATGTGCAAATTGCAGTTTAAACGTCTAAGTACCTAGCTGCGCATATCGGTCACAGCTAGAGTATATGATAGAGCCAATTCTCTGTAAACATCACATTACAATCAAGTCTTGTCAGAAAGCTTCTCGTTTTAAGGAAGCAAAACTTTCAGCTATAGAACTGACCGTGTGTGTGGCTTGTATACGCTGTCTGTGTGTGGTGCCATGCTGTGGTGAGCGTGTGTGGGGCTTGTCTATGCTGTCCTTCTGGTGACTGTTTGGGGTCAGTGTGGTGACCGTTGGTGATCGTGTGTGCCCGTGTGTGGTGCCGTGTGTGACCGTGTTTGAGAGTGCTAGGCATCAGAAGAACTAAATTATTGGATCTTTTATTTGGTACACTTATGACAGATATATATTCACACGACAAATTATACACTTAGGCACTAACAAATTTCTTACTATTGTTTAAGACATGTTGTATACTCAGTCAAATTAGGAACATGCATCATGCGAATATTACACAACACGAAAGACATTGTGCAAACAAAGATTTTTGTATACAAAATTTAAATTTTTTACATATATACATATATACATACATATATATACATATATATATATATATATATATATATATATATATATATATATATATATATATATATATATATATATATATATATATATTTATTATTTATATATGCGTGCGTGAAAAGCAAATAACAGTTTAAAATTGATTTGTTCAATAACACTTAGAAAACATATGCAACACAAACGTATCACTATTATCTACTATAACCAATTTCATTACAATCATAAAAAAATGTAAACTTAATGTTTGCTAACTTCTCAGTAGCTGTTTTCCAATAAGGGTAGAACAGGACAATAAGTCATACATAACGAAGAACGTCGATGTGACATCATAGGCAGAATCTGTTATTCCGTTATAATGCTCATCAAATTGTTTCTGTTGACATGTTTTGCTATTAATCCTCTCATCAAACTGTTTCTTTTGACATGTTTTGCTATCAATCATCTCATCAAACTGTTTCTGTAGACATGTTTTGCTATCAATCCTCTCCTCAAACTGTTTCTGTAGACATGTTTTGCTATCAATTCTCTCATCAAAATGTTTCCTTTCTTATGTATCTAGTGACTGGCTTTCGTTACTGTGAATCAATTGAACTGCCAATCCGTAAAGTGAAGATCTGTATTGAGGTCAGTGGTGTGGAACTCAGCAATGAAAGGGCCTGTCTGAATCTGGGGTTTTCCCTCCTCGGTTACTCTCATACATTTCCAGACCTATGTATTTTTGGATCAAGAAAATCAACATCGTAATCTATCCTTTATATAATGGCAATTGCTATGCATTATTACTGTAAAGATATTGCATTATATAAGTTACCACTTCGGACAGATTAAATCAGTCCTAAATAAATAATATTTGTATTTGTATTTACTATTTATTTGCAATTGTTTCCGTTATGTTGTTTTTCTATTGTGAGTTCTGACTACGGGACCTGATATATGATATGTAAGTAAGTTTCACTTGGTGATGAATATATCTTAAATTGGCAGCAAATGAATCTTTGTCTAGGCATGATATATATTAAGTTGTCCGGATTGATTCCAGATATTTCTTGAACCAATGAATGTTTCTTTCTCAATGTTTAAGTATTTAAGGTTAGAACTGGTGGGTCAAAAACATATCTTCCGTATTTGTACAATGATAAAAGATTTTAAATTTACACCCATTCGGGCAAAAGTATTCACGAGGGTTAACTACGTGATTGTATCAGATTAAAAATAAAAGGAAAATATAGATCTTTGACAGATATCAATTTCTTTAATTCGCTTGTCAAAAGGTATTCTATTGACATGCATTTTAAAGAAATTTGCATCTGTCAAAGACCTGTATTTTCCTTTTATTTATAATTTTCCACATCTGGTACGTTAAATGTCGACGAAAATCTTTATTACAACGATTACTATGAGAGTTGGCTGTTGTAGGGAAACATTAACTATTCCTTTCATATCCTTGAAACGTCATTGAAATATGGCACACATGGCGTCAAACTTTTCATTAAAACTCTTTTGAAATGTTTCAAGACAAAACCAAATCTAGGACATATCATACGTGACAATACTTGAACAGTAATGGTCAGCAACTTGTGATAAAGATGTGGCACTAGTAGAGCAGCAGAGAGGGTGGACAGGATTTCAAACCGAAACCAATTCAGGCAGACATAAAAGGAAATCCTTTAGGATTTTGCGCTACAGATCCGGCACTGACGTCCCGGGGGACACGAATTGTTTCAACCGAATATTTGATTAACTCCGATACGATATCTTGATCCATGTGGGATTGACTGAATGTGACTAAAGAAATTTCTAAAAAGATTATAATCTATATCTCCAATGCACCATTTCTGGTGAATGTTTCGTAGCGTATGTGTGTCAACTCCATTGAATACAACAAGAATACTGCAGTTATCTCTGATCACGTTTGGTATTTGAGTGTATCGTTGAGTGACATATATCACATCGGTATTTGTATGCCTACCTCTGGAATATATCCTAGCGGGATTCTTTTGATTGTCTAACATGACGTCATCATACACGACTCAATTGTTAATACTTCTATCAATAACATCGATGCTATCCTCATCGATTGCCGATTTTGCGTTTTCGTTAATCATTTAACACCTCGTAACATCGCTGATCGTCTACACTCGTGGCTACCAAATACAACTTATCCCATTTCATACATCTCGTTATTAAATTAAGTAGCAGTTGAGTCTTGACACTTCCAGATGGTCCGATTATAATCATGCGAATAGAATTTGGTAGCGCTGCATGATGCTTAACTAGTTCTTGTGTTTTTGTCGCGGAAAAATCAATTACATTCATGCAATTATAAATAAATTATGGATCTATATTATATCAGTTTTTAGAGATAACGTCGCATAACAGTCTGTCGTGGTCAGCATCACAGGTAGCCATTAGGAATGGTGTACTAACTAGGCTTTCAAAAATCTGGTAACTTTAAATTCTTAACTTCTCCTGCTCGCAGGCCTGAACTCAATTTTAAAAAGAGTCGATTCGAAAACGGTCAAAGGCATTGATATACCAATGTGTTTGCACGTGCAATTCAGGAAAATGAAAACTGTTGAGACAAACCAGTCAAATTTTAGGAAATATTAGGCAATTGGAGACAGTTGACGTGCAATAATATATTCAAAACTAGCTGATAATAAAGGCAGATTAGAGACGATAATTCAGACATCGATGGGAGTAATATAATGTTGGCGGGTAAACATGTTTATCTCAGAGACGTAGTACAAAGTACTTTTCTCGTGACATTTGTAAAAGTGGCGCGTATCCAAAAGTGAATGATACGAAAAGAGTTAGGAATTGTTGTTTAATTTAGTCATTTTAATTTCGTACATCGATTTACCCTAAAAACATAAGTATTTGTTTGCATATAATTTGTCTCAGATTTTAAATAATTCATATATTATATAAATTAGTTTTGATTTAGTTGTTTTACATGTAATACAAATCGTGAAACATAATGGTTGTATGCACTTCTGATGAGAAGTATATTATCTCTCTTAAATTATTTGTAGCTTGTATGCTGAGAATTGATTTTTCGGTTTATATACGGACATTATCCTGTCTATACCATTACATCTTTGTGTAATGTGTAATTCAACTCAAAGTTCTTTTCTTGTAAGCATAGGGACTTATGTCTAATAATACATATTAGCTTAAATGTTTTAGCCAGATCAGGAGGCCATTAGTTATCTAAGAGGTCTACTGTCACAGTTCCAGTTAAGAATGTCATGAGTTGCTGAAAAAGATACAACATATATACAATATATATATATATATATATATATATATATATATATATATATATATATATATATATATAAGCTGTTTATTATTATCCGTCGAATACTAAAAACTGGATAATGGTCGACATTATCTTTATGTTTTCATGCAAACGTTTGTTCAATTTATAGCTTTCATTTCTCTTAATCTTTGAAGAAAATAACTACATACAAAATTTGATATTAGTATCGAGTCATGCGCTGTGCATGTGTGTGTGTGTGTGTGTGTGTGTGTGTGTGTGTGTTTGTGTGTGTGTGTGTGTGTGTGTGTGTGTGTGTTCAGGAACAGCCGAAAAATGTGTTTCCGAGTATTGGATGACGCACAGGATTACTGTTTGGATAAAACGCTTCGGATAAGGAATAAATCCCAGTCAATTTATGAAAGTCGTGATACAAACGATTGTGACTGACGAGCTTCCAGACCTGATTTTGAGTGCAAGAATGAGTATATATCAAATCTTATCAGGTCTATTATCAGGACATCGTATTTCAACACATTCAGAAGAGTGAGACACTTAATATTATTTTATAGGAAATATTACGTGAAAATATTCTGTAACAATGCGTTCCAATGTTTGCATTGTCATATATGTATTGCCATCATTTGATAATGTTAATTTGAAAACAAGACTGTTCCACGGAATAATTTTCACTCCTCCTATGTTCCAGCCATAACAGTTTAAACATAAAATATACAAACGCTCCATCATAAATATTTAATGTTGTTAACTAGCGTTTCAGTACTTAATAAAGAAATAAATTCCCATGCTAAGGTCTATCTTTGAATGCAAAATTACAGATGAATCTTTTCATGTACCCAGTTAAATTATTCCATTACCGTTTACTTCATGAACGTGCAGTTTGAAAACAGCATACATTCAAGTTCGGGAATAAAATACTTATACACTATATAAACTGTGATGATGTTTAAATATTACTCTAACAAAAAAAACGCAAAAACGTACATATATTTTGTAAACTAAAGGTTTAAGAAACAACAGATTTCCGTCTAAATCTTTGCTCTACATAAAATAAGCCACATGACACGCAGTGTATTTTCTCAGAAATAAACCTAAAGTACGAAATAAACTAGAAATACAATAATACCGCTAGCTTGTTCATCAGCATATAATATAAACTAGAGCAGTTTACTCTTACGATTACCAAACAAAACTTACAACTTATGAATGCTGCTTTTCGTATTCACAGTTTAAAAGTCAAAGCTTTAATAACACTTGCCTAGCAATTTCTTCACCATTGCACCAATTTTAACAGTTTCTGTCAGAGAAGGTAAATTCCGTAAAACCTATGTGATGTTCACACCAACAGAGAATATATTACTCATACAAGACTCGATCTAGATAAGCGTTTACTTGATTCATTGCATATCTCTTAGAATTTGTGGAGTGAAATGTAATGATATAAAATGATTTCTCTCTCTATTTAGGGTCCAATATGTTTAATTTTACCTTTGTATGTTAGTTGTGTCTAGTGTCAACATCAACAGTAATGTACGTATAGTATTTATTTGTGTGAATTGAACTATACACGTTAATGTATTTGTTGTGTTTTCTTCGTTTTTATATGAAAATAATTCCATTTGGATTACACAAGATACGCACAGATTTATGTCAATATATGTCCTTGAATGTTGAACCAGTCATTCAATTACAATTCATTGAATTCAAAGTAAAGACAACATGGATGGGATTAGTTCTGAGCACTCCGCCTGCGCCTGATTAGATTGGATATGATCCTAAAAGAGATTACACTATCTACTTGGTCAAAAGTAATCAGAAACGTCGCATAAATATCATTGGCTAGATTGCATATTTGTATGAATTAATCATGGCATTTTGTTTTCAATCTTACAAATGCAAAAATAGGAGTAGGATAATTAATGAAGATGACAAAACATATGTAGTATGTCCTTTGAAGAAAGCATAGTGATATATTTAGACTGGCCAGCAAATGAACATATATATTAAATAAACAAAAATTGTTCTACAATTTCAATTTATGTTCTTTGTAAGCATAATATGTGAGTAATTGTGATTATTATTAATTTTAGTATTGTATCATCATCTATCATCATCTAGACATGTTGACCCACCAGCTGTCTAACTGGCAGATAGGTGATTCCCAGCAAAGCGTAGTGGAGCGCTAAGAGCTCGACGAAATACGTAGGACGTCCTTATTTTCCACTGCACTCAACTCAGACTACGGACGTCTCGAACTTGTCGTGCTTCCGAACTCATATCAGTTTGAGCGAGAGTAAGATCGACAGCTGCACAACCCTTCCTCACTTAAAACAAAGTCACCGTCCAAGTCATTCATGCCATCTACGCATCCCATATAATTATCCCCTAAGATCCTGTAGCAACAGGCAAGCGACAACGCGACAGGTGTGGGTACACTGGCAACCGTAGCCGTAAACCTCAACAAAGGAGAATCAGGCCATGACGGTTGTTCACAGCTGACATGACGCAGCAGTGGAGTACGCCAAACCCTGCGTGGCGGAGTAGCCCTCTTCAGGAATACACTGTTCACCTTCGTGGCATGGGAAAACGGCTAATAAAGGTGCCCTAAATATTTGCTTGCTCTAAACGTTCTTAGTCAGCGTCCGCTAATAGCCGGATGCGGGGACCTACTTCAGCGGTCAATATACAAAAAAAGAAAAGAAAATGAGGAATATTCATCTCACACTTGGAGCTTGAAATGTGCGCACCTTACTGGACAGAGACGATGCGGAAAGGCCCGAGATACAAACCGCCCTAAAATGAAAGGGACTCGCCAGCTACAAGGTGGACATTGCTGCCTTGAGCGAAACAATTTTACAGGATACAACGAACTCTGTTGGGTTCCGAATACGCTATCATTTGGGTGGCCGAGGAGGTGAAGAGCGCTGTGAGACTCGTGTCTGTTTTGCAGAGATAAGCAAACGTTGGCAAATTATCTGGATTTCCCAAGGTAGTAAACGACAGACGCATGACCATAGAACTCTCCCTCTTGACTGTATGAAAGCACCTTACCATCACCATTTGCTATGCTCAAACCATGACCAACCGATATTAAGTGAAGGTCAAGTCATATTCCATTGTGAAAACGAACATTCCGTGCAAAGGTTGGCCTCACCAGCCACGTGCACACGCACAGAACCGAAGCGACCCCACCAACCCTCAGATGACTAGAGTAATCCTCGTCGAATCGACGGATGAATAAAAGGAAATAAACACAACATCCTGACATAAAACTAACACAACATATATATTCCACCAGTCGTCCCTGAAGGAATATATCCCAAAAAAGTCAAAATTATCCTCTCTTTTTAAAATTATTAACATCCGGGAATAATATCTTACACTTCTTATCTTCTTCGTCAACTCTACTGTGCCTTTAAGTACACTCAAATATACTAGCCAAGAATTGACTAACAGAATGTCATGGCAATAAAACTGGTATTCCTTGTTGTTAAAAGGACATCTGAATAATCTGGGCTGGTCATCAAGAATCTAAAGATGTTTTAATCTGGTTCACACTGCCAGTTCGTTGTGACAATGATAGACATAACTACATCGTAAAATCTAATTGCTTCTGACTGATAATTCAAAATTAGTGGATATTAACTCATCTTTGTCATATTTGCTCTTTAATTTTTTTTTTCCAAATTAGACTGCGTCCGATAACTAGAGAAATGTTCCAGGTAATATTGTATTTAACAAAATGGAACTTTGCTACATTTCTGAGACATAATTTACCTCTTTTTTTGTCTTTTTTAAGTAACTTAGTTTTTTCCAAAGACATAGTTTATACCCTTTGCAAATGTTGGCAATTAGTTTCTCATATCAGTTTGCAAACTTGTACTTCACCTTTGCATGGTTTAGTTTAATGCGATAAAATATAGATATGGCGATATCATGCCTTAAGATAATTTTTTAAAAAAAATTCAAAATGAGAAATGTTCCCCATTATATTTGTATGTTGTAATTTAAAATGTTCTTTATTAATTTACGACTTTTTCCAGAGTTATCTGTCTTGAATAATGGTCCATTTGATGTAGTTTTTAGTAAGTGAACAATACAACCAAATCATGAATACTTTATTGCTTTGTAAATTTCGATTCGCTCTCGCACAAAATTTGACAATTTGTACGAGTCTAGTGTAAATTGTACGTGTTACTTATCATAAAAACAATTGTATAATTAACATTTGAAAGCATCCCAATATCCTATAACTTAATTAAAGTTTTCTCCTCGATATATTTAATGGTGGATATCATGCATTTAAATCTGCCTCCAGGACAAAGAACAGAATGGAGGCCATTTACCTTCGATAATATCGGTTCCCTGGTCTTGCCCGTTAGGTACTGGATCCATTCACGACCTTGACGCTATCTTTAATTTTGTTGCACTACATATATGTATTGAGCGGAGACATGCGTGCATCGTGCTGGTAAGGCTCTTCCAACTGAAGGATCGAACACTGGATTTCACAGGATTCTGATCTTTCTCTCGGTTGCCTCCTTCAATATAATGAAGCTTATTTGCAACGCCATATTAGATATGAAGCGATTATCAGCACGTGCCTCTACATGCATTACTTGGTCCGGTGTACCCACTGAAGATATTCCGTCAGGCTGAACTGTATTAGACATCTTGTCTTTTTCGGTTTAAACAAGGATACAGGATACAATAAAACTGAAGTAAGTTACAATTAAGTAAGTTACAAGGATACAGGATACAATAAAACTGAAGTCAGTTCCAATTAGAAAACACTTCTTCCTTCCAGTTCACAAAGAGCTGAACGTTATTCATAGATTAAGCATGTATGATGATTTGGTTGGCCTTCTCTGATAATGCATACGTTCATCCTGGAGTAAGGATTACGTGATACTCTTTAAGAATTGTCCACCTTTCGTAATAGTATCTGTGTCAGAAGAATTTGACACAAGGTCTGTGTATAAAGTGTGGAGAACATCGAATAATGTCATAGTTTCATGCAGGGAAAATATTTAATGGGTATGTCACTGTACCATATAAGGTGCCTGCTATTCGATGAGGTTATTGTTCCACATCCACCATGCTTATATCACGATTTAGCATGGAGATGCATGGGTAGTGTTACAGAAAGCTTTCCAAATATAACAAACGATGCTTGTAGAAATGCTGATTAGGACTAATAAAATATTTAGATATATCCTATGATGTGGAGCTGAGGGTTTACGAAAATGATGCAGTTACGGACTAAATAGATAACATCTATATCAGTACAAGCATGCTGTTATTCAAATTCACAAAGGCAAATTACTGATATTTCATACAAACATTCATCAAGAAATATCTTAAATTCATCCATCATGTTCCAGACCTTTGTCCGACTTCTAAGTTTAACATATGTATCTCCTATATCCGTGCTGTTTCGCAAATGATTGAAACAAAATAATGTTTACAATGACAGCATACCGTCTACCAGTATGTTATTAGAACTGAATGGCCGCCTCTTAGAATTTGGCACATGGACAGGGTACAATTCTGTCTGATGAATTTGATTATATGTATTATATGTAAGTTTGTGTGGTACTTAAGTAGGTATATACGGTCGCTGGAGCAATCTAGTTACACAAACTCTTTTTTACATGCATATTTCTCCTACGTTTAGATGCTGTCTATAAAATCAAACTTTTCCACAGATCAATTTTGAGTGCAACCTTAGAATACTAAACCTTATCGGATCAACGGACGTACTCCGATGTTGTAATAAACTAAGGAGACTTCTGTCTACAAAAGCAAGTCTGTTTTTTGTGGCTATGAGCAAATATGTAGGAAACAAGACCCGAGTGAATCAACCCCGCTTGAAAGATAAAGAATACAATTATAGATCCTTATGACGAAAGACATAGCGGTAATTCTATTAGTACTAGATTTAAATATGTTCCTAAACCTAGACAACATTTTTGGTCTAAATTGTGAAACGTCCGCTACAGACCACGCAATGCGTAAGAAGCAAATTAGAACATAGGATGGATATTGGAGTCATAACGGCTAACATGAAGCGTGTTTGATCAATTAAGACTTATGCTAATCATTATTAACTTTAAGTGTTTTGATTTTGTTCGAACTATGTAATTTTTTTTCCAAGGGTACTTTATATATTTGTATCCACACAGATGATGTAAAAGTGGATGCATGACTTTCTGGTTACCAAGATGGCGCTATTTTTTCGGGTGCATTGTGAAGATATCAGTAACAGAAAATTGCGTGCTTTCTACACTTATACATTGTATTAATGGAACAAGTTGCTTGATTACATTATTATGGCTGAGTATTTATCGAAGGGTAAACTGTACCTAATGACTCATAAAAGGAACATATTTACTTTGATCAGGACACATTTGGTTTCAGAATATAACGATAAAGAAAAACTTATTCCAATAAATAAAGTTAAAATAAGACATTCATAAGAAGGATAAAAATCTTATTTCATTCAAATGTGATGCATATCTTATTTAAAGAATATGTTGCGTTAATGTCTTGATATCATGTTCTATCCATACGATGTAGACATGCACTCATAATTTATTCTGGTACAAAAACCTCATGAATCCATTTAATAAGATCACAAGGTAGAACATTGTCCGATCAGATTTCAGCATTTCTGATATTTAATAACGCAAATTAATGTTTACAGATATAGCCCAACATTTTCCCAAACATGTACATTTTCCAATTGGGATTTACATTCGATCAAAATAAAAGGAAGTAAATTAATGCGCAGATCTATTAAATCTTATCAAATTGTTAAGTCTTTAAGTAAACACGTTCGAAGTGTTGACAGGTGTTTCGAAACCAATTCTCTTATTTATTGTTCTTTGTAACTAGGTTTTAAATACAGGTTTACATCTGCAGCTGATTGCCTAATTTCCCCCAAATCAGCTTTATTTTATTTTCAAATTTCAATTGATAGTACATACTACTTTCTGTTCTACGTTTCCGAACTCAAAACAACCTTTCGACTTATACTGAGCTTTCATTTTGTATTCGTTTGGAGAAGACTCAGAATAAACAATTTTCAACGTCGTTTTAATACAACCTTTATAATCAACAACCACTCTAACTGAATAAAATGAATTGCAACCTTAACTATTCTTCAAGTAATGCACCATTATTACCTCCAATAAAACTTTAACCAATACAATAAAAACTGAAAGCTTTATACTATTTTCATTACAGATATATGTGCAGGATATTTTACGCTGTAACATGTGCCTTAAAATACATTGCCGGAATAAGTGGAAATGTATTATTTGTTTAAATCAGTATGTTTCTCATTTATTTTGATAAAATTATTTGTATCATTTTATACCGTTCATTTATATTAATTTACACCTAAAAGTGCTTAACAGTAGCCTCAAAACGTCAATGAAATAGACTTTTGAAAACTGTATAAATCCTTTAAGATTTTATATATCTAGTCCAAATTTGTGGATACCAACAAGATCTGGGTGGATGATATCTCTTGATTTTAAAAGGGTAATAGTTCATGGCTTTGAAACGATTTTTTGTCTTTCCTAAAATGTTCGTTTCATATTTTGGTTTCACTATAAAAACTATATATGACATCTAACTTTAATATGATGGATATATAGTTAGATAGATATGGATCATAACCTATTTCGTCTTAATCGCTTCTTCCTGCATGAATAACGTGATGCATCTCGATATTCCCTTGATGTGAATTTCTGCATCACCACCAAATTGTCGTTGATATATTCAATTTAGTAATAATTGGTACGAGAGGGTGTGAAATGCTAATTTGGTTTTAGTTTGGTTTTAGATTTTTGCTAATTAGATGTTTGTTGTTTTTTTTGTTCTATTTTGTAGTCATATATGTTATTAAGCGTTCAAGCTTCTAAAGATTGGTCTCTATACAACGTTATCGTTATCATTATTATTATTATTATTATTATTATTATTATTATTATTACTATTATTATTATCATTATTATTATTATTATTATTATTATTATTATTATTATTATTATCATTATTATTATTATTATTATTATTATTATTATTATTATCATTATTATTATTATTATTATTATTATTATTATTATTATTATTATTATCATTATTATTATTATTATTATTATCATTATCATTATTATTATTATTATTATCATTATCATTATTATTATTATTATTATTATTATTATTATTATTATTATTATTATTATCATTATTATTATTATTATTATTATCATTATTATCATTATTATTATTATTATTATTATTATTATTATTATCATTATTATTATTATTATTATTATTATTATTATTATTATCATTATTATTATTATTATTATTATTATTATTATTATTATTATTATCATTATTATTATTATTATTATTATCATTATTATTATTATTATTATTATTATTATTATTATTATTATTATCATTATCATTATTATTATTATTATTATTATTATTATTATTATTATTATTATGTTCAGCGAGAAATGATGGAATAACAGGAGTATTTAAGTAGTAATATAAGGCTTTTCAAAGAGGCCTATTGCACTATTATTGTCATTATTCCGATGTTTGCTGCATTCTTCACTTTATCTACACGAATATTGATATATTATTCATCTCATGGAGATAAAGTCAATAATATTAAAAGAAGGGTATTGTTGATTCATTTTAATACATTGTTTATCCAAGAATTTTCCTCTAAACGTGGTACTATAGTTTCGGATATTGCAAGCTCTATAACTAATTACATACTATTTCGTCGTTGTCCTCTACGACTAAATATATTGTTTCATAATTTACTTCATACTTTTGTTTACTCATTTAATTTCATTGCTTTTTGTAAGTTTCTTAAATGAGGAATATATTTAACATTTAATCACACTAACAATAAGGAGTGTATATTCAGTAATTCACAATGACATCTAAGTATTTTATGTTGGAAGCGAGAGCATTCTATTACGACCAGTACCGTAAATGTATCACAGAAAAATTAATAATCCCTCACAAAATGTGTTAATTATGTCCAATTTAGTGTTATCTGTAAGTAATTCATTTCTACATTTCAACTATAATCATCTTTAGTTCCTCCTCTTGAGCTGCACATTAAAGTTCACTTGTTTAAAAATGGTACAGTTTTAATTTATAACTTAGACAACATGAGAAAGAGTTAAATTTGAAACATGGAGCTTATTTTATTTTTATTTTCTGTACCTCATTGGAAATATGTTGCAACCACTTCAATACGAATTCTTTTGACAGTACTTTCAGTAATAATGCTGTTGAAGAAAAGATAAGTAACATATTTAACACGTAGAAAGGGTTTTCGATTGTTAATTCCTAGCTTTCAGTTCACTATTTCACCCAGAATAGACGGAACATTTCATGACAATAAATTGAAAAAACTAAGTTGTTTACTCTTTTATCCTAATTTAGCCGAGTTTTGAAAGATTTCAAAGCTAAGTCCATGGCTATAGTAGTTATAGTATCTTTTAAACCAGAGTTTAAATATAAATGTTCAATATTCTAATGTAACCTTTAAACGGTCACTATCGATCATGATGATTCTCCTCATAGTACCAAAATAAAATATATAGTTCACTGGAACGTGAAGCCATCAACTAAACTTAAATCAACATGACCTTTGTTTCTCTACAAGTCAAAGTGATAATTCAAAACTCAGTTTATACAATGTATTTAAACATTCGTGCTGAACTAGTATCTGTAGGAATTTGGTATGATTATTGTACAATCAGGTTTATTTAAATTTCAAGTCCTACAAAAACACTGATATAATAAGCGGTACAAAAGCAATTGCAATGTATGTATGTGTGTGTGTATGTATGTGTGTGTGTATGCATGAATGCATGCATATGTATGAGTATGCATGTATGTATGCATGCGTGTGTATGAGTATATATGTATGCATGCATGCATGCTTGTGTATGAGTATGTATACGTACGTACGTTCAAGTGTATGTATGTATGTATGTATGTATGTATGTATGTATGTATGTATGTATGTATGTATGTATGTATGTATGTATGTATGTATGTATGTATGTATAATATGTATGTATGTATGTATGTATGTATGTATGTATGTATGTATGTATGTATGTATGTATGTATGTATGTATGTATGTATGTATGTATGTATGTATGTATGTATGTATGTATGTATGTATGTATGTATGTATGAATGAATGTATGTATGTATGTATGTATGTATGTATGTATGTATGTATGTATGCATGCATGCATGCATGCATGCATGCATGCATGCATGCATGCATGCATGTATGTATGTATGTATGTATGCACATGTCTGATTATATAAGTAGGTAAGTAGGTGATAGCACTCTGTAGCACTTTTGCACAATATTGGTGTTTTTTTACAGAGATAAACGTTCGAAAAATGTGATTAGATAGTAGAAAGATAAATATAGCAATAACAAATAAATGAGAACCATGTAATAATATTTGTTTAATCGAAATATCTTCCAAATACACATGTGATTTTTTTTTGTTTGTTTGTTTAGGATATTTAACGTAGCTTTAACAATTTTTCAATCAGATCGCTAAGATGTCTGCAGTGAGACAGTTTATGGTGATGTCTATCACTGGGTCATCATGCCGCAGACATGTAGAATGATGTCCCTGCCAGTCATATTATCCTGAAACCAGGTCGACCATTCCTAACAGTAACCTCTTAATGCTGGGTGCCAAGCAATGTAGCTGTTAGTACCATTTTTGTAAGTCGTTGGTATGACTCAGCCCGGGATCTAACCCACGACATTCCGCTTTCGTGGCAAACGCTCTAACCCCTAGGACATCGCAGCGGTTAGATACACCATTGACATCGTACTGTTGTGTACAATGCATGCGCATTATACATAGATAGTTTTAATAATCAAATTTCTTTCTCGTTTTTGTTTAGTTAAATATATTAAACGTCATTGTTTATGCTTTATTATGAATATTATAACATTTTTAATTCTTACATTCAGTATATTATGTTAAATATTTATAAGCATTAGGAGTGATATTAAAACATTACAATAGCTACCAAGCTCTTAGAAAGAGTAAAACATTGTACCATGGAATAACGGGACAATGTTTTGACTTCGGACAGGCAGTATATATAAAAAATTTACAACCAATTTAGCTTGCATAATAAATAAAACACAAGTTTAATAAATGATGTAATCATTTGTAGAATTATAAATCGTTTATAAAAATAGTTACCTAGGGTATTATGTAGAACAATTGTTATTGCAACACACGGCAAAACATTCAACTCGGGTGCTCTTAATCACTTATAACCTGGGACTATGTAATAGTCTAGACCTTACCTAATTTTCTTTTGTTTATGTGATGCGGCAATTTCAATTGAAGCATGCAAGTGAATGGTTTTCTTTAAGAATCAACCTTGCATTTCATTGGCAATTCCTATGAAAATGCTTTGATCTAATTGGTTCATGTTCTACATCGTGTCCTACTTAAGTAGCATTTTTCAGCTAGCCAAAGCATTCCTTGATTGAGTGCTAGCAGTAGAAGTAAAGAAGAAACCATCAGTTTTGTAGCAGCTTGTCTTCAAATTTAGGCGAGTAGAAATCCTCTGACAATAATTTATTTCAAGATCACTGATTTCTAATTTTATGTTTTTCATAAAATGCTATCATTGTTTAATTTTTTATTATCATGCCAAGCACCGTCGTGTTATATAGGAACTTGGTACTCGAATAGGTTTTGTATTTGAAACTCAATTCTCTCATCAATGTTATCAAGTATATTTGAAACCGTTGATTAAAATTGGTCAAATACTTGCAAGTATTATAATATAAGCAAATGACAGAAAATATGTAATTTAACGTTTCTCACAAGAAAGGGTTATCTTTATTTTCTTATTGTGTATAGGGGGAATACACAGATATAATCATTTAGCTGCTAAATTGTAGCATCTATAAACAAAAAACATCTTACATCAGATTTTGGTTTTGTTGTAATGTTATACAGTGGTAATTTCATGTCCTAATCGCATACAAGTTTAATCTTCGTATGCTTGAAATGAGTCAATAATTTGAAATGTCAGTTTGTTGCAATGCATATCATGTATATTCAGCATTACGACATCACATTACAACCCAAATGTTTGGGTATACGAGTTAGTGATTACTCAGGAAAGATCTATAAAGATGTAATGTTTCGTTCTTTATTTAGGAAGCACCGATGTGTTTTTTCACACTGCTGCTGATCTTAACCGGATTCATATGTTGTTACAAATAAGTGTCAGGAATATTGTGGTACACCTCGTTTGTTCGTCGATTTGTCTCTCTGTTAAGCGATTTTCTTCTTTGCTACTTGATTTGATATTAATATCTTTTGTAGTTTATATTTCTGCGCGTACGATATTGTAAAAGGTTTGAAATTTGGATCTACTTGCTTGGAGTTCTAAAAAGGGTTTTAAGTCAGCTGTTTAAAATCAATTCCAGTAACATTGTGAATCTCACACGAAACGTTTATATTCGCAGTTAACCCATGAAGATATTAGATATATAATTGATTTAGGGTCGAAGCTTTGACATCTCTATCTGCGGATAGGCGGATCATTAATATCTGAGGGAATACATGTATAATGATACCATTTAGGAATTCACCATGTGTTAATATCCTCAACTAACACTACCACTAATACTTCTAATTTTATTATTAGTACTACAAATATTATCACAGGTGATCAATATGAAGAGCTTAATCGTTCTTGCCATTGCCGTCCACCTGGTCACCGTACAGGGATCCAGAATAATTCAACAAGACCTCGACTATGAGCAAATGGATGACTATGGTATGTATGTATGTATGTATGTATGTATGTATGTATGTATGTATGTATGTATGTATGTATGTATGTATGTATGTATGTATGTATGTTGTTACGTGCTTAGGCTCGAATAAACAGTAACATAGAAAGAGTGAAAATAACAAGCTTGTAAAACTTAAAAAACAATTTATTGAGTACAAATATATTTCAGAAAAGAAAAAAAAACTTACTGTTTTAAGAATTAATTCCAAAATTAATCCTAAAATAATTCAAAATATTATCCACTAGAGAATTTTGCAAAAGTCCTGGTAATAAAATGTCCAATAATGCTAAGTTAGAATTCCAGCAAAGTATATATATAGAAGACAATGTCTCTTGATGAAGTTGAAGTCAATTCTTATTAATGAAAGTCTATGAGCACATATTCTTGTCCAGATAACTAACACAATTATTCCTCTTGATCCAAACGAATTGGCACAATTTCCAGTACACGGTAATTAAGAATAACTCAAAACACACACACACACACACACACACACACACACACACAAACACACACACACACAACTGAGTATTCTAAAGCCCAAACTTCTACTGAATAACTCGCTCCAAATCATAGTTTATACACCTGGTTTATCGTAAACAGAAAAAGGAAACGACCTTCTAGAATCTCTAGAACAATCTTACGTTCAAGCAAACACGTAAACAGCGTATGACCCAAATAAATTAGAAAGATGTTTATACTTTACTCAATTTGTTCTTGGAAACAACCATTCATTTCTAAAGCTTGTTGAAAACTCTGAAACCAGGTCAGAAATGAGGTCAACACCTGGTTTTTATCATGTAAGGTACAGGTCACCCCACCCACTTCAATGAAAGAATCTTAAAACTTAAAATGCCAAATAACAAACAAACAATGAAAATAAATATAAATTACTTATATCACATATACGTAACAATGTATGTATGTATGTATGTATGCATGCATGCATGTATGCATGCATGTATGTATGTATGTATGTATGTATGTATGTATGTATGTATGTATGTATGTATGTATGTATGTATGTATGTATGTATGTATGTATGTATGTATGTATGTATGTATGTATGCATGCATGCATGCATGCATGCATGCATGCATGCATGCATGCATGCATGTATGTATGTATGTATGTATGTATGTGTGTGTGTGTGTGTGTGTGTGTGTGAGAGAGAGAGAGAGAGAGTGTGTGTGTGTGTGTGTGCGTGCGTGCGTGCGTGCGTGCGTGCGTGTGTGTGCGTGTGTGTAGTGTTCATATCACCCTGTACATGTACGTTAATATTCTTGAACCGGTTTTACTTTGAAGAAGCATACCCGAATCTACATCGTTACCGCACAATAAACATCATTTCTTATATATTACAATACTAATGAAGTAAAATAATTCTCATAATAAATATTATGATAATATATCCATGAGTACAGTAGAAAGAGTCTTTCTAGAGTTTTCACTTACTAATATTTGCAACGTTATCGTTTTATGAAAAAGGTCGCGATTACATTAGTGCTGATAGAAGTGACGTAATTACAGCATGGGAAGACCTAGACGAGATTCAGGGTATGAGAATGATAGAGGATGCCCATCCAGAGAAGAGAAGCAATCCTATCAAGTGCGAGGAATCAACCTGCAAACTATGCTACCATTCATGTAAGTGTTCGGTTTGTTTTCCTTATTTACAGACGAAACATTGGCATTGGCTGATATATTTTTATCCTATAGCACTGTGCATTTTACGTTTTTGTGGCATGCGAATGGCATCCAAAAATCACGATTATAACTATTAATCTTTTACTGGTGGCACGTGAGCAATCATTTTGTAATTACTCGGGAAACAAATGACGCGCTATTTTTTAAATGTGTTGACAAAGCCTGTGACAAACACTGGGATGGCACTTTTCAAGTTGTTGAACTCAGCGGGTTTTAATGATGTCATTTAAACTGACTGTTAAAACTTAAATGTCTTAATGATAGTGTAATTCTCATTAAATCATTCTTGATGTTTACGTATCGCATATTATCGATTCTCCTGACAATGCCAATGACAGTAAGATACATTTGTAACAAGATAACTAGGTGGGATTTCCGGATTAACTAAAGAACACTTTTAACGATGATATAAATATAATGTTTGAAAATCATTGCCTTGAAGGAGAAATTCATTATAAGTACGTGCGTGAATATATAACCCAAATATTATATTAATTTACATACGAATGTACAAATGTAATAATGAACAATACAAATAAATTACTTTACAAATTACAAATATAAAGTGTGAATGATTCACGGTGATTACACAATAAAAAGATCCATATAGTTTACCCATCTAGCAAACAATGTAGATTTTTACTCTCGTAGTAACATGCATACAAAAAGGACAGATATACAACGTATCTTTACAGGTCCGAAAAAGACAACGGGTTTTATGAACTCGAAAACAGGCCCACGGCTAATAGATTATATTTAAGGAGATGCATTCATCATCAACACATTTTATTTAGTATCCTTCGCTGCTAGAGTTCAGTTTCACGGCTGATATGCTTAAGGTCTGTTGTTGGCTTTACAACTTGCACCACGTCGACCCTGATCGCTCCGAAAACTTTGACCTATATGGTCACTCTGGGCATTCCAGCCAATCCAGAAGCAGTATAGACACTCCCAGACTCTGCATACATCTAACAACATATGACATCTGTAATATACACGACACAGGCATAAAACTGTGATAACATTATCCACTATAATACTTATAAAACGAGTTCAGAAGTAACCTAAGCCTGTTCAAAAGGAATCTTACTGTACAAAAGATTTCTTTAAAATGTACTTTATATTACTAATATAAATTCAATGCCAAGTCGCGCGTCCCACCTTAGCATATAAAATGTGTTTTAGTGTCTCCTTGTCCACTCATTTGATGTTATATGTTTAAGTGTTACAACAAGAACGTAATAAAACAAATGTTTTAGTTAGGGTTGCTCTCTGTTTTGTTCGTCAAATAATAAGTGTTTTATGCAACCCCAATAACTCTTGGGTAGTTTAATATTTTCTTCCCTGTGTCCGAGCTGGCAATGGGCCTGATTTTTTTTACCACCCTCGCTTGAACTTAGATTAGAATTAACGTCCCTTAAGAGTATTAGGTCCAAAGGATGGGTTCCTTTTCATTTCGTTTTCTGTGATTCATTATGTTAGAACGACACTGCCAAAGTCATTTTTGTCCTTTAGTTGTGCAATAGTGTATCGTGTTATAGTAGTTCCTACTTTAGATGCTGTTGTTGTATTGTGTAACAATATTTCAGCACACGATTGGCTATACATGGTAGCCAGTATTTGATATGGATATTGTTTTCTTGTGATGACCATAGTGTTCTGCGTTTACAATATACCGGTGTTCTGGATGTGACTCCGTTACCTAGTCTGTGTTTTGTGTGTACTTCATAAGTACAAAATACGTTTTCTATTCCAAAGTCCTGAAACTGGGACCGTTCCTTCAGGACTTCCATGATACTTCACAAGAGGCATTCAATAAGTTCCACCAAAGTCCTAAAACAAGTCCATACCTTTAGAATTGCCAATATCCTTTAGAATTTTCATTATTCAATATGTTGAATCAGAGTCCCTTTACGTTGTGTATCCGTTACTTTAAAATGTGCTGTTTTTAATGTTGTTCGGGTTATACTTCGTTATAATTACTAATCCATCACAAAAGTAGGCTGCTCACTGAAACAAATATCCATAATGTAAATAGCGTTACCTACAGTGAGATATTTTTATACAGAGACATCTTACGTGCACTCTAGGCATTCGGTTACTCTATAAAGCACTTTGCACGTGCGGCATGGGATGTATCGAATTCGCTATTTTCCAATACGACACAATATACGGTAATCACCATCGGATATCGTTGTACACCAAAATCGAAACTCGAGGATTTAATTATAAAATTGGTTTATACAATCACGTTACTATATATATATATATATATATATATATATATATATATATATATATATATATATATATATATATATATATATATAATGATCATACAAGCTTTCTTGTGCAAAACGTTTGTCTGACGAAGGTGCAAAGCCCGGAAATATTTTAAGATTTAAACTATACAATCATGTTTCGTGAAGCAATCATATGTATGATGCATGCTCTCTACCTCTCATTAAACTATTCCGTCTACAATGGAAATACAGGCAAATATTTCTCAATCTAAGATAAATATGTATATTGAATGTTGTTTTTGCAGTTTGCCTGGGAGTTAAGCATTTATCAGGGAAGAACCAGTTATATTTGCATGTTGACTACAATGAGCACACTCTCTTTGACAAGACCGTTGCTGGTAAGTCCATATTTTTACTATGAGTAAAATTAGGTATGTGCTCATCTTCAACTTGATCTGCCTTCAATATAATTAGATACGATTTTCGTATTGTTGTCCTCAGCTATGTGACAGTAACATAATCAGTAACTAAATATGTATGAATGAGTGCGCGATTCGAATTAATTGTGGTAATTGCCATGTTACGGTCTGGGTGGAAACGAAATACGGTTAGATAAACGATGGAACTAGTCATGATTATCCGATAACATATATATTCTTTCCACAGACTCCAGGATTTCATACTCAAATGAGCAGGAATCCTACTTAGCTCATGTAATTTTCAAAAAAGCTTCCAATTTGTACTGTATTCTTTACTTTTCAGTAAAAGACATCGATGTATGCAAAACGATGAAGCTCTTTGGGATTGGTGTCAAATCCTGTCTAAAACTAACCAAAACGGAAATCGTAGGTGGTAAAGTCTGTACAATTGTGCAGGTTAGCGTCCCTATATACTCTAAAACATTTGACAAGATGTGTGTGTAAAGAGGCAGTACGGACAAGTGCGTCTATCCAGCTAATATTCGCGTTTCTTCCTGAATAATATTAATGTTAAAGAGAGTATCGGAATTATCACTGTTCAAAGAGCTAACCTATCGTAAATAAAAATGTATATTTCCTAATATTATTTCGTCCATTTGTATATATTCTTTTCAATTTCTCTTCCGATTTTCTCTACTTTATCTATACATATTTTATATTCTGGCTAGGAAACTTGAGTTTGCTTTTTCTTATGCTACGTCTCGCAGATAATAGTTACGAGGCAGACATATGTGATCCTTAAGCATTCTAAATGTTCAATATATGTTATAGACATATTTCGTGAGTGATGGGTGTCCTTTTAAAACAACACCGCTTGGCTACTAATATATATATATATATATATATATATATATATATATATATATATATATATATATATATATATATATATATATATATATATATATATATATATATATATATATATGTGTGTGTGTGTGTGTGGGGGTGTGTGTAGCCCATAGGTAAATATTTAAAGGCAGAAAACAAAAAACAAATGAGGAAATGATTAAATGTCAGAGTGATAATTGAATCGCGCTCTAGGTTACGATGCAGCAGAATATTACTCCAAATGAAACCTAAAAATGGGTAGTTGTATTACAAAACCAGGGGATGGATCATATGATCAGGTCAATAGATATTGCACCAATGCTAACGTGTGACGACACCTATCTATGTAAAGTATGGATTAACCAATTTGTCTCTCTTATAACAACATAGAACTCTGAAACGTCCAAATATAAAATAGGTGAGAAGGTCAGGATATCATAATATGAACATATTTGATCTAATGGATATCTTCTTAATTTCTCAAAAAAGTATTCATTTATCGTGTTCCTTGTAATATATACATTAGAATCTTTGAAGGGTGGGAATAATGCAAGAATAATGTGGTAATAACGAGGGAATATTTTGTCAGAAGAAAGTTGGTATATACAATCAGAAAATAACGAAAATATCTTCATGATTTTATCTTCATGCACACTATATTAATAAAAGCCAAAATAAACGTAAAACGAAAAGGATATGATGGATTTTCCAGTAGATGGGACTTGTGAGAATATGTTATTTTAACGAAGTAGTTTCGCTAAGATTACAATCATTGATTGTCTTTGAAACATCTTTGTAGTTAGGTGTACAATAAATAGTATGATACATACATAATATGATGTCTTTTTTAATGAAATGACACATATTGATGTCGTAAAAAATAGTATTCCCGATCTGCATAGGGTAGGTATATATTTACATCTGAATCTCAGCAAAACAAATACAAAAAACATTATACAAACAAACAATTGTTACATTTGAATGTGGAACAAAACCTCATAAATGCTCGTTCCTCTGTTATTAAAAAATATACTACACATCAATATGAAATAAGTCATTTCAGGTTTAAATATCTCGTCTTCAGGTTAGAGGAGGAATAAGAAGGATCAATAATAAAGCTATCAGTGAACATTGTCGAGGAAAGTTTACTCAATGAACAATGCAAAATGTAAAAAGAGCAGATAATTTGAGCTTGGGAAAACACTGAAAAAATGTGTGATTATTTCATTTTTTTTCTTTGTTTCTTATTTTCGTATGGTTGCTTTATTGATTTAATTCGCAAGCATTCCATATAAGAGATCGGAAACGAATTTAGAGACATATTGGTGTTTTTATAAGATTCATCATAGAAATTTAATGGTAGATACATTAACAGCAATACGAGTAGAATTAAACATCTATTTACGAGATTTGATAAGATGATGCACACACCTTTTTCGTGTACAAATGTTTACACAACATGATTTTGCATCTGGCTGAGTATATTTAAAACCCACTGAGAGATTCATCCGTAAAGACAGCAAAATATGACTTTCATACAAAAATTATATGGATTGAATGTCATCTAATAAATATATGAGAAAGATTTGAAAATGAGTTTCACATTACTGTTTTCACGCACAGGGGCAAAACAGATTTATTAATAAATTAAAAGGTCGTATTTAAAGGCATATACTTAATGAAGAAAGCAATGGTGTGTATCTTGTAATTTTAATAAGAGATTTTTTAAACATGTTTCATGCTCAGTAAGCAGAACTAAAGAAAAGAATGCTTTTTTTCTTTCTTCAATCACACAAAATATTACGAAACAAAACAATTAACTCAATAGACATAGTGCCAGAAAAGAAATATGTACGTACATTTTAAAAACAGAAACATTATCAGACATTCCCTGTATTCTGTATTGCAATTTAAGGTAACCAAACACCTAACACAAACGGCAGAGTGCCAAGAAAGAGTTATATCGTTAAATTTAAAAAGTAATCAATGTCATTTGTATTATACCTTATAAATTGTACAAGTAACATTGGGTCAAGAAGAACGTATTTTGTAAACCCTAAGAATCCAAGCATGCCAATACCAACAACAATATCAAAAGAAACCCCATGACAATTGTGTATTTGCCTCTAGTCAACTCACAAGAAGGATGACATCACAGTCTACAAATGCATAGACTACCTACATGAAGTTTGAAATGTTTGGAATTATTTCTCTAAACTGTTACTATGGAACCAAGGCCGACTAAGATGCTTTGAAAACAGTAGAGACAGCGACAATTGTTTGAAGAACATATTCTACTCATGTCTGTACAACGTTTGCTATATGGCTGACGTTGAAGAGCAGACATTACGGTAGACAACTGACAAGTGAAAGATCACGATGATTTAACTTGAAAGCACAGATGTCCCAAATACGTTCAGTGTGATTAAAATTATAAAATGTGAATATAGCATTTAAAGCGATTTGATTCCGTGTACAATCTAATATTTTTAAATAAGTAGATTTTTTAACGTTTTCTTAAACGGAAGCCATTATTCTGATATTTATATCTGTATATCATTCACATATATAAATAACGTTTATCCAATATCCATGTTTTTTTTAATTCTAGCAAACATATGATTGTAATTCTGTTTTCCTGAAAGCAGCAAATCTTTGCTCTAAAATTTTACTTTTATGCTATGACCTTGTGCAGTTTTATGCAATATATATACCGTTCCATTTAGCAGCAGAGAGAGAGCGAATCCTACAACTTTTGAGACATAATCGATTTAAACCGTCAAAACGGCAAATAGATCCTTCCTGCGAAATCTCATGTTTTAACCCAAAAAAAATAAAGTCTCCATTTGGTAAATAGAGCCTTATTGATTTCTTGCTCAAAACATGAATTTGCGCGGATGATACTCTATTCGCGTTTTCGTTGCTTAACCATAAAACGTCGCAGCGATGTTGTCATCACCCCCTCTGCTGCTATGGGTTAATAATGAAAATCACTACGATTTCACAAACAGACTAATTTTGTAGAACCTCACCTTGTAGATCAATTAGATTATTGGACTGGTCAGTGAGTTTGAAGTTGATTCTGGTTAATGAATTATTATGACTTCACATATAGACTGGATTAGTTGGATCCTCGATTATTAGAAATCCTGGAGGAGCTGTTGGTACAAATGAATACAAAATATATCCCTGCTGAGCTTGATTTGATCGTTCTAGATTTATTTGATAGCTTCCTTCGATAATATCAGATACTAAATTGATCGCTATCACCGTGGATATATTCACATTTTGAGGAGCAATATACCTGCCACCACCATCTGTGTCATTATTATGTGTCAGGATAGTTGTTTGTGGTTTTGTTAATTTTTTCCACGCATCATGAATTATTTTAAAACCAATATCGATGGCATCATTGAGAGATTTTTGTAGTTCTAAAATATTATATCCTGGTAGTTTAAATGTTGGAATATCGTCTATGCGGATATTAAATTTTGTTGCAAAATCTATTCTCGTACTAAGATGTCTGTCACCTTCTACATCTTCAATGATTTGTGAATGAAATGTTTCCATGTCATTGATGATTTTGTTACATATTTCTACGACGCTGATAAATTCATCTTGGGTGAGAGAACCGGATTTAAGGGATATTAACAACAGTGAAATATCGTTATTGAACGCTGTGAAATTTTCAGTGATTTTATCCTGTCGAGTTATGTAATAATTAATAGCGTAACTTTCTATTTCAGTGAAAAAATTTAATTTGGTGTAATCGCTATAACTCTTTAGTGGATTGTCAGATTTTATCCTGTCGGTGATATAATTAGATTTTTGTGGTTCTGGTAAATTAACGGGTTCTCGTTGAGGTGGGATTTCAGGCCATCCCAGTATTGTCCTTATAGAATTCTGATAGATATCTACGACGTATCCCTCTGTGCTTATTTCAATGGCAGATGATAGTGTCGGCTCTTGAACCGTTATAGCTATTTTTGATTCTTTTCCAGTAATCGATTTAATTCTACGTTGCAATTCAGCATTGATTTGTTCAATTTGGTATGATCCGGTTGGTATCGAAACAACGTTCCAGTCTGAGCTACCGTCGTCTTTATTCTTATACGAGAACACCAAGGAATTATTCGGTTGTTGACCACCAAATGATTTTGATCTGATATTTGGCCAACTATGGTACACTCGTAATTTTTCTAACGCGATTTCCTTCACGGGGACTGGGGTAGGGAAATTCACACTGAATTCTGGATTCGTTGATGTTATTGAGATCATGCTTGTTTGTACTGGGTTTGTGTTCTCCACTATTTGTTGAAGTAATTCCATCGGTGTTGTCATTGTTATTATACTGTTGTTGTATTTCTAATTTTGACATCGCGGAATCATAAATACTGACCATCGCTGAGAACTCACTACCTGATATAATTGTATCATTGAGCGATGACGATATCAACGAGGATAATTGCGAGTATGCGGTTGATGCAGCATGAAATTGAATTAAGTAATCTTGCAGTTTACTCTGGCTGCATGATGATATTTTTTTTTGTTATTCCGGTTGATATACCCGCGATTGTAGCCGCCGCATAAATGCAAATTGGAACTACGACCGGGCCAATCATTGTAACCGATGCAAGTATTATTCCGGCGCCAGCAAGAACGCCTGACACCGAATACATGGTAACATCAACTGCTGTGATTCTTCGTCGGTATTTTTTTATTTTTATTTGATATTCCTCGGCGAGGGTTTTGAGTCTAGTTTGAAATTATCTGACCTGATCATAGCGATATTGCGATGATGAAATCATTTTATTTTTAAATCGTTTTACGATTTCAATTTAAACCGTTATTTACTTAAATCCGCTACGAATTCCAAATACCACGTTGTTGAAACCCTAACCAAATTTTTATCAGTAGATGTTATCGTGAACTTTTCAGTTGTATCCTTGTCGATGATCGTTGAAATCGTATTATTGACCCGGATGAACTCGACGATGAAATATTAAATTGAGTCGTTGTCACTAGTGTCAATCGATAAATACCTTTAACGGTTGCAGTGATATCTAATTTGTTGTTTGTAGGTGTCCACGCAAATGATCCGTGTTGGATCGTGTATACTACATTGTTGGTTTTCTCATGAGGAATTTTTGTTTTTTCAATGATTGTTATCATCCTCGTTGCATCACCTTTGATTGCTTCGATGAAGTTTTTCGTCTCATCGATGGATTTGTTAATATCAGGGAGTTTTATTTCAATTTTATCCAACGGGGTTCCAATAAATTTATCCACGATGTTTCTACGAAAATTTGAAAACTGTTTTCCGTGTTCTTCAGTTTTAGATTGAAGTGTTGCTAGTTCCAACAGAGAATTTTTTAACTCATCGTTGAGAGTTTTTAATCTATCTGTAATCGTCGAAAAAAGTACACCCGGTTTGAATTTACCGTGATCGGAAAATAACACAATAGTATCCTCGATTGAGTTTCGTTGTTTAACCAATATATCATCCAGAGAAATATTACTAGTTTTCAATTTACCCTGACGATCTTGAAATACAACTATTTCCCCGGGATCAACACTTGCTAGGTTCAACGTCTCAGCTATTTCATCTTCGATTATTTTTTTTATATCCTTGATAGAATCAAGGGTTGCAGTGTCATCGGGTACGGGTTTCTTCAGCGCTGATAAAGATCTCCCCCAAATATCAATCATGTTATTTTATACATCTCTCTCTAAAATCGTTTCGATTTCCAGCGACTACTAGTGTATTCATTTACGACAACATGAGGTGGTTTTCCAGATTTTTAAATAGCGTCAAGGACATTTAATACTTCGCTGCCGCATATTGGTGGGTCATTCATTTGTTGTTTTGGTAGCGTAGAATACCAGTGAGGAGTTTTTAAGCGGTTTATATAACGCATAAACTCTTTTGGCGGGGCTAATCCATATGAATCGAAATAAACAATCCCACGTGGATCAATAGCGTATGCAACCCAGTGAGATCCAGGTCCGGTGCTGTTATCAAGATTAATGATTCCGGTTTCAACGCGTTTAGGTTGTTTCGGCAACTGATCTTTCATAAAGATACCTGTGAAATTTTTAATCGCGAGTTTTTTTTAGCAGCATCGAGTAAATCAAAATTGGACATTGGAAACATAGGTTCCTCAGTCAAAGATTCCACAATCGAAGGTTTGGAAATCGAAGATTTCTGAGTTAATAAACCGGTCCTAGTCTTAGACCCTTTCCGCTGTACCATGAATACGGGGTTCCTGATAGTCTTAGACCCTTTCCCTTTTTTTATATCCCTGTCCAGTTGCCTTCTTTAGTGCCATCCCTGCTGCAGTACCAACGGCTCCTAACGCCGCCGCTTTAGCCACCGCTGGGGCAGCCGCTGCAATCAATGCTGGTATTGCAGCTAACAAAGGAAATATACCACCTGATTTTATCATGTTGGCGACTGCAGCCTTCGAAAATACAATTTGAACCCCTCGCTTATTCTTTAGCACATCATTGAAATGTTTTATTTGACGATCCGTTAATGATATTTTATGTGTACCACTGGACATCTGTGCTGGTTTCAGCGTTATTGTGGTTCCACATTCTTGAGCTGATTTTGATTTTAATTTCTTGACTTGACCATCAGTCAGCTTGACACTAACAACACTATATGGCATTTTATTGTAAAACACAGTTATGCTTTCAATTGATCTAATTGTGAAAATCGTTTACGATTTCAATCAAAGATTTTCCACTGGTGCATCAACGATTCTCATTCGTCCGCCAGCCCCTTCAAGTAGCATTGATTTATCACTGGGAATGACAGCAACCGCTCTATAATCAACGCCACCAGGGGCTATACGAGCCCTAAAATGTATGTCAACGACGGATTGCCTTGTAAAATCAAGATGTTCCAGCGAAAAGTAATAAATCGGATAGAGGCTTTTAAAATATTTGTAAACTAGTATCAACATTTTGATCACGACCCATATATGACAGCATCCGATGATACACACGTGCTATATGGTTGTTTTCGTAATTAAGCTGTATATCCTCAGATGGTTCTTGTTGTCCGTTTATTCTCAGTGAAACCTCCTTGACTCCTAACCGATCAAATATCATATGACTGTGTTCTTGGGAGCCTAATCGATTCCGATTCTGCAGCGCTATAAATATATGACATGGAGCTGAAACGCCTTGTTTTGATGCCAGGTGCCATGTAAATGTATCAGCAACATTATCCTCTTTGGCATCAGTTGTTGTTGTTAGCCAACTTATCAATGATTTGCCACCTGTGTCTATAAATGAAAGTAGCCGCTCTTCCGTGGTAATTGATGGGGTCATTACTGGCATCCACAATACTATTTTACTCAAAACAACTTTACCATCAGCGGCACCAGTACGCCAAATTGCATCATTGTCATTACCTTTTCGCACTAACGCGATTGTGTGTTTGGCTCCATAGATGACTTTTCTGACATTTCTGCAGAATCCAAATATGTGATGGAGTGGAATCGCACATGAAAAATATCGTTGTGGTCCGTGCAATGCTCCTTTTCGTGCTGCAAATCCTAAATTGAAATTACCATTAACGCCTCCGAGAATATCAAACGCAGCTTCTTGTCTAGCTCGACGTTCTGGATTAGCTGCTTCTTGTTGATCGGCTTCTGCATTATCTCTTGCTGTTAAAACTTTAATGTATTGAAGGTGGTCAGCGTTATCAGAGGTATCCTTTGCAAACATCATAGATGGACCAACCGACCTTGTATAATCATTAGAATATCTTGCTAGCCCGATTATTGTTGTTGCAACATCAATTTCCATAGGGAAAAGCTGTTAGGATTCATTTTTGATGATTTTTGAGCAATTTTCATTTATTTTTGACCAGTTTTCATTGATTTTTGTGTTTTCATTGATTTTTGATAATAAAAAAAACCGTAGGGTAAGGTAGTCCATTTCCCATAGGATTTTTCATTTCAAAATCATGATTGCTGCAACTAACAATAAAAAATATTTTTCTCATAGAATTTTTATTGCTGTGAAATATTTTTAATGCATTTTCACTGATTTTTATCAATTTCAGTTGAAAGTCTCCTTGAGATTTTACGGTCAAGTAGTCGATTTCGGTCAAAATCGTTCATTTTCTTGAATTAACGCCCGTATATTTCTAATTTTAGAATTAACCTCCTTTTTCAATTCATATTCCCTACCCAATTCTTTTCGTATTCCTTCCACGATAGTATATAACGGGACAAGCACACTAACTTCACTGGAAAATGCAAGAGAGTCCCGAATAGAATTCTTAATTTTTTTGATTAACGCATATTTGTTTGGTAACATATACTTGTTAGTGCTAACACCATATTCTATATCCTGAAAATCTGACATGATTTGATCACAATTTAACCCATCTTATAGTATAATATCCTGGCTTTTAAATTTTGCAATTTCAACTATAATGCTATTCATATTTTCAGAATTCATATATGATAATACATATTTCTAATTTATTTTTCAAAAATAAATGAGCCGTTAATATTTTTCAGAATTTATTCTGTATATAAATATATTTTTCAAAAATAAATGCAGAATTAATTCTGTATATAAATATAAATATAATTTCAGAATTCATTCTGTATATAAATATAAATATATTTTTCAGAATTCATTCTGTATATAAATATATTTTTCAAAAATAAATGCAGAAATAAATATAAATATATTTTTCAAAAATAATGCAGAATTCATTCTGTAAATAAATATAAATATATATTCTGTATATATTTTCTGTATAATTCTGTATATAAATATAAATATATTTTCAGAATTCATTCTGTATATAAATATATTTTTCAAAAACAAATGCAGAATTAATTCTGTATATAAATATAAATATATTTTCAGAATTCATTCTGTATGTAAATATAAATATATTTTCAGAATTCATTCTGTATATAAATATATTTTTCAAAAATAAATGCAGAATTCATTCTGTAAATAAATATAAATATATTTTTCAGAATTCAATCTGTATATAAATATAAATATTTTTTTCAGAATTCATTCTGTATATAAATATAAATATATTTTTTTAAAAAAAATTCAGAATTAATTCTGTATATAAATATAAATATATTTTTCAGAATTAATTCTGTATATAAATATAAATATATTTTTCAAAAATAAATGCAGAATTCATTCTGTATATAAATATAAATATATTTTTCAAAAATAAATATAAATGTAGAATTCATTCTGTATATATAAAGATATTTTCAGAATTCATTCTGTATATAAATATATTTTTTTTAAATAAATGCAGACAAAAATAAATAACAACCATGATGAGCGGTTGTCAGTCATTTGGCCCTTGATATAGGCCATTGTGGTTCTTTTAATCTTCGATTTTTAATCTTCGATTTCGATTTGAACCTTTTTTGGCCGGTAATTCATTTTGAACACCATACGGAGCTACCCAAATGTGACGGAGAGCTAATTACATCCATGGTTGTTATTTATTTTAGGGCATGTATGTTTACATTCACATCAACATGCAAATTCATGGTTGCGTAAGTTGTAAGAACGACAACCACGCTATCATAAACTTGATAGCATGGATTGCATATTAATGTGAATGCACACAGAGGGGGCGCCCTTACTCCCCTCAATTAAATATAAAAAAACATCTATCGTTTCACCATCAGACAATTTGTCTGCTATGGGGCGCGAACATGTGATGTACAAATTTTCTGGGTTCACAAGCCAAACACGATACCGTTAGACCACTGTTCACGTCTATAATAATGATAGTTTTTAACATATATATGTTGTAAATATTCACCTGAAATTAAAAATCGAAGATTCAACGTACGCGTATGGGTAATAAATAGAAAGAATTGAGTATTTTACACAACAGTGGCTGTACTATTTATCAATTCATTATCAGTACCTTTATTAACGTTTACATGCCATTCGAAATCGCCTTAACCACAACAAAGTCTAGTCCACTGTAAATTGTACATGAAAGTGAAATACGTTCCTTGCATTTACAAACGGCACTTGATATTGCTCTATCAGATGTACCGGTTGAACAAAATACCAATGAGAGAGTTTTAATAAATCACAAGACGGGTTTCTGGTATCTAACAGATCGGCTCACAGTCATGCGTGTGCCACGTGTCAATGAAATACGATCACGCGTTCCAAATCTAGGTCAGCCATATACATTTTCTGGTGTAGTTAACTCAATGTTAAAGACTGCATTTATTTTAAAAAAAATATATTTATATACAGAATGAATTCTGCATTTATTTTTGAAAAATATATTTATATACAGAATGAATTCTGAAAATATTATAGTATATTTTGAAAAATATATTATATTTATATACAGAATTAATTCTGCATTTATTTTTGAAAAATATATTTATATTTATATACAGAATGAATTCTGACAAATATATTTATATTTATATACAGAATTAATTCTGCATTTATTTCTGAAAAACATATTTATATTTATTTACAGAATGAATTCTGCATTTATTTTTGAAAAATATATTTATATATATATATATATATATATATATATATATATATATATATATATATATATATATACAGAATGAATTCTGAAAAATATATTTATATTTATATACAGAATTAATTCTGCATTTATTTTAGAATTATATTTATATACAGAATGAATTCTGCAATTATTTTTTATTTATATTTATATACAGAATGAATTCTGAAAAATATATTTATATTTATATACAGAATGAATTCTGAAAATATATTTATATTTATATACAGAATTAATTCTGCCTTTATTTTTGAAAAATATATTTATATTTATTTACAGAATGAATTCTGAAAATATTAACCGCTCATTTATTTAAAAAAAATATATTTATATACAGAATGAATTCTGCATTTACTTTTGAAAAATGAAACAATAGAGTATTATCAGTGAGTTTATATACTAGTGGTGGCCATCAGTGAGTTTATTTTGATTTGTTTACAAACCGTGAGAAAAAACCAGCACAATCACGTGATAACATAACTTCGTACTCGCCGATATACCTAAACGAATTATCTCCTTTAATCCACGATAAATTCCCTATGCTGCTAGTACATAATACTATTTTTCTAATTTAATTATAAGTCTCTGTATATAACCTTGAGGGGTCTTATGATTTCGTCATCGTTGGGGTCAATGACGGTATTTTTTATTCGTTTGTCATAATAGCGTTTTAGTTCCCTGTATCGTTTGCCGCCACAACTGAGACATAATTGTGATTTTCCCCTAACCCCCACCCCACATCGTAGGCACGGAAGGTGGCCAAGGGAACCGTTGCGAACGTTCTGTAAATGATACCCACAGAATTCGCTTCTGCATGATTTGTTACACGGGGTTGTTGATCCAATCATAAGCCATTTGCAGTGATTCATTATATATAAATTTCTTATTTAAATACTTGTTTTAATTATATGACTGAGGAATTCGAGAGATTATCAGCAATTAAGCCCTACAAAAATATTAAATTCAATCTCGATAGAACCCTCAAAGATGTGCCAAAACGGGCAATAAATGATAACAGCTTGATAAAAAAATACGCGATTGTGTTGTTGAATTTAAGCATGATGGAGCATCTCATAGCTGGTCAACATTTCTAATTGATGGTGTTGTTGATGCCACCATGAACGATGAAAACGCAGCTACGATAATATTACAACTTGACAACAAAAAGTATTTTTTTAGAGTGAAATTCATTATCCGTGTAGAATCATTCGGTTGGATTATACGAGACAAATTTGAACCGATTCTCAAAGACAAGAAAATAGTCGTTGTTAGCCATGATTCTAAGCCGGATCTGTTAACTGGAATTGACAAACCATACTATGAACGAGCATACCCTGAAACAGCAGTTGTTTATGGGATATATCCGTTAAATGAAAAACCTGATATAGGAAAACTAAAACCAATGAAATACTCGTCGTCAGTGGCTTTGCCACTCAATTGTGTAGCAGAACGAATAATAGAACACTTCACAAATGCATCCCGGGGAAATAAATTGACCGATCTAAGACGCAAAAAAAATAAATGACTGGGAATTAACAGTTAGGAAGAATGGGGTAACTATTAGCGATATAGCGAAATTAGAAACATCACTGAGATTTCCAATAACCGTTACAACGATAACCGGAAAAGTATTATATGAATCAAAATATAATAAAAATGGAGCCCCAATTAAAATTATTGATCATAACGAACACGCATGGACGTCAGCGGTCACAACATTTCCACGGAACAGAACAATAAAGTATATACCCAAGGAATTCTTGGGAGAAGAATTTTCCAGCGATGGTTTTCTCGTTGAAGAGTAACTATTCGATGCTATTGCGCATTTGAGTAAAAACGACCCTTTGTCAGTGTGGTTACTTCGCAGCGCTGAAAATCAAACGGATATTTTTGATCAGTTTGTAAAACCAAATGGTGAATTATACCACACTGAAGGGTTTCACAACAAGATGAAAAAAAAAACAGCTAGTGGGTTTTTAACAATAGGGGAAGCCACCGATGAACAATTATTGACAAACTGTTTTACAATTCCATCGGTTGCAGCTCATTTTGCAAGAAAGAAAAACACATGGAAACCAACACGAACTGAATTCTTGCCAGATATTGAGGCTAGTTGCCTCGAATTTAATCATGGCGGTTTATACAATAACAAATACTACTGTGAAAGTATCATTTCAGTTGATATGGCTGCTTGTTATCCAGCGAGTTTTCTTGGTTATGGAGAGTGTACTGAGTATTTTAAACGATTTGGACACCCCCACCCATGAAATGACTCGTGTTGCGATTAATGGACCACTGCCTGATTTTGATTAACCGGTTTTGCTCGTGTAGTATCATTTGAATTCGCAGCAGGACTTCATCTCTCTTGTTATATTTGGATTGGTAGACACATGTCTGAAACGAAGTGGCTGCCAATAGCGTTATTACGGTTCATGATTGATACAAAAATGTTAATTTCGTTGACAGTCAGTGAAGCAATTATATCATATCGGAAACAAACTAATGTCTGGTTACCAGAACCAGAAAGTCTTGATAGTATAATTGACGAATCCAGAAAACATATTCAGGCAGATGAAAAATATATCATTGAATGGTCCAAACGGGTATTTAATCAACGAAACAGTGAAGCAAAAGATCTCGGCAAAAGAATAATTGGAAAATTCACTCAGGGTGGCAAATGTGACTATAAAAGATATTCTTCACGATTGATTATAGATAAAACCGAATATGACTTTGTAATTGCAGATGCAGTATCTAAAAACATATATGTGGATCGCAAGGACGCTTTGTTGTCCAATGGAACAAAATTGGGTACAATTGTTACTTACAGCGACGGTTACAGTTCTCCGTATACACAATTGAGGTCGTCTATGCTGGGTTATGCTTGTATCAATTTATTTTCAATGATAAATAGATTTCCTGACACTGCAGTTAGAGTTACAGTTGATTCATTTTATATTGACAAAAAATACATCAACGAGGTGACTAAATTTACTAGCGGTACCAACTAACACTGGGGTACATGGAAAATTAAAAAGGAAACACTGCGTGATTATTCTGAATCAGCAGATGTTGAGATTAAAAACAGTTACTTACAAGGAGATAATTTATCAGAACGGTCTAATGCACCACCGATATCAGATCCGATTTGTAGATATGGCGGGTCGGGAAAGACGACTCGGGGAATTGAATTATATCGAGGGAAAAATCCTACGGATTTCACAAATATGATTGTGCTGACACCAACACATAGATTAGCGTGAGAAATAAAACAACGAAACGTCGACTCTTGCACTTATCACAGCTTTTTTCGATTCAAGGGTGATGAATGGACCCCTGAAACAATGGGTCAGAAATTTATCCCTAGGGTTATTATTTGGGATGAGACATGTACGGTTTCGGTAGATGTATTAAAAATTTTTCTTGATTGGTTACTGCGCGCGAATACGAAAGTAATAATGTGCGTCGATCATGGCCAACCACCACCTTTTGTCGGTTTCTCCCCGCATGATTGGTTGAAAGGGTTTGTTGACTATTATGAAGAAATTTATACTGATTATAGAGCACTTGATGAACAATTGCGTGAGGTCAAGAAATTAATTAGATTACAACCGGATAGAATCCAATGTGAAATAATCAGAGAAATAATTCCTGAAACTCCCATGGAGGAATTTTGGGAAGCATGGAGACCAAATGATTTTGTAGTGGCAAGTAGAAAGATAGTCAGAGACACACTTAAGAGAAAGTTGTTTGAATTACACAAAGAAAAATTTCCAACGCGCCCAGTGCCGCTGTGTTATAGACCCTGTGATACACGAAAACAAAATATCGAAGTTGATATTCCAGGACAAAGTGAAAAGCAAATAAATGATATTGTGCTGATTGATATCAGTGTTGTGGACACTGGGTTATGTAACAACAATACATTCCTCACAGGGATTAACCATCGCGGATACAATTGTTTGGATAGTCGATAATCGTATTGAGTGGTCAAATTTAGTCTATCTTGCAGTGTCTAGAGTACGGCGAATAAATCAACTTCGAAGAATTGTTTTCGATGATGACACCACAATGGATGATATTGATGTTAAAATTATTGATAAAAAACTCTCCGGTTACAAACAACCAGACAAAAAAAAAACAACGAGAATTTGATATTGATGCTGAATTAATAATCACTTTGAAGAAACAACAGAATAATCACTGCGCAAGTTGCAATTGTATAATGCGTTGGCAGTATTCGGATAAAGATCCTCGCCAATTTACCGTAGACAGAAAAAATAACAATCTCGGTCATGTCAGAAACAATGTGATGTTGACTTGTCTTGAGTGCAATAGACGCAACGGCGCTAGTTAAGACCATGCGGTGGCAATTGAGTATCGTCAGGAATCACATGTAATTGTTCGCGTGTAAAACCCCGCTGAGGGGCAGTTGAATCCAATTTATAGATTGGTGGTCTACCAGTTGATCGTGTTATAGTAGATATTTTATGCGAAGTGACACTCCAAATAGTATCAGTAGCCCTTTTTTTACCACCTTCAAGCTCTCCTGGTTTATATAAATATCTTACGGTGACATTACCAAGAATTGGCTGAGAAAAGCTATCCCGCTGTGGTTGTGGCATATACTTTTTTTATTGCGTTGTTAGGTTTCATATTGATTGCTCTGGTAATCTCGTTATTTAGCGCTGCAACTACCCCTGGTAACCTTTTGACCCATTCACGGGATCTTTTTTCTTGGATGAATTCTTTTGCGTATTGATATCCAAATAACCGCTCAGCAAGAGTCCGATTAAATCGTTCAACAATTGCCTGATCGCGATGTAGTGCAGTATGTCCTCGTCGTATTGTGACATTATGATGTTTCATTGTTGATAACACTGCACCCTGAAATTCCTTGCGAGGATCAACTTGTAATAGATTTGGCCAGTGCAGAGGACCCTTTCGATAAATCTTTTCAAATGCAGAAGCAACTTCAGGTGATGATTTTGTTTTTAGCGGTTCTGCTTGTTTGTATCTATTCGCAACATCAATTACAGTTAACGCATATTTGTAACCACCATCATGTGGTAAAAACAATAAATCAGCTTGATGAACTTCATTAGGTCCGGTTACATCAAAATGCGAGAAATTGATTTGTTTAGGACGCGGTAGATAAATTTGCCATATAGCCTGTTTGGATAAACAATTAGCCGCAGTGGCCTTTTTCACTTTTGCGGCGTTGGCGAGTTTATTGATTGCAGCGTTACCCCTCCAGTATCCTTTTGGAGAATAATACATAGATTCCATGTTGTTATTAATTACCGGCACCTAACATCAATTTGCCTTTCATAACTGATTTTACCAACCACGAAGCCAATTTTTCTTTGAAAGATTTATCAGGAATAGCATTTAATGCATGAATTAATTTCACATCTGCGAGATGCCTGTGTTGCAAATTGCTGCTTTTATATGCAACATCATGAGCATGACACGCCTTATCAATAGCATTTATCGTATACTCGCCGGGTCGGGGCTGATTTTGATCATCAAGTATGATATCTAATCGTGTTCCGGGGCCACAGTAGCTATATCCTGGAAGGTGCTTTTCTCCGGGGTACTTTGCCCATGGGGTTCCAGGGAGTTTTGCAAATTTGGCTGCGATATCACCTCCTCGTTTTTTTAAAAACATTTCCGGATTTCATAGAAACAAATCTAAACTTTTTATACCACATGTTGCACATCTACCAGTAAGTGCTAATCTGTTATTTTTAGTTGTAATCGTCGTCACATCATTTGTGCCAGTACGCGTTTTACACTTCACACAATATAGATCAATAATTTATGTATAGAGATATGAACATAATTGATTTTCAGCGACTAAAACAAAAGAACCAGTTAAGCATCATGCAGCGCTACCAAACTCTATCCACGCAATTATAATTGGACCATCTGGATCCGGCAAGACTCAATTGTTGCTCAATTTAATAATGAGATGGATGAAGTGGGATAAGTTGTATTTAGTTGCTCCTAGTGTAGATGATCAACGATGCTATGAAGTGCTAAAGATTTTAATGAAAACGCTTCAGAGATTGCCGGCGAGTGTATTATTGAATTTATAACCGATATTGACGAGGCACCATCAGTAGAAGACCTCGATGGAAGTATCAACAATTTAGTTGTATACGATGAAGTCATGTTAGACAATCAAAAAAACCCAACTAGAATATTTTCCCGAGGCAGGCATAAAAGCACTGATGTGATATATGTCACTCAACTCTACACTCAAATACCAAAAGTGATCAGAGATAACTGTAATATTCTTGCTGTGTTTAACGGCGTTGATACACATACGATACGAAATATTTGGCAGACATGGTGCTCTGATATAGACTTCAATGAATTTAGAAATTTCTTTAGTCATGCTCAGTCGGCCCCGCATGGATTTATAACAATACATTTACATGATCCTCGAACACGATATCGTATCGGACTTGATCAAATATTCGGTTGAAATCGTAAAAGAATTATTGACCCATAGCAGCAGAGGGGGCGATGACAACATCGCTGCGACGTTTTATGGTTAAGCAACGAAAACGCGAATAGAGTATCATCCGCGCAAATTCATGTTTTGAGCAAGAAGTCAATAAGGCTCTATTTACCAAATGGAGACTTTATTTTTTTTGGTTAAAACATGAGATTTCGCAGGCAGGCTCTATTTGCCGTTTTGACGGTTTAAATCGATTTTGTCGCAAAAGTTGTAGGATTCGCTCCCTCTGCTGCTCATTTTAATACCTTTTCATCATTTTTCATTATCATAGAACATTTACATCTCCCGTACCTGAGTAAATCGGGTAACGAATGTGTCTTGTCACAGGTGACATGCATTCAACTTATTGTTGAGAATGATTCCGTGATAAATGCAAAACAAGTTTAATATTTATATAGAATGATGAACATTATCTAGCGCTACTCTTACTGAAAACCTGTTCCCAATGATTGCACTTCTTGTCATGACATGGTTATTGACCTCTTATAGAGATTCATTTAGAGGAGCTCTACAGGGTCACTTCACTAAAACATATAATTTTATATTATTGTATCAATTGGGCATATGCTTTATGGAGCATTTATCATCCTGCTTAAAGATTTTTACTACGTGTATTTGTCTTAATGAATGTTCATGATTTCGATATATTTAGCTAATGTTCCTGAATTTGCAGTTTTTCAACTGTTTTCAAATTATTTATATTTACCATTCGTCTAATGTGCATCACAACTACCGTTTTTTAAGATGAACATACAGCATGCATTTATTTTGAGTATTAGAGCATTTCGCCATATTCTCAATAAGCAGAACGACTTAATTTGAGTGCCACAATATCAGAAGCATTTGTTCGATCTTTAAATAATTTTGTTCGATATATACCATGTACCTATTGAGTAAAATGCGTTTCGTCTCCGTCTGTTATCATCTCAGACTTTGTATATTTTAGTTGGTTGTAGATTAAATAACCCAGTAAATTACTAAGCAACTGAATTTAGTATGTACCGTCATGAACGTAATGGCCTTACAGGTCATTCTGATCATGATGTTGACCTATAAATTATTGGCCTTTTAGAGCCACAATAAATGACAGAAAAGCTCCTATCAAATGAAGGCAAAGTGCCAATACGCAGTTTTTAGAGATTTAATGGAAGAGTAGTAATTTTATGAAATCTTAATTAGTATTAGTTAGAATACATAAAGGCACATACTAAGGATAGAATATTTAACGAAAATAATTTACCTCAACACGAGACCATTAGGATTGAGAAAAGGTTATCAAATACATTATTGAATGTCACAAGCACATGCTGGTAAAATTAAAGGACTGGATGAATCTTAGTTGTTATTTTTGAAGAATATGTTGTTTACCACTTCCCGCTCCGTCTATCCTGAATAATAGTCCTAACAATATCGTAGTATTATGATGCAAAAATAGATATTATGTTATATTCATTGATTCAATGCTTTGTATTATATTGTGATGAAATTAGATACCTGGGGAGAGTGATGCTACAATGATAAAGGCGTTCATGTTTTCCCTATAGCACTAGTTGAAACAATTAGAACTGTTAATTATAACAGAACAATCTTGCTGAGGGCATGGACCCTAGGGTGTGAGAAACCTCATCTGTTTACATGTGTCAAGTATTAGGTTTTGGAACTAGACTGAATTATGGGCTGGGAAAGTGGTTTTAAGAAGATTCACAGAAAGGAGTGTACATAGTGTATATTGTAAATAAACATGTAAATAGCAGAATTATTTAATGGATTTATTTCGGAACCCATCACGTTACACTATTTAATCAGTATCAAATAAGGTATTAGATGACAATAAAGATCAAAAGCAATTATACACTATAAACACATTGTAGACATACACGAAGTTGAAATGTCGTTATTGCGGAGGAGACACCAAAATAACGCTACAACCAAATGGATAGTACATGCAAGCATTGAGAGCACAGTTTAATATGAAGAACATTAGCGCATTCAAACAAGTCAAAACATATTTTTATCCAAATTTTCATTTACCTAATAAAGTATTATATAAAGTCACTTTGCTTCCTACAAAAAATACGAGAGGATTCCTAGATAATGCAGGGAGATTAGAATAGCAATAAGGAGAAATGTCCATTATAAAGAAAACATTGTCGTACGATATTTACAATACATGCTTAGAAACTAATTTGCTTGACTGCTACAATCTTCCAACATTCTTGACGTATCACAAAAATACATGTGCTGTCTTGGAACGAATTCACAATAATTCCATACTAGCACTCTAATTCAAACTGTCATTAAGCATTTTGTAAATCCAATGAATAATCCGAAAAGGCAACAACATCACTGACATTATAATTGAACACATCTATAAGTTGAGCAGCTACGAATTAACAAAGAGTTTGCAACGGTTTTAGTTTTAATAATTCTCGAAGGCATTGCAACTAGAAATAATTGTATTTTCTATTTGTTTGCTAAATGTTTCGTAAATACAAGAATTAGCTGCAAGTTAACCTTTCATATCATCTTATTGGGTTTTTCTAGTATTTAAAATGTGTGACAGGATCTCAACTTTTTAGAAACATAACCTTCAATTTTCGTTATACATAAAACGATTAAATATCTTGAAATAAGTCTTACTAATTCATATATCAACAGCCTAGATAGACTGTTAACATTTCCTGTCCAAATCACTTCAGAACTCCAAAATCGTTGCTTACTATTCACTCAGCACCAGCGGGTACCTAAGGGGATGTCGATCTTTTCCTCTGATTCCATGTTCACACAATCCCAGATTGGTACGTGTGTGGGTTCTTTTCTGATAATTATCCTCTAGAATCAACTCAGTATAATATTCCATGTTTATAGCAAGCGATTGCAGTGTCTTAACCCGATCGGAACAGAGAGAATATGTAATTAGTAAATGATAACTGTGACTTACACCTCTAGATGGATCAATCCAATGAGTGAACATGTGTTCATCTTATGACTAACTCAACAAAATGCCAGCCAACTGAATATGTTCCTGATTTATATCATCTTCTGCGTCTATTTTAACCATTGCTTGATTCGTGCAACAACGGGTCATTAAAACAAAGTTTGACAGTTACAAGATGATTACAAAGTTGGACAAAACAAACATACGTGACAGATCATAGAGTTTAACCTGCTGTGATCATATATGTGCATGGTTGCTTTTACATCTTGAGTGTAATCCAAATTTACCTTTTCATGATGCAGGTGCAATAGAGTGCGACATTTTAAGATCATAATAAACAGCAAAAATGCAAATGTTCAATTCGGTCACAGTGAAATAGTTTCGCTACGGTATAAGTGTCCCCACTGAAGTGCATTTAGCTTCAAACACCAGCAACATATTATCAATAAATATAAAATATCACTAATGTTCTTATCGTAGGCCAAACATTTAAAGAAGATGGATCAACAGTCTTGTGAAGAAATATATTTGACGTCCCTATATAACTTTTCCTATGATGCAACGCATCTGGCTTTTGGTAGTCGCGAGAATGTATAAATATTGTCAGTAATAACTATTACAACGTATTATTCTGAAATTTTTCAATTTCTTTTAAACATAATATGCTAAACATTATGTTCAGTTTATTCAAATACACATTTGTTGTAATGAATATTTATATTGAAAAATATTATCATAGTGCTGACAACATATATTGTCTTAGCTCTATGTCTCTAGGAGTACGCAATGAAGTAAGATACAGCACAAAAGTATTGGTTTAAGATAAGCAGGTCTCATAGACACATTTACAATCGCTTTAGGTTGGGGAACAATTAAAGTTTGGCAGTAAGTTGACCAGCTGGAGAGGTACACTTGGTGTAAAAGTTATATTCACATAGAATTAAGTAGGATATTGGTTGTTTTTTTGATCACCTGTCAACACTTCATACTGATTTTAACTTACCATATTGAAGCTTGATATGATTAAAAAGCATACACGTTATCAAACTTGTATAAGTTTTGTCTGAATTTTGCTTTCAAATTAAAGGATTAAAGCTTATATTTCTTATTATGTAATTTAGAGTAAGTCACAATAGGGCTATATACCGTATAACAATACTTTTTAATAGTATATCTTGTAAGAATTCTGGAATTTGATACATTACATGCCTCATGTTCTTCTTAAGTATCATTTTTCAGCCATTGAAATTGGACCATGATGGTTGATTGGAGATATTAGAACTAGAAATTGATTATAACTTAATTTTGAGCTTACGATAGTGAACACGACGCTTTAATTGTAGTTTTGAGAGTCTGAGTTCCTGCTATATTGTAGCATCGTTTTCACAGTTTTTTATCTTTACATTTTGTTATTTGTTTTGTCTTTTCATTTTCTCCAAGTGTTCCTTGAAAATATCAATTGATTTTTACACTGGAAATTAACAAATACAACATTTCTTTCTGTTCTCACCGGATCTTTATTTTAAATAGATATTATTAGCTATCCAATTATGAGCTGAATTTGCATGTTTTGGAGTTTATTTATGTCCTTAACATTTCGAATTTACTGTTTTTTTATATCTTTTAAATCGCTAGTGGTACAGCTATCAAAACTGCAATTTTCACTGCATAGTGCTGAACGACGAAATACATTTGGTATGGGCATTGTTTCATATTGTTTCAATCACGTTTTCAAAGTTAGTATATTGGAATTGATGATGAACAAAAGAAGTTAACGCCACATTGATAAACGTCCGGCGTGCCTTTTCCAAAGACAGAATGAAAATTACGAACAAATCTGTTTGTCCTAAAAATATTAACTGCTGACTCCGCTAAAATGCTGTATATGCAAGGTTATGCCAATGACGTCAAACATATTCCATATTACTTTGTATATTTTAAATATTTTTCTATATCACTATAATAATTGGGATCACAAGTAAGTGTTGGAATTATATTTTCGTATCAAAGACACGTAGTAAATCCACCCTTAACAGACTGTCGGGAGGGTGCATTGTCTGATAATTATATGAATCAACATCCACTCAGAATTGAGCCATACGTGGCCAATATTATAATCGCTAGTTTAAATATATTATCTTGAGAACTAAACGTTTGATCAACATGCATATTTTGATATATGATCAATGTTTATTTAATGACTTAATATTGTAATTCCCTATTGAAATAAGTCGTAGTAACTTCATGCATTTATTCATTTGATATTATAGATTTGCAAACGTTGAATTCATTTATAAACTTTGTAAAGTGGTTGCAGTGTGCAACATTAGTTAATAGGGATTTGCCTGTTTGTGTATACTTTGTAGGAGTAGCATGTGCAAGTATATATTAGCGCATGGATATGTGCATATCTGTGTACACATTGTAGAAATGCAATGTACAGAAATGCGTCTGATTATATGATATTGTTCTGTATAATACGATTGAATATATATATATATATATATATATATATATATATATATATATATATATATATATATATATATATATATATATATATATATATATATATATATATATATATATACCGCGTACACTTATCAGGGAGAACGTGCATTTCGATGGGTACGGATGCGTAACCAAAATCGGTAATGGCTTATCTGATGATATGTTGGTAATTTGAATTTACATAGCATGGGGAATATGCTATGCTAGAGAATTACCCGAGTGCAGTTGGTCCGAGATTCTGGGAGACAAAAGAGAAAGGAGGAACGGAGACAGAAGTTAGACAGACTGGATGGAGATGGATTACCAGTCCAGAAAGATCACACAGATGAGTAGAAGCTCACGACAGGAGGAAAATCTATCAAACTAAGTCAGATGATGAAATAGACGGTCACTTGGTCTAGTGAAAGACGAGTGATACGGTTTTAATTTGATTTGTATTTGAAAGATGACTGTTATTGAACTATACTAAATTGTTAATATTTGAATATCATTTTTGTGTATTCATTAATTTAACTGTCGACACTGCTGACTTCGGGCTATGAGCTTTGCTTCTCTATCTCAACTTCAATTTCTGACAAAAACGAGCCAGGGTGCGTCTTCTGTAGTAATCTAAATCATACTGGGTGCACCCCATCTACCTAAATAAAGGCAGACCTTCACATGGGCGCTCTCGTTTGAGATATGAATTAGACAAATATTTTCTTTACGATCTAAATAAAATTTATTTGTTAGGAAGTAGTAGTGAACATTGTGAGATATTTTCCATCCTGTATATTTGAATTTACTTGATTTTTCATCTTGTGTATGTTATATGTTGAAATTTCCATGCTTGGTAGATTGTGATTACTTACATTAATTGTGAAGCAAATATCGAGCGAATATCTGACCAGGGCGAAGTTAGGGGTCGACATGTGCGTATTTGGTTAGAAACGTAATATCTGTCATTTGGTTAATAAACTTTGACAAGGTATCATTTATTGCTAGTATAATAATAACACGGCTACTGAAAAAACAGATGGTTACCGTGCCATGGGCGCGAATGATCGCCTGGCTATAGAAGAACATATAAAAGAATGCAAGGCTGCAAAGGCCGCCGAAAGAGAAAAAGAAACCCAGAAAGAACTAGAGCTGGCCCAGATATCCGCCGAAAGAGACCCCAAGATGGAGCAGGCCCGGATAACCGCTGCCACAAAGGAAAGAGAGCTCACTCACGCTCTCGAAATGGAAAGGGTAGGAGCTAGGGCTAACAATAGGGACGTCTCCAGTAATATCATTGGTGGAAGCGTACGACCGCTTAACGGCCACCGAATAGTACAGATAGAGCAATTTGAGAAACTCTCGGACGCTCATAAAATATTACCATAACCATGGGCGATCAACGTCTCAGCCTTTTTGCATTGTGCATCTCACGAGGTTTACTACAACTAATCTGCCGACTAGGCTGATGACTATGATATGCTCAAGCAGGCCGATCTTTGTCATTATCGGCTAAGTGCCGAAACGTACCGCAAACGTTACAGAACTCGACAAAAAAGTCAACGGAGTCCCATTCTCAATTCCACACCCGCGTTCGAGGGTTATTTGAAAAATGGATGAAGATGGCCAACGTCGAACAATCGTGCGAAGGGCTACGCGATACTATTTCTAGCAGAGAGAGAACACCGGAAGCTCAAAGACATCTCTAGCATGGCGTAGATGTACGAACATACCACACTCGAAGAGCCGCGGTTCTGGGATTGCGAACCGACTATGACCCACTGAGTCGCGACGTGTGCGGGAGGGAGAGCCGGCTGTTTGTAACCGTCAGGGAGACGTGAGGGTTCCTCATGTAAGGATGCCACCTATACACCCAGACAGGCCTCATCCACAAAAACTAGTCTTACAGGTCAGAAATGCAGCGAACATTTTAAGAGCAGTGGGGAGAGTCTTATGGGAGGACACATGGGAATCGCCACAAGACGCGTGACCGTCTTGTCAAAAGAATATTACTGGCCAAAGGTTCAGGAAGATATCAAGCGGATCTTTGTCTCCAGTGACAAAATTCAGATATTGCCACTGAAAAGAAAGCATGCGAAACAGTACAGGGAGAAACACAAAAGTACTCTTAACGCGATTGTAGTTGTTATTACAGCAGTACCAGATGCATATCATATACGTGAAAGGAACAGAGAACGTAGGCGCTGATTTTTATGAGGAGCAGCATTGAACTGGCATAGATCTCTCTTTAAATAACCGTATATTGGGTTATATTCGTGTCCGTAATCAGTGTGTGGCGTCGCTATGATTTTCGTTATTGCGTGTTTAACGCACCTTTGCATTTGGAGAAAATGTGATGGAATAAAATCCAGATTTTATTCTCAAGCGTTGGAGGGGGTGTCACGTTCAAAGGATTAGCCAGATTTTAACATGTATATGTTACACCATGAGGTTAATAATTTCGCGCCGTCAATATGTATGGTCATATCGGTGAACAAAACGTGTCAAGTTATTTAATTGACATGGAAATAAAATTCATATTTTGGGCAAGCCTGTTGCATGATAAATGCGATCATATGTAAGTGATAGAATTATATTTTCGGATCAAAAGAACGTCGTAAATATACCCTTGACAGACTGTTGGAATGGTGCAGTGTCTTATAATTATATGACTCCACATCCACTCGGAATTGAGCAAGACATGGTAAACTTTAGAATCACAAGTTTAAATATATTATCTTGCGAACTAAACGTTATATATCCCGAAAACAAGCTCGCGTGTATACTGGGAAGATAAGCTACTCCGACGTCATTAGAAATCGGCAGGAAACTTTTTTATGCTGGGAATTAGAAGTAGGTTCAGTACAAGTCAGCGACTATATGCTCGATTGTTGTATTATATTACTGAAAATTAAGTGTACTTTAATTTTTTCAGTACCTATACATTAGAACGTAGAATTACCATTTGTAGGTTGATTTATTCATAGTGTTTGATATGCATGCATATTTTGAGATATGAGCGATGATTTTGTAACGAATTAATACTGTTATTCGCTATTTGGTCAAGTCGTAGTAACCTCATGTATTTATTCATTTGATAATACCGGGCAACACGGGACATCGTGGACTCTGGACAGCCCAGACGCTGGACAGCTAAAAACATCAAATACCGTGTACTTTTCATGACACGGGCATAAACCATAATAACATTATAAATTGTAAATTAAACAGATTACGTTACTGGCACAATAATTACATAACAACAAATTCAGAAGGAAACCCAACCCTGCTCAATAAATATCATACTGTGCTAAAATTTTCTTAAAAATGTAGCCTTATATTACTAATTAATTCCCGTGCTAAGTCGCAAAGATGAATATTAAAATGTGCAGTATGCTGCGTAAATGAAAGCAACATAACAAACATGCAACAAAAGACGTGATAGTACAATAGTGATACATGAAATTAATAAATTACAAACCTCTATAACTGAACATGTGCAAATCATTATAGTAGATGGCTGTTTGACAGGACTATCCATAATGTAAATAACTTTCCATACAGTGAGGTATTTATGCACAGATATAGTATGTGCACTAAAGGCATTCGGGTTTTTCGATCGAAAGCAAGTCGCAAGTGCTCCATAGGGTGGACCGAACTCAATGTTATGAAATACGATACAATATACATTAATCACCCTGGGGCATCGTTGTACATCGAAAATGAAACTCGAGTACAAATTTTAATTTTTTGAAAAGACTTTATACAATACAGGGACAACGTTTTATCACATCCCTCTATCTTTTTATAATAAAATGAAAAACGAATTATTAAAGGATGGAAATTCAGAAAGCCTAAAAAATGCAATGGATTGTTCCTTAACAGACTGATTCTTGTTCTTCATCAACAGAAACTGTAAACCTTTGATTTGTGGTTACACAGATTACGTTCATCATCCAGCCAATAATCTAAGACTAGGTTCGATAAACCATCCAAGCTGAATAACACTGGAACGTTTTTATACAGAATCACATTTAAATGCATGCACGTTCATTACACAGTTTCTTCAAGCAGGATCTTAAACGATTCAAGTGATGACCCAAGAACAGGTCACCATCTTGTTCTTGTTAGTGAAAATATGTACAATGTCTTCTAATGACCTTCAACTAATACATGCTTAAAGACCCTTACTGCAGCCTATTTTATGCAAAGAACAAGGCGTAAATCCTCAAGTTAATGGTCCTGAACCATTGCCTGCATTGAGATATACCAGTATATGGTTCTTGGACGGAGATCTCAACAGCTTCCAACAAGTAACCGACTCCAAGAATATACAAATATACTTCCTAGCAGTCTTAAAACGATCGTAACGTTTATGTAACTTTCACCGTTTAAAGACCCTGGGAAAGCTTAAAGTAATTTTATAGGCAATACGTAATTTTCCTAATTGCAGCGTAATTTACTTTATATTGTTTACATTACCTTTGTGATTCTTGTGATCGAGTGATAGAGTGAAACCTTTGTTTAGGATTATAGAGAACTCAATAAAAATATTATGATTTATATCATTCTGTTACACCGCGTCATACATGAGTAACGCTATATCAGTACCTTCAAACTATTGGAATTATACTGAATATCATATAGTTTTAGAACTACAGATCATATTAAATGGGATTTATGTCACGAGTCTTTGTCATTTAGAAAGATACATTAGAAATCTAGTATTATGGACTTGTCAGTTAGGGTTAGGGTCTGACAATCGCCACTACCACAACCAGCAGCAGCGGCAGGCAGCATTCTATCAAGGACAGACGTAGCTCTCTCACCTGCCGCCGCAAAGAGCAAGAAGATATCGTCAAGCATTCGCAAGCTATAGATATTGCAGCAAAAGGTAACCAACGTCCCATTTGTCTGACATTCGCCACAACCATCAGCAGAAGCAGGCAGCATTCTATCAAGGACAGACGTAGCTCGCTCAGCTGCCGCCGCAAAGAGCAAAAAGATATCGTCAAGCATTCACAAGCTGTAGGAATTGCAGCAAAGGTAACCAACGTCCACAAGTAATATAGACCATCTGAATGCATTTTTTATCGTCTTAGAAAATATGCATCAACCTCCAGAGATGATCGTGATGCAGACTGCTAGAACATTTACGGTGAAAAATGTTAAACCATTAAAATATAATAACAGGATAAGCACTCCAAAATTCGACACCGATCCGGCCAAACATACATTCACACGCCATGGAAAAGGATCAAGTTTTCCATCATCCATTATTAGATTATACTAGTAAAGTTGAACAACAACATCGTAAATGACTTGAAATCAAATGGTAATATAGCTTTATCTTGATTTGAATCCCTCTATCATGCGTCAGATAATATATTTGCTGATTCAGAAAACAATAAATCACTTCATTGTAATTAATGTAAGTCATAAAACAGCTGTACCAGAATCTATCCAAATAACTCGAGATAATCTGTGTAACCATTTCTAACTATCAATCGATGTCACGTTGACTAATGAATCAATGGGTCGTGCCATTCCTGTACAAAGTGCTAGCTATCTACTAGTCATGGCTTTCACACAGGACTAATACTAATTTCGAGTAAACCTTTCTTACATAAGGTTAGTTTGACATATTTTACACATCGTACCCTCCAAAGCAATATGCATTTTCTTGTCTCAGATGCAACTAATTTGTGAGGTTTTACCGAGAGATGTGAAATTTTCTGATTAAAATGTTATTCACTCAGATGTAAAACTTCAATAAAATAATAGTAATAGGTGATAAAGAACTCAAGACATTTGTGAGGAAACAAAATGGTGGAGTATCCATGAACGTGACCTTAGAACTCGTTACCGAATATGAATATATATATATATATATATTGTAACGCGATGTACAACGTTAATTAATGGAGTCACATAAGAAGGTCAATTTGCTGTGGGTTAAGTGTTTTCGTTATGACTGTATAGTGTGACTTCCGACTTTGATCTTTTAAACCCAAAATCGAAAGGCTTTTGTTGTGTGATACATACAATCTACCTGCAACATTTGGTATAAATAGATATTGTAGCAATAGGCTTAAATAAAAAAGTACAGTAATTAAATCTTGAACAGACCGATCTAGAGTCGGACATCATAACATCACGTGCTCGGTGATATGGCTGGCGTATACAAATAATGATTTTTGTGCTTACTTATCTTCTGAACAAAGTTGAATCAAATACCGTGGCATAACACACCATTTCACTTATGTTACAAACACAATAATGACCTTTTGGCTTAAGCAATTACAGCACTTTTATTCTTATAAAGGACAATAAGAAAATGGAGTAACTTATTTTGTGATATCACAACAAAAGCTGTTCAACAAATTAAACACCGTATTACGAAACAAGATCAAAATACATTATTTATTATTATATTTTCAGTAATTCTCGTGGAGTAGAGAGCTGCATTCCTAATGTTAAATCATGGATGACCTGTAACAAGCTGCAGATGAATGATGGTATAACTAAGGACATTCTGATCACAACACAAAGACATTCTCGTTCTCATCCTTTACATCAGACAAGAAATATCAGCAACACCAGCATTACATTACCACAGTCAGTACAAAACTTAGGCGTTACTCTAATCAGTACTCTCACATTGCACCAACATGTCATGAACATATGCAAGGCGGCATATCTTAAATCGAGACGCAACAGTTGCGTTCACAAATATCGTTCAGTTGATAACACTAAAACACATATGTGTTCATTAGTACTTTTAAGACTGGACTACTGTAATATAATTATCTCTGGTTCGTCTCAATATCTACTCCATAAATTTCAAAAAGTTCAAAACACTGGTGCTCGGAGCATCTTTTGAGTACGTCAATCAGAGTACACCTCACCGCTGCTCTGTACCCTACACTGGCTATTAATTCGATACAGACTCAAACACAAAATGTGTTATCTGTGCTAAGTTTCACGAACAGACTTCAGTCCAACCTACCTATCCGGCCTCACCAATGTGTCTATACCAAGAAGATAATTAAGCTCCCCTTCTGATAATCGTATACTCATTGTTTCTACTATGAACACGAAGTCATATGGACAACGTTCTGTTGAATACCAGGGGCAGGGAATGTGGAACGAATTGCCCATTGAAATTAAGCACAAAGACACAGTGGTACCATTTACGACTGCTCTTAAAACTCGCTTCCTTCGACTGCAGGAACAAACTCAGATGCCACTAAAACACTTGTGACCTAGAGAACTAAAATTGTTTTGTATCTTATATGATTTCAGTACATTTTTATATTTTCCAATTTCTTTGTTTTTTTTTAACGTTCTGTTGGGTAGGCATATCATTATAGCTGTTGTGTAGCGCTTAGAGGTTCAAAAGATTAGGCGCTATACAAAGTCCTCATTAGTATTATTATTATTAAACTTTCTATGCCAATCAATGTGTCACTATCCTTCTACCAGCGCGTAGTCCGTAGACATGTGATTGTTGGAAAGAAGAATTCTTACCTAACGATGAAGTCCACATCCACAAAAAAAATATTGTCACCAAAATGTAGGAATACATATTTTGATTAAAAATGATGCAATCATTTTACTAGGTCAGGTTAAATTCCGTACGGCATAGTACTTTTGGTTAGTGCAAAAGGATCCGTGTCGGTTGTTTAAATGCTTAGCATGTGCTTACGACAAAGGGATTGTGGTAGTGTGAGTACACTGGCAAAACGAATGTACTAGTGTATTGATAATGAATGGTACATTTAACTTTACAAAATATATACAAATATTAAAATACAATCCTGGTTCTCAAAGGATTAATTGACATTTGAGATAACTGAAGCTATGTAAAAATTGTATCAACATTTATTTCAAACAACACGAAGCATTGAATATTTATTTTATTGTTACGGAGGCCTTCTATCCTTCATGTGAAATCCATAACTGAAAGTACAGACCTTTTACCTCACTCTGTATACCAGTCTCCGACAACTTTGTTTATCATTTGTACATCATGATTTAAACAACCAGTAGTACCAGAACTTATATATTTGGTGCCACAATACATATTTCATATTCGAATTTCTAAACATTTCTTAACATATGCATTCATGTTCATGGGAGTCTTTTATGAAAATAGAATGAAATATTATGCATTATAACGTATAATTTTAGCGTCTGTTTATTGTTTATACAAGTATACTTGACTGATGATGATAATGAAGATGAGATTATGGATGGTTATAAAATTGCATAATGTTACGCACAGCAAAGAAACATCATACAAAAAGTGTGTGTGTCACATCCCAGAACAATACAAATTAGCAGATATAACCAATTCAAGCATCGATATCCATTAATTCGTGTAATGGTATATAAATATATTAAAAATGAAATGTGTAAAGAAAGGCTTTTTTATACGATTCAGTGGTAATTTTTGAAGCCAAATGAAGTCATCTGTGAGTGAAAATTGACACATTGTACACAATACAAATATATTGTAAATATATTTTTATATTCGGGTTTGCATCATTTTATTTATCTCTTTGAGTATATAAATGTTCAAGTTAAATTGATTCAGAGATTTGGTGTTTTATTTCAAACATAAACTTGGATTTTGCATTATATATATTCAAGTAAAATGATTGACAAAGAGCTTAATTTTGGAATGGTAATCCAATAGTCTTCAGGCTTTCAACATGAGTAGGTAATTTAGTATCAATTGTTCCAGGAAAGCTTCTTTTTTTCAGATAAGCTGGATACAAAATAGAATTTCCAGACAATTTACATTGAAAAACTAACGGTAAATTAGATAATCAATTGGAGTGGTACAATTGATGAATACAACCAGATTACACGGTGCATTTACAAGTAAAATAGATTTTGAAACACCTGTCGAAACTTTCATATGATTTCGATTCAAATACTTAGGACGAACTAGACAGGATTAAGTGATGTAAACATTACTTAACTAAATTTTTCTGCTGTAGTACGGTTTAAACTTTAAACTCTAAATTCTGTTTCTCATTGTATAACTGAACCATTAAGTTAAATCATACTAGGATTAAAAGCATGTTTGGACAAAACACGGGCTTAATCTACGAACAATAATTTTCATTTATAGATTATGTAACAAGGAATTACAATGGATTTTCTATACATCGCCACCTATTTAAATACGATTCATGGTCCTGGAAAATCAATCGCAATCCAATTGCCATTATTAGATTTAGATGTTAAGGGAACCTTGCTGAATCAGGTAAGAGAGCTTTGTTTAAATAACTTCAATAATTAGTTTATTCTAATTAATTTATTTTGTATGCGCATTTTGAATATCCGTATTGAATTTTTTTCTTCTTAAAGTTTACTTCAAATATACTAAAGGAAAATAACATCTTCAAGAAAGTAGATTCCTTCAATTAAGTATTATTAATTTTTGAAGATGGCGCAATTATAATCTGTCTCGTGTGTATATTTCCAAGTTTGAGTTTCCTCTTATTTGCATTATTTCAGTCGATTATGGTATGGGTATATTGAAAGCAAACCTACATTTCAATCTCCAAAGTGTTAAATGATAAAACAAATATTTGTTATTTTTAAAGTAAGAATGTATATGTAGTATTAAGATCTGAGTGTTACAAAGAGAGAATGGAAAATTACAAATAATATATTCTTGCAAATGTTTTCCATTGACTCAGTTAACAATATATATTAGTGTAACGTTATCTCAGATGATGTCAAGCACAGCTCACTGCAAGGTTGAAATTTAGATCTTTCTTTCTTTCTAAGACTTTGTAAGTCATCAATAAATACAACTGCTACAGAACATTTCACTAGTTGTTATTAGCATCATACTGAAATACATTATGTAAAAATAAATATTGTTTGAAACTTTAAAGGGCTCTACTCCATATATTGTCAAGATTATCCTTCAGTATTGTTAATTAGAAATATCAAAATTCAAGTGCACAGAAAATGCATTCTTCGTCTAAGTATAATGCTTACCGACGAGTAATATATTCAAGTGACAAAAGTAAATGAAACACTCAATGTAAAGTGCGTGACAATAAGTGTTGATGCTTTCAGATTAATTTACGTTTAATTAATTGACTATTTGCAGTCAGAGCCAAAATTTCACATCAGTTACACATGTGATAAAGAATGACTCATCTTTTAAACTCTACAGTCACGATTTTTAAGTTGGTACCAAGGGATGTTGTGTGTGTGTTTGTGTGTGTGTGATGAAGATTTTAACGTAGGTTTCACACGTTTTCAGTCATATCGCTACGATTTCTGTAGTGTGTAAGTTTATAGTGATGTCTAGAACTATCTATAAAACCCCTAGTGACATAATAAGGTGTGTAATGTGATCAATGTTCAACAAAATACATTTTATGACTAAAATGGTTCAGCCTAGATCAGGAAACAGGTCAATGATATCGGATTGCCACAGAAGGTATGATTATCAACTTGCCAGGGAATTCCAGAAATAGAACAGACTCAAATTCCATGAAAATACATTCATTGTTCCCATGGGATGAGATCTCTTGATTATATGTTCCTGGCTGTAACTACAAAACTGAGACTGAAGTCATCAATATGGTATATCTAATTATGATTTATATTTGGCTCAAGCATTATTAAAGTGTATTCTGTAGTTTAGATTGTATGTTTCCGAAAATTACAAAATGACTAACTTACAAGTTTACATTTGTCCTGATCTTGCAATAAAATTATCTTACTGAAGAATAAGGTTTTGCATCTTGCATGTGACTCAGCGTTTGGATATGTCAAACTTATCTGAAGACTACATTGAAATCTCTCCAGCCGTTACAAAATTCTCCACTCACTGAATGGACACGTGACAAACATATGTTTCCCAATTTAAGATGATAGTCATAACTTACATACGTGATCATGCACTTACCTTGAGCAATAACCGCAATTGTATGCATATTCGTTTCTGTATCCGTCTCAGATTAGTAGAAAATGTAGAAAACACTAAACAAATAGGATTAGTTCAGTACACCTTACAAGCAGAATAATACTGGAAAATTTGGTACAAAAATACACAAGAATCCATGCACATTGATTCAACCTTTCTGTAAATGAGTTTTAGGCTGTGTCACTTGTACAGGTTGCAATGGACTAAGTGTAATCAAACGTGAGACACAAAATACCTATAATAAAGTTAATTAGACATCAGTATATCAACATAATTTCGATCTATATTGCTAGAGGTAGGGGTTGATCTAACGCAAAATAAAATATAAACATATTAATACTTATATTCCAAGTTTTAAGTCATAATCAACTCCACAACAACAGCGCCACGACCCATGGCCTTTGATGAATATACATATAGTTTTATGATAGTGACAGTTTAGAAGTGATGGCCCAAGACCAAGTCTACAGCAGTCTATGTATTGGAAAATCTTTCGTTCACAAAGTACACGTAACATGAAACAGCTTCTGATGATACTAGAAATACGAAGAAACTTGACACATATGACATTATTAATAAAACCAATAACTACGCAATTTAAGTATACAGACAAGACTTATGGTCATTTTCTATACAAATTATAATTTTGTTACAGCTATAGGCACATCTATCTGTCCAGGCGATTTTCGCAAGAAAATACTTTTTAATCTTGAGCATAAATATATTGACACTTTATCTGACATGGATACATCAGCTTCTATAGTAACCTCAGTTTCTCAACTACATGTTCATTATGTGTGCAGTTAAAGTGAATATCAAACACAGGTGCGACAGGTGTAAATGCTGTAGTCTTTTCTCTATGGATTTAAATCAGGGACATGTTGGGAAAGGAAACTTCTATAAAATGAAGATACAAATAAAAGATAAAATGAGACACTATGTGATATTTTTCACACAGAAAATGAAGATACACAAAGTACTTCCAAAGGATTTTCGGTGATTTAATTCAGAATGTAGTGGTTGAAAACATGGTGAAAAGTTTTCCATATGTACTCAATTCATGATAAATTTTGCCATGCCAATCAATAAGAATGCAAACTAAAAATAAGAACATTTCAAAGTTTTATCTAAATATAAATATTTATTATAGGTTTTGTTTTGTCCTCAGCGAACTCGTCCACATCGTTACTATAATCATCTAGATTTCAAACGGACAAAATAGCTGCTTTATAGCGTTTACTGCACTATTGTACATGACTTGTTTCCCAAGTAGATTCTACTGCACTACTATATCTTTAGGCACAAGTGTTGTCATCGTGCTAGCAATATGAAGGTATGCAGTATTGTAAAATATGCACGATTCTGACAACGGAATGTAAACGAAGATAAACATGTGCATATGATATAATGTGCATATAATAAAATATCTGTTGGATGTTAACTCATCTTGATTGATCTAAAATGAAATGCATGAAGACGATAACAAAGCAACACTAACACGAATATACTTCTACTTTAAAATAACGTAAACGTGCAGTATTAAAACCCAAACCTTACTGGTATTTACATTGGTCAACACATAAACTAAAATACACATACCCATCACATATAGCAATAGGCGTCAAAGCAAAACCTCTTCTTCATTTTTGAGATATATACTACCGCTGTCCTTTCAAGCAAAACATATTCTCCTTCAAAATTGAAACGTGTAACATTGTCGTAACCTGACAAGTAAAGCTGATACCGTTTTCAAATTGATAATCATTGGAATTGGTTACCCACCTTAGTCGAAATAATAAACTTTCAAACACAGAAAATGATGGTTCAATAATTTTGATAGTTTAAATTTCAAAATTGGACATGCTATGAAAGCAATGGAAATATGTTTACTTCTACAGGTGATCAATATGAATAATTATATTACGGTTTTGGTTCTGACGCTCCTTGTCATCGTGCAGGGATCCCCATCATTTCAAGAAGTCCTCGAATATAATAATGACCTTGAGAACGGTAAGATACACACCTTATTTATTTTCTTCTGTTACTGGTAGTATGCTGATACGTTCTGATATTTTGATGCTTTTTAAAAACATCCTTATATAGTTAAGGTTGTTATAAGTCATATTCCGTATATATTTAAATCTTGAACGACGTTTACTCCGATAAGTGTTTATAAAACTATGTCAATAGCAAACAATTTACATATACTGTAGTATCATCAATATTCGTGGGGGATCAATTTTCGTGGTTTTCGTGGTTGCCACAAACCACGAATTTAAATCCCCAACGAAAAATGAGCCACATAGGTTGATGATACCCCCCCCCATTCCCGACCCGTTTTTTTTACAGTGTTTCATTTAAGTAAGGATAGAGAGAAAATATAGAAAAAGCATAACATATTCAAACAATAGTAATACTAAACAGAAAGAAAGAAAGAAAAAATACTAGTAATACAAAATAACTGCATATGAAAATTAGATTTAATACTTATTCAAGTCGATCCTTCAGTCTAGTGCAGCTGTTGTTTAAACATTCAAATCCTTCTGAAAACACATTTTTTTATCCATGCATTTTAAATCCAATAGAACAACAATCCTGTAAAAAAAATATTTTTCTTGAAACACTAAAGCAGATTATTAAAGCTCACACTGCACAGATTGTTGGACAAAGCCACTGTTTCAGTTATACTCTCCTCGCTTTCTTTTCCGGGACACAGACTGAAGCAGTGGTTCTACTGCGTCATTAGCTGCCTGGTAAGCGAGAACCTGCGCCGGGTTCTCAGATTCTGATGGGTTAGGAAGTCCGGGAACCGAGGGTGATCTAAGTTGAATTTTACCACTCTTAAGCCACTGTGTTAACGCCATGATAGTCATAAAGTACTGATATTGCAACTTTATGGACAGTGGTTTAAGTAAGAGATCATTCAAATGTACTTTAATAACTGATTGGTCTGGTTTTGTTGGCGGCGTCGGCTTCCTTTGATCTTGAACACTCAAACGAAAACATGGCAAAACTGATTAATCCTGACTGGTGTTTGATATGTGCTCACATAGGTGGAAGTATTGTTTTAGTGTTGTTGGCTGAGTCTGCTTTGACAGATGTTAATCACTTGGCCAAAAACACGTTGTAAGTATTGAACTTGCCGGGTCTTAGATATGTACTCATACAGGTGGTAGTATTGTTTTAAACATTAATGTTACCGCCGTTTGCGTCGGCATCGTTTTATTCTTTTGTATTCTTTATTTGGGGTACTTGTAGATGTTAAACCATGAAATTATCTACCTTATAATATGCAAAATTTGAAAGGCAAAACCACGAATTTACGTTTCACGAAAATGCCTTTTTTTACAAAACCACGAAAATTGAGCCCAACGAAAATAAATGATACTACAGTATTAATTATTAACTTTTAGATATTTAGTTTTGTAGGAAGGATATGTGCTTCAGTGTCATCGTGTGTTACATTTTAATATATATAACGGACACTTATATTCAGAATTCTCGCTACTAATGCGTATTGATTTTTTTCCAGAAGACAGTGTACAACTGACCTATGATAGCATCAATCTTAAAAGAAACGATAACGTAGACGCAATTGGAACTATTCCAGTCAGTGATAAGTTCAAGCGTTTCAAGCATTGGAAGGATGTGATAACTCCGGCAATTGAATCTACAATCATCATGAACACTCTGAAAGATCATGGTAAAATTACGGTCAATTCGGAAAAAAAGGTTCAGCACCCTGTAGATGATGCGGGGAAAATTTCTGATATTATTGTTGCCATCACCAGACTTCCGTTGTATAATCCTAAAGATTTAAAAAACGCAATTCCGAAACTTGTGTCTGTCGAGAAGGACCTTAACGGAAATGTACAGTGTCACGACTTCATCTGTAACATCATCCTGCTAGGATGTAAGTGAATTGACCTTAGTTTCGTTGTTTTTCTCTTTTCCACGGGAAGAATGGTATCGAATGTCTGTATAAGTTTTTATTGGACTATTTTTGTAGCATTTTCTCAAAATCATAAGAATGCAGATCAATTCATTTATCAGGTAAAGTTATGAATATTCATCGACCGAATGCAACATTTGATAGTAATATTTATGAATACTGAAGTTTAAGTTAAGACCAGGTATGTAAGCAAGTCTATTATGTCGCAACGACTTTTAGCAGGTACACAAGCAATCCATTTGCAATTGTTTTGGTTTTCAAAACATGTTTACAATCGCCATGACTTTTATTTGGCTTTCTGTGTGCGACACAGTAATTTAATTACTTTTGTAAAACTATATTTTGTAATATATGCTCAGTAGATCATTTCGAATTTTACCATTTACTAGCGCACTCATCATGACTACAATTATTTTTTACCGGTAAATGGCTGATAAGAAAACTTAAATTATATATATTCCTATTAATACTGTCTTCTATTCACACTTGTTCATTTAATGAGTCACATCGGCAAACTATGTTTGTTCATATGACCACATCTCTGGCAATTACCTTTATGCGACGTTAGGAATGTTCAAACATATTTTGCATAAATTCAGGTTGTCGTCCATACACTTGTAAACGATTTTGTTTTACTACTTTGTTTTTTTAGCAACATAATATAAGAACAATGATCGTACAACGTATGCTATCTGCAAATGTGTTGCCAGTATTGTAAATAAATTTGTAATTTAACCTTGGTTAAAACTCAGCAGTCGATATTAAAACAAACTGTTGATTACATAAAGCTATATCTAAACGTATCCTCCTTCAGCATTGGAATTTACACTTTTATAATGAATTACAATAATACAGTTTTAAAGAACAGAGCCAAAGCTGTATAGATTTTGTTTGTTTTATCTGCAGTTGACATGATATTGGGATATGATGCTGCTAACAGTGGACTCTACCTTAAAATCGAATTTCTCAAAATGAAGATTCTGCATGTAAAAGTACCAAGTAAGTCAACCACGCAACATTCGCTTCTTGAAAGCGAATATAAATATATATGTATGTGTGTGTGTGTATATATTTTATGGGTGGGGGTGGGTGAAAATTAAATACAATTTATCTGGTGGATCTTGTAGTCTATACTTTCAACAGAATTTGAAAATACCACATTCACCAACGTGTTATGGGTATATCCCCTTATTTTTTTTTCATCTTGTGGGTGGGTGTTGCCATGTTTTGATCACAACATATTACGTTGGGCCTTTATGACTAAATTAATAGTTCGTGCAAAGGCACATAGAAATATGCCGTACATGTATTCGTCTACCAATACAAATGCATAATTTTTGATGATGATTGGTATGATTTGAAATGTTCAAGTATCTCAAGGAATATTTTCTTCTCTTTACAACAAGAGATGCCTTTAAATTGTACAGCATGGAAAATTAAGTTCAGATCTTATTAGATCCACCAGACAGGAACTACCTACAGTTTTATCATTTTGTATGGTTACCTATATAAATAGATCGTAATCATAGACATGAACAATAAATAAATTCAGCACGACCACTCTAGATGAGCAATGACTTTCTGTGGAATATCGGCATGACTTAGAACATAATTCTGATTGGAACCCCGAAGGGTAGAAGTACAGGAACTCGTCATATCGCATACGATAATAATTGGCGAAGATCAGGTCCCGTGCATTCAGTGCAAATTCTGACGACAATCATAATTTTTTAGTATAATATACCACCATTGGCTGAACGCTTACTGTCTTAATTGTTGTGTAAGTGTGTGTTAAATAGAGTGATAGAATGCACGGCAAACAATGACAAAGAGAAAGATACTTAGTAAAGAGTAGATATCAAAACTACTGCATTGGGGCTAAGATTGAATGAGTTCTTATGTACCCAGACTGACGGATTAAATTTCAATGTAGTTAGAGATTTTGAAAACAACATAAGAGACCAATAATTATATCTTCAACTATCAAGCGATTTTCCACTAACAATCAATGACTCAATTTTGTTCTAAAATTTATTCGACCAGATGCAAGCTAAGTACGCACTCTCGTTGTTTTCCAATAGGTATAACTGTATCATCTACTATGCCTGCTTTCAACACATTCCTAAAAGTAAACTCTAATACTTGACATATGAGGAAAATAATCTCTTTCTTTCCAGTAAGCTAACAATAAAAGTAACTTTGTACTCCTAAGATGCAAATACTGATTGAATTCATCTACTAAATTTGACGCGGACACGTAGTTTTCCTGTTTCACTTTAAGAACCGATTTTAATGGCTGGTCATTGAGGGTCTTGTTGTCATTTGATCAGGTGTTTGTTTAGTCTGTGTGCTTTAATTTACAAACCTCACGTTTAGAAACCATAAAATTGGAAACATATATATATCAATGTGTTTCTTCTATTCAAACAAATATTTGTTTCATTTGACTTGTTGATCTTATTCGTTTGAGGGCTGTAAACCTGGCTAGCTTTTTATCATTCTGAAACCTAGAGGTAATGATTGCATGTACCTGATCTTAGAATTATTTTGTAAATGTAGCCAGGATTTGAGAAATGGGCGTTGTTTGACCCGATGTTTTAAGCAATCAAGTAAATAAAAAAAAATATTAAAACCCTATTTGTGTTCGCATTTATCGACTGCACATATAGTTATAAAACTTTGTATTTGCTTTTTTCTCAGTTTGGCATGTTCAAATTACGGTACGGTAGAACTGGACAATAGCCTGACAAAGAAAATATATGTTCCCTGGCAGCATTCAGTTTGTCCCGTTATAATCTCATCAAAGCGCTTCAGTATACATATTTTTCAATATATTCTCATTTTTACACTGCTTTCTGTTTTTATATCTCTAGTATCGGGTATACTCTACTGCGAAAAAGCTCAGCTGCCAAAGTATGCTATGCAATTATGTATTCATGCTGATAATGTGCAACTCAGCGATACACGGGCTTGTCTGGATCTGGGATTTACCTTCCTCGGCTATACTCATACATTTCCAGACATCTGTCTACATGGATGAAGAAAGAGAAACTGATTCTATATAATTTATTTTATGACCATTGCTTTGTAATATTATAGTAAAGATACTACATCATATAAGTTGTCTCTGCTCAAGGAGTGAATCCATCTTGAATAAAAACTTCTTTGTGAATTTATGTTTACTGGTTTTTTGCATAAAACAAATATCATTTACTTTGTTTTCCATTTGCAAGTTCAGTCTAGTATGATGTGAAATGATTCTTTTCTATTTACAGAGACAATACATAAAAATTCATACAATAATTTCTTCGTATTGCTACTGATATATGTAATAGTGTAATATATATTCCTCCCCTTTTAAAGTTCATGAATGTGTCTAATTATGGCAAACAACCCTTTATTGTTTTCAGAGGAGAGTAAATTATGTTCAAATCTTCTCTAAAATAGGATAATGGTGGTTAGCGTTTTGTGCAAAAGTGTGACACTATTAGTCAAAATATGAAAACGTATGAGTGGCCAGGCCTTACATTGTGCTTTGACACTGATGGTCACTGCACGACAATATTGATCAGTACAATAATTGCACGACTAGCCGTCAAATATTACGAACACACCATGAGTCACGTTTGGTCAAAGTATTTTTCGGAACAGCTGCTGTATCTTTGGCCTTCAAGATTATATGAGAAAACACTATACTTGTGATCTTTGATGCAAAACTAACCAATGACATTCAAATATCTGTTCTAGAAACAAACCAAGCGTATCATATTTATTTATATAGCAATTCCCTATCAGTCTACTATCATGGTGTTATTAGGTTATAATGACCTAAACTATATGTACACTCTGAAACCTTATAATCAATATTAACTATCATTTGAGACAAGATAGATAGTTATTGCTTTCAGTATTAATATCAAATTACAATCGCAGACGTTAACAATGGAATATAGCACTTTACGATAAATAACAAAAGCAATTATTCCAAACAAACATGACTAAACTTAATGGATGGGCTGCATGAAATAAGCTGTCTATCGAATGGACAAACTTTGTCTGTATTGCAGTATCACGAGTTAGAAAATGACTCAGGTTAGGAGGGTTATTGTAAATTTTACTAAAACCAAAAACGAAATTGTTAACGATGATACAATAAGAAAAATATTAGCTGGTTATAAACAAAATAAAAAGAAATCGCAATATATTTTATGTCATGTAATACTCCAGATAGTATCATTCGCTCCTTTTTTGCCCCTTATTTAGCAACTTACAGTGACATTACTGGTTGTTTCTAAAAATCATGTCGTTGTACAAGTATATATTATTTTGTGATCGCTCTTATAGGTTTCATGCTTCTTTTTCGAGTAATTTCATTATTTAATGCATTTTTTACGCTTCGTATCTTGCAAACCATTCTCGAGATCTTACAATTTTTTTAAAGTATTTCCTTTGCATACTGATATCCAAAAAACTGCTCAGCAAGTGTTTGATTAAATCGCTTAACAGTTGCCTGATCACGATGTATTGCAGTGTGTCCTCGTCGTATTTTGACGTTGAAGTTGATACTCACACGTTACGTTTTATTCATCAGATCTGTCGTTTCAGTGAAATGAGCATAGTTAAGTTTAGAAATTTATTTTTAGTTGGGCTCAGTCAACTCCGCATGGATTTATAACAATAAATGTACATGATCCACTAACACCATATCGAGTCGGTCTAATCAACTATTTTGACAGCAGCAACGAGGGCGTGAATTTGAATAAATGTCAAAGGGGAAACATCATCAGTAAATGAAATACTAACGACTAAATTAGCACGTGAACGATTATCTGCGATTAAGACATTTATTCCAGTTCTTGATTCAGTTCGAATCAAACTAAAAGCAAGACAAGAAATTCAAACTGATTTCACAACGGATACTGAACAATTATTCAAACCAATAACCATTGCTACTGAGAGAGATATATTGGGGGACACTATTGACGAAGAAGCAAGAAAAAAAAGAATTCTCCCGTTGTTAAAACAGATAATTGGAGATAAACAACAACCACATGATGAAGAAGAACAACGGAGTAATATTGGTAAAACAAAGGGTGTTTCTTTAGTGGATAAATTACCGATGAGGCTAAAACACTAATAAAACAAATTCAATTATTAAATCCCAGAGACTATCACACTTTTGGCAATTTTGCTGTTAAAAGCTATTATTCAAAAAATGATTTTTTTAAAAACGATTATAAAGGAAATATTATATCTCGCGATAACTGGGTTGATGGATTGGGTACTGATCGTTTTAGTAGAAGAGAATTGGGATATATAGAATTTAAGAAAGGAGCTGAGAATTATGATATACAAGAACAACAAAAAACACAACAACAAGAGAGGAAACGTCAAACACCAACACGGAGACAAAAAAACAAGAAGAACCTCAATGGGATATACCACTTGAAGATGATTTAGAGAGGAAACGTCAAACACCAACGTGGACACAAAACAAAACAAGAAGAACCTCAATGGGATAAACCACTTGAAGATGATGATGAGATTTTTAGATACTTAGATGAATCACCGAAATTGCTAGCAATTTACGATTAGATAAATGTCATTAAAATAAGATGATCATACAATACCACTACAACAAACCAACCATGGTCTATGAAGTAAACTCACGATTGCCAGTTTATAGAGCGTACTATTGAGATGGTCTCGGCAATACCATTGCAGGGTTATTTGTAAGAGTGTCACCAAAAATAGCACCAATTGCAAAACAATTTTCAATGAAAGTTATTGATGTTATTCGTGTTAAGGGTATTAGCGCTGTTGGTGATGTTGTCGGGAAAGCATTTTCCGCGGCTAAGGAAAAACTAGTAGCGTTAGTTCGGCGAAGAAAGAAAAACACCGATGACGAAATCACCGATGACATCGTCATTGGGACCACTACCATCTACAGAAGTTATGCCTGCAAGTATTAGTAAAATAAAAAACAATGCGGAGGATCAAAAAAATAACATCACTGAACAGCGTCCAGGATAATATTACTGCAAATATGAAAACGGGAAGAGGCTTAAAATCGAGAGCGAGATCACGATTTAGATTAAGAAATATACAATAATATGTTCAATTATCAATTCTATTCCTATAAAGCAGTACAACCAAATATTCGATCAAGAATCGAACTTCAAATCCATGATACCAGCAAATACTTTATACCCGCTGAAGCATTTACTGAAGTAGAATTAAAACTCGTAACAGCTGATGATAGTCCTGCTATTACAGCACCATATGCATCTGATGCCCCAGTCGTCTTTGTCAATAATGGTATCATGGCTCTATTTTAGAGTGCAAGATATATGTCTGATAACAGAGAGATTGAATCCATAGAACGTGATGTCGATGTTGCCACAACAATAATGGGTTTAGCAAGATATTCTGATGATTTTACAAGATCAGCCGGTCCGTCGATGATTTTCTTTAAGGATATAAATGATCGTGATGGGCCGACTCCATATATTATAAGACAATCAACAAAAATCAGGCTGGTACTATTAATGTTGATACCGAGAATATGATTATAAATAATGATCCTAATTACAACCTAGGTGCTGAAACACGTGTAGCAACGTTTGAAGGACAGCGTAGATTATTTTCGTGCCCGATTCCACTGCATCATATATTTGGATTCTGCAGAAATGCTAGAAAAGTTATCTATGAATCGAAGTATACAGTAGTCTTAGTGCAAAAAGGTGATGATAATGATGCAATATGGAGAATTACAGCAGATTCTGCAAATCCAGATGCTGACAGTGGCAAGGTGAATATAACAAAACTATCACTGCGGATGCCAGTAATGACTCCATAAATCACAGCAGAAGAAGAATTACTATCATTTATGGATCATGGAGGAAAATCATTGTTATCATGGCTAACAACAAGCACGGATATTATGCAATCATCTGTTATGGGTACATTTACATGGCACCTGGTATCAAAACAGGGTGTTGCTGCGCCACGACATATATTTATTGCGTTACAGGATATGGAGCAATTACACTCACAATTACGCAGCCATATGATATTTGATCAATTTGGTGTTATTGAAGAATTGTTGAGGATAAATGGCCAACAAGAACCATCCAAAAATATTTTACTTGATTACAGAATCAACCAAACAGCACGTGCGTATCATCGTTTGTTGACATTGATGGGACGCGATAATAATGTGGATACTGGTCTGCAAATATCACAATTGGATTTTAGAAAACTATATCCCATCTATTACTTCTCTCTGGAACATCTTGACTTAACCAGACAATCGGTAGTTGACATACACTTCAGAGCTCGTGTAACACGACTTACTGCTGTTGGTGGTAGATACAGAGCAGTTACTGTCATACTCAGTGATAAGTCAATGCTACTCGAAGGTGTTGGTGGACGATTGAAAGTATTTGATGCACCAGTAGAAAATATGTAGACAATTAGATCAATATCGTATTAAATAAAATGTCACATCGTCATGTTAGTGTTACGTTAACTCCTGATCAAATTAAAAAAATGCAATCGGAATCAGATAAAAAATGTGGAACTACGATATCGCTGAAACACAATCAGATGTCTGGTGGCCAGAATAAACTGTCATTGACATTTCGTCAGATAAAACACTTCAATGATGCCATCAAAGATAAAAAAGGTGTTCAGGTCACTCTCTCTGCGGCCGCAATTAAGAACATGATAAAATCAATTGGTATTTTCCCACTTTTCGCTACGTTACCAGCGTTGATTGCGGCAGCGGCCCCAGCGGGAGCAAAGGCCGCCGAGCTAGGAGCCGTTGGTACATTGGCAGGGATGGCACTAATGAAAGCTACCGGACAGGGATACAAAAAAAAAGAAACGACCAGGGAAGGGTCTAAGACTACGAGGAACTCCGTAGTCATGGCACAGCGGAAAGGGCTCGAGACTAGGAACAGTTTACTATCTCGAGAACCGAAGGTTCCATCGCAGATATCGCCGATGTCAAATTTGATTTACTCGATGCTACTAAAAAAACTAGCGATAAAAAAACGTTAGAGGTGTTTTTATGAGAGATCAATTACCACAACAACCAAACAACGCTAAAACCGGTATCATTAATTTCGATAACAGCAGCGGACCTGGAACTCACTGGGTTGTATAATGCGATTGATTAGCATGCAATTGTTTATTTCGATTCATATGGATTAGCACCGTCTAAAGAATTTATGCGTTATATAAACCGCTTAAAAACTCTTCTCTGGTATTCCACGCTACCAACACAGAAAATGAATGACCCACCAATATGCGGCATATAAGTATTAAATGTACTCAACGCTATTTCATCATCGGGAAAACCAACACAGGGATGATCGACCAATTTGAAAACAGCATACATTCAAGTTTGGGAATAAAAAAGTTATACACTATATAAACTGTGATGATGTTTAAATATTACTCTAACAAAAAACGCAAAACGTACACATATTTTGTAAAACAAAGGTTTAAGAAACAACAGATTTCCGTCTAAACCTTAGGCATATAGAATTGTCGACGTTTGATCTACAGAAAGTAAGCCACATGACACGCAGTGTATGTCCTCAGAAACAAACCTAAAGTACGAAATAAAATAGAAATACAATAATAACGCTAGCTTGTTCATCATCATATAATATAAACTAGAGCAGTTTACTCTTACGATTACCAAACAAAACTTATAACTTATGAATGCTGCTTTTCGTATTCACAGTTTAAAAGTCAAGGCTTTAATAACACCTACATAGCAATTTGTTTCACCATTTCACCAATTCCAACAATTTCTGTCAGAGAAGGTAAATTCCTTAAAACTCATGTAATGTTCACACCAACAGAGAATATATTACTCCTATAAGTCTCGATCATGATAAACGTTTACTTGATTCATTGCATATTTCTTTGACCCTGTGGAGTGATATAGAGTGATATAAAATGATTTCTCTCTCTATTTTGGGTCCAATATATTTTATTTTGCCTTTGTATGTTAGTTCTTCTAGTGTTAACATCAACAGTAATGTACGTATAGTATTTAATTATGTGGATTGAACTATACACGTTGATGTATTTGTTGTGTTTTCTTCGTGTTTATCTTAAACTACATCCAATTGGATTACACAAGATTTAGGTCAATATATGTCATTGAATGTTGAACCAGTCATTCAATTACAATTCATTGTATTCAAAGTAAAGGCAACTTGGATGGGATTAGTTCTGAGCAACCCCTCTGCGCCTGATTAGATTGGGCATGATCCTGAAAGAGATTACACTATCTACGTGGTTAATAGTAATCAGAAAAGTCTCATAAATATCATTGGTTAGATTGCATATTTGTATGGATAAATCATGGCATTTTGTTTTCAATCTTACAAATGCAAAAATAGGAGTAGGATAATTAATGAAGATGAGACAACATATGTAGTATGTCCTTTGAAGAAAGCATTGTGATAGGTTTAGACTGGCCAGCAAATGAACACACATATTACCTAAAGAAAAATTGTATGACGTCCTACAATTTCAATATATGTTCTTTGTAAGCATAATATGTGAGTATTTGTGCTTATTAATAATTTTAGCATTGTATCATCATCTATCATCATCTAGACATGTTGACCCACCAACTGTCTAACTGGCAGATAGGTGATTACCAGCAAATCGTAGTGGAACGCTAAGAGCTCGACGAAATACGTAGGACGTCCTTTTTTTCCACTGCACTCAACTCAGACTACGGACGTCTCGAACTTGTCGTGCTGCTGAACTCATATGAGTTTGAGCGAAAGTAAGATCGACAACTGCACAACCCTTCCTCACTTAAAACAAAGTCACCGTACAAGTCATTCATGCCATCTACCCATCCCATATAATCACCCACTAAAGTCCTGTAGCAACAGGCAAGTGACAACGCGACAGGTGTGGGTACACTGGCAACCGTAGCAATAAAACTGAACACCGGAGGATCAGGCCATGAGGGTTGTTCACAGCTGACATGATGCAGCAGTGGAGTACGCCAAACACTGCGTGGCGGAGTAGCCCATTTCAGGAATGCACGGTTCACCTTCGTGGCATGGGAAAGGGGCTAATAAAGGTGCAATAAACATTTGCTTACTCTAAACGTTCTTAGTCAGCGTCCGCTAATAGCCGGTGGCGGGGACCTGCTTCAGCGGTCAAAATACAACAAAAAAAAGAAAAGAAAATGAGGAATATTCATCTCAAACTTGTAGCATGAAATGTGCGCAACTTACTGGACAGAGACGACGCGGAAAGGCCCGGGATGCAAACTGCCCTAAAAGGAAAGTGATTCGCCAGATACAATGTGGACATTGCTGCCTTGAGCAAAACAATTTTACAGGATAAAACGAATTCTGTTGGGTTCCGAATACACTATTATTTGGAGTGGCCGAGGAGGTGAAGAGCGCTGTGAGACTCGTATCTGCTTTGCAGAGATAGCCAATCGTTGGCAAATTGGCTGGATCTCCCAAGGTAGTAAAAGACAGACACATGACCATACAACTCTCCCTCTTGACTGTAGGAAAGCACCTTACCATCACCATTTGCTATGCTCAAACCCTGACCAGCCGATATTAAGTGAAGGTCAAGTCATATTATATTGTGAACACGAACATTCCGTGCAAAGGTTGGCCTCACCAGCCACATGCACACGCACAGAACCAAATCGATCCCACCAACCCTCAGATGACTAGAGTAATCCGCGTCGAATCGACGGACGAGTTAAAGGAAATAAAACTAAAACATATATAAAAAATGCCAAGTTGTTTTACTTAAAGACGTTACTGATTGCACCAGTCGTCCCATCACTGTCCTACCCAGAGTGAATATACTTAAAAGAGAAAGACAAAATAGTCCTTTCTTTTTTAAACTATCAACATCCGGGAATAATATCTTACACTTATCTTCTTCGTCAACTGTGCCTTTGAGTACACTCAAATATACTAGCCAAGAATGGACTAACAGAATGTGCTGCAGCGAAAAGAAGGTCGCGGCAATAAAACTGGTATTCCTTGTTGTTAAAAGGACACGTGAATCATTTGGGCTGGTCAATCAAGAATCTAAAGATGGTTTAATCTGGTTCACACTGCCAGTTCGTTGTGACAATGATATACATAAATACATCGTAAAATGTAATTGATTCTGACTGAAAACTCTAAATTAGTGGATATTAATTCATCTTTGTCATATTTGCCCTTTAATTTTTTTTCAAATTAGACTGAGTTCGATAATTAGAGAAATGTTCCATGTAGAATTATATTGAACGAAGTGGAACTTTGCTACATTTCTGAGACATAATTTACCTCTTTTTTGTTCTTTTTTAAGTAACTTAGTTTTTTCCAAAGACATAGTTTATACCCTTTGCAAATGTTGGCAATTAGTTTCATATATCAATTTGCAAACTTGTACTTCACCTTTGCATGGTTTAGTTTAATGCGATAAAAAATAGATATGGCGATATCATGCCTTAAGATAATATTTTTTACAAAATTCGAAATCTGAAATGTTCCCCATTATATTTGTATGCTGTAATTTAAAATGTTCTTAATCAATTTAGGACTTTTTCTAGAGTTATCCGTCTTGAATAATAGTCCATTTGATGTAGTTTTAAGTAAATGAACAATACAACCAAATAATGAAGACTTTATTGCTTTGTAAATTTCGATTCGATCTCGCACAACATTTGACAATTTGTACGAGTCTAGTGTGAATTGTACGTGTTACGTATCATAAAAAACAATTGTATAATTAACATTTAAAAGCATCCGAATATCCTATAACTTAATTCAAGTTTTCTCCTCGATACATTTAATGGTGGATATCATGCATTTAAATCTGCCTCCAGTACAAAAGAAGAATGGATGACTTTTCCCTTCGATAATGTCGGTTCCCTGGTCTTGCCCGTTAGCTACATCATCCATTCACGACCTTGACCCTATCTTGAATTTGGTTGCACCACATATATGTATTGAGCGGAGACATGCGTGCTTCGTGCCGTTAAGGCCCTTGAGCCATTCAAACTGAAGGATCGAACACTGGATTTCATAGGATCTTATTATGGTCTTTCTCTTGGTTGCCTCCTTCAATATAATGAAGCCTCTTTGCTTCGCCATATTAGATATGAAGCAATTATTAGCACGTGCCACTCACTACACGCATTACAGGGTCCGGTGTACCCAGTGAAGATACTCCGTCATGCTGAACTGTATTAGACATCTTGTCTTTATCGGTTTAAACAAGGATACAATAAAACTAAAGTCAGTTCCAATTAAAAACCACTTTCTTCCTTCCAGTTCACAAAGAGCTGAACGTTATTCATAGATTAAACACGTATGATGATTTGGTTGGCCTTCTCTTATAATGCATACGTTCATCCTGGAGTAAGGATTACGTGATACTCTTTACGAATTGTCCACCTTTCGTAATATTATCTGTGTCGGAAGAATCTGACACAAGGTCTGTGTATAAAGTGTGGAGAACATCGAATAATGTCATAGTTTCATGCAGGGAAAATATTTAATAGGTATGTCACTATACCATATAAGGTGCCTGCTATTCGATGAGGTTATTCTTCCACATCCACCATGCTTATATCACGATTTAGCATGGAGATGCACGGGTAGTGTTACAGAAAGCTTTCCAAATATAACAAACAATGCTTGTAGAAATGCTGATTAGGACTAATAAAATATTTAGATATATCCTATGATGTGGAGCTGAGGGTTTACGAAAACGATGCAGTTACGGACTAAATAGATAACTTCTATATCAGTACAAGCATGCTGTTATTCAAATTCACAACGACAAAATTACGGATATTTCATGAAATATCTTAAATTCATCCATCACGTTCCAGACTTTTGTCCGACGTTTATGTTTAATATATGTATTTCCTATATCCGTGCTGTTTCGCAAATGATTGTAACAAAGTAAAGTTTCCAATGACAGCATACCGTCTACCAGTATGTTATTAGGACTGAATGGCCGCCTCTTAGAATTTCGCGCATTGACAGGATATAATTCCATCCGTTAAATTTGAGTATATGTGAGTTTGTGTAGTGCTTAAGTAGGTATCAACGGTCGCTGGACCAATCTAGTTACATAAACGATTTTTTACACGCAAATTTCTCTTACATTTAGATACTGTCTATAAAATCAAAATTTTCCACAGATCAATTTTCAGTGCAACCTTAGAATACTATACCTTATCGGATCAACTGACCTACTCCGATGTTGTAATAAATTAAGGCGACTTCTGTCTACAAAAGCAAGTCTGTTTGTTGTGGCCATGAGCAAAAATGTAGGAAACAAAACCCGAGTGAATCAACCCCGCTTGAAAGATAAAGAATACAATTATAGATCCTTATGGTGAAAGACATAGCGGTAATTATATTAGTAATAGATCTAAATATGTTCCTAAACCTAGACAACATTTTTACAGACCACGCAATGCGTAAGAAGCAAATTAGAACATAGGATGGATATTGGAGTCATACCGCATACATGAAGCGTGTTTGATCAATTAGAAATTATGCTAATTATAATTAACTTTAAGTGTTTTGATTTTGTACGAACTATGTAATTTTTCTTTCCAAGAGTACTTCATCTATTTGTATCCACACAGATGATATAAAAGTGGATGCATGACTTTCTGGTTACCAAGATGGCGCTATTTTTTCGGGTGCATTGTGAAGAGATCAGTAATAGAAAATTGCGTTCTTTCTACACTTATACAGTGTATTAATGGAACAAGTTGCTTGATTACATTATTACGGCTGGGTACTTATCGAAGGGTAAAATGTACCTAATGACTTATAAAAGGAACATATTTACTTTGATCAGGACACATTTGTTTTCATAATATAAAGATAAAGAAAAACTTATTCCAATAAATAAAGTTAAAATATGACATTAATAAGAAGGATAAAAAGCTTATTATTTCATTCAAATGTGATGTCTGTCTTATTTAGAGAATATGTTGCGTTAATGTCTTGATATCATGTTCTTCCCATACGATGTAGACACGCACTCATAATTTATTCTGGTACAAATACCTCATGAATCCATTTAATAAGATCACAAGGTAGAAAATTGTCCGATCAGATTTCAGCATTTCTGATATTTAATATTGCAAATTAATGTTTACAGATATAGCCCAACATTTCTCCAAACTTGTACATTTTCCAATTGTGATTTACATTCGATCAAAATGAAAGGAAGTAAATTAAAGCGCAGATCTATTAAATCTTATCATATTGTTAAGGTTTTAAGTAAACACGTTCGAAGTGTTGACAGGTGTTTCGAAACCAATTCTCTTAATTATTGTTCTTTGTTACTAGGTTTTGAACACAGTTTTACATCTGCAGCTGATTGCCTAATTACCCCCAAATCAGCTTTTTTTCATTTTCAAATTTCAATTGATAGCACATACTACTTTGTGTTCTACGTTTCTGAACTCAAAACAACCTTTCGACTTATACTGTGCTTTCATTTTGTACTCGTTTGGAGAAGACTCAGAATAAACAATTGTGCAATGTCGTTTAAATACAACCTTTATCACCAACCAATATATATATATATATATATATGTATGTATGTGTGTATGTGTGTGTGTGTGTGTGTGTGTGTGTGTGTGTATATGTGTGTGTATCCAGAGAAGAGAAAAAATCTTATCAAGTGCAAGGGTTCAACCCGAAAATTATGCTATCATTCATGTAATTGTCCGGTTAGTTTTCTTTATTACAGATTAAACATTGGCATTGGTTGATATATTGTTATCCTATAGCACTGAGCATTATCCGTTTTTGTGGCATGCGAATGACATCCAAAAATCACGATTATAACTGTTAATCTTTTACTGGTGGCACGTGCGCGATCATTTTGTAATTACTCGGGAAACAAATGACGCGCTATTTTTAAATGTGTTGACAAAGCTTGTGACAATCACTGGGATGGCACTTTTCAAGTTGTTGAACTCAGTGGGTTTTGATGATGTCATACTATCATTTAAACTCACGGTTCAAACTTACATTTCTTAATGGTAGTGTAATTCTCATTAAATCATTTTTGATGTTTACATAGTGTCGATTCTCCTGACAATGCCAATGACAATAAAATACATTTGTAACAAGATAATCTGGTGTAATTTCCGGATTAACTACATAACACTTTTAATGATGATATAAATATAATGTTTGAAAATCAATGCCTTGAAGGAGAAATTCATTATAAATACGTGCGTGAATATATAACCCTCATCTTATATTGATTAACATACAAATGCACAAATGTAATAATGAACAATACAAATAAATTACTTCACAAATTACAAAGACAAAGTGTGAATGATTCACGGTGATTACACAATAAAAAGATCCATATAGTTTACCCATCTAGAAAACAATGTTTAATTTTACTCTCGTAGTAACATGCATACAAAAAGGACAGATATACAACGTATCTTTACAGGTCCGAAATAGACAACGGGTTTTATGAACTCGAAAACAGGCCCACGGCTAATTGATTATATTTAAGGAGATGCATCCATCATCAACACATTTTATTTAGTATCCTTCGCTGCTAGAGTTCAGTTTCACGGCTGAAATGCTTAAGGTCTGTTGTTGGCTTTACAACTTGCACCACGTCGACCCTGATTACTCTGAAAACTTTGACCTATATGGTCACTCTGAGCATTCCAGCCAATCCAGAAGCAGTATAGACACTCCCAGACACTCCATACATCATATGACATCTGTAATATACACGACACGGACATAAAACTGTGATAACATTATCCACTATAATACTTATAAAACGAGTTCAGAAGTAATCTAAGCCTGTTCAATAAGAAACTTACTGTACAAAAGATTTCTTTAAAATGTACTTTATATTACTAATATAAATTCAATGCCAAGTCGTGTACAAGAATATAAATATGTACGTTATACTGCGTAAACAAACGACATTTGCAAGCATGCAAACATAAACGTGATGGTACAATAGTTATATCTTATAGACCATAAAATTAATAAAATTACATACCTCGACTGCTGAAGATGTGCATGTTCTTATAGTAGCTGTTGACACATCTTTGTCCCACCTTAGCATATATGACTGGTTATGACTTCTAAGAATCATCCTAGCTATCCAAAAATGTGTTGTATTGTCTATATATATATATATATATATATATATATATATATATATATATATATATATATATATATATATATATATATATGTATGTGTGTGTGTGTGTGTGTGTGTGTGTGTGTGTGTTTGTGTCTATCCCATTTTTAAATATGTATAGGCAGAAAACAAAACAATGAGGAAATGATGAAATGTTAGAGTGATAACTGAATCGCACTCTAGGTTACAATGCAGCAGAATATTTCTCCAAATGAAACCTAAAAATGGGTAGTTGTATTACAAATCCAGGGGATGGACCATATGATCAGGTCAATAGATTTTACACCAATGCTAACGTGTGACGACACCTATCTATGTAAAGTATGGATTAACTAAGTTTTCTCTCTTATAACAACATAGAACTCTGAAACGTTAAAATATAAGATAGGTGAGAAGGTCAGGATATCATAATATGATCCTATTTTATATGACGGATGTCTTCTTAATTGCTCAAAACGGTATTCATTTATGGCGATCATTGTAATATATACATTAGAATCTTTGAAGGGTGGGAATAATGTAAGAATAATGTGGGAATAATGAGGGAATATTTTGTCAGAATTAAGTTGGTATAAACAATCAAAAAATAAACAAAATATCTTCATGATTTTATCTTCATGCACATTATATTAATAAAAGCCAAAACGAATGCAAACGAAAAGGATATGATGGTTATTCCAATAGATGGGACCTGTGAGAATATGCTATTTTACCGAAGCAGTTTCGCTAAGATTACAATCATTGATTGTCTTTGAAACATCGTTGTAGTTAGGTGTACAATAAATAGTATGATACATACATAACATGATGTCATTTTCAATGAAATGACACAAATTGATGTCGTAAAAAATAGTATTCCCGATCTGCATAGGGTAGGTATATATTTACATCTGAATCTCAGCAAAAGAAAACACAAAAAACATTATACAAGAAACAATTGTTACATTTGAATGTGGAATAAAACCTCATAAATGGCCGTTGCTCTGTTATTATTACTACACATCAATATGAAAAAAGTCATTTCAGGTTTAAATATCTCGTCTTCAGGATAGAGGAGGAATAAGAAGGATCAACAATAAAGCTATCAGTGAACATTATTGAGGAAAGTTTACTCGCTGAACAATAAAAAAGTAAAAAGTGCAGAGAATTCGAGCTTTGGAAAATACTGAAAAAATGTGTGATTATTTCATTTTTTTCTTCTTTGTTTCTTATTTTCGTATGGCTGCTTTATTGATTTAATTCGCAAGCATTCCATATAAGAGATCGGAAACGAATTTAGAGACATATTCGTGTTTTTATAAGATTCATCATAGAAATTTAATGGTATATACATTAACAGTAATACGAGAAGAATTAAACATCTATTTACCAGATTTGATAAAATGATGCACACGCCTTTTTTGTGTACAAATGTTTACACACCATGATTTTGCATCTGGCTGAGTATATTTAAAACCCAGTGAGTGATTCATCCGTAAAGACAGCAAAATATAACTTTCATACAAAAATTATATGGATTGAATGTCATCTTATAAATATATGAGAAAGATTTGAAAATGAGTTTCACATTACTGTTTTCACGCACAGGGGCAAAACAGATTTATTAATAAATTAAAAGGTCATATTTAAAGGCATATACTTAATGAAGAAAGCAATGGTGGGATCCTTGTAATTATATTTTAATAAGAGATTTTTCAAACATGTTTCATGCTGAGTAAGCAGAAATAAAGAAATCAATGTTTTTTTCTTCTTTAATCAAACAAAATATTACGAAACAAAACAATTAACTCAATATAGATTGTGCCAGAAAAGAAATATATACAATATATACGTACTTTTTAAAAACAGAAACATTATCAGACGTTCCCTGTGTTCTATATTGTAATTTAAGGTAACCAAACACCTAACACAAACGGCAGAGTGCCAAAAAAGAGTTATATCGTTAAATTTACAAAGTAATCAACGTCAATTGTATTATACCTTATACATTGTACAAGTAACAATGGGTCAAGAAGAACTTATGTTGTAAACCCTAAGAATCCAAGCATGCCAATACCAACGACAATATCAAAAGAAACCCCATGACAATTGTGTATTTGCTTCCAGTCAACTCACAAGAAGGATGATATCACAGTCTACAAATGCATAGACTACCTATATGAAGTTTGAAATGTTTGGAATTATTTCTCTAAACTGTTACTGTGGAACCAAGGCCTACTAAGATGCTTTGAAAACAATAGAGACAGCTACAATTGTTTGAAGCAAATAGTCTATCATGTCTGTATAACATTAGCAATATGGCTGACGTTGAAGAGCAGACATTATGGTAGACAACTTACAAGTGAAAGATCACGGTGTTTTAATTCGAAAGCATAGATTTCCCAAATACGTTCAGTGTGATTTAACTTATAAAATATGAATATAACATTTAAAGCGATTTGATTCCGTGTACAATCTAAAAATTTTAAATGTGTAGATTCTTTAACGTTTTCTCAAACGGAAGCCATTATTCTGATATATATATATATATATATATATATATATATATATATATATATATATATATATATATATACATATATATCTGCATATCGTTCACATATATAAATAACGTTTATTGAATATCCATGTTATTTTTAATTCTAGCAAACACATGATTGTAATTCTGTTTAAACAAAACGGTTACTGAGATCGTAAACTATTTAGATTTATTAGATTCCCTTTACAGCAATAATTAGTTCTGATATTGCATTTTTCAGATCTTTAAACTATATCCAATGACTGTTTGTGGTAATTAGATGCAAATTGTATTGATACATCAGGCGATGAGCCAATTGGGTGGATTTAACATCCACTGCCTATTATATAAAGTCATTCACCAGCAACTCTTGAGTGTAATCCACATATACCTTTGTATGATCCAGGTGCAATAGAGTGTGACATCTTAAGAGTATACAAAACAGAAAATATACATACGTTTAATTCGCTCACAGTGAAATAGTTTGCCTACGGTATAAGTGCCCCCACTGAAGTTCATCGAGCTTCAAACACCAGCAACATATTATCAATAAATATACAATATCACCAATGTTCTTATCGTAGACCGAACAATCAAAGAAGAAGGATCAACAGTCTTGTACAGAAATATATTTTACGTCCCTATATTACTTTTACTGTGATGCAACGCCGCTGGCTTTTGGTAGTCGCAAGAATTTCAACGTATTATCCTGAAATTTTTGATCCCTTTTAAACATAATATGCTTAACTTTATGTTCCGTTCATTCAAATACATATTTGTTGTAATGAACATTTCTATTGAAAAATATTATTATAGTTCTGACAACATATATTGTCTTAGCTCTAAGTCTCTAGGAGTACGCAATGAAGTAAGATACAGCACAAAAAGTATTGGTTTCAGATACGTAGGTCTCATAGGCACATTAACAATCGTTTTAGTTTAGGGAACAATTAACGTTTGGCTGTAAGTTTATCAGTTGGAGAGGTACACTTGCTGTAAAAAGCTATATACACTGAGAATTGAGTAGGATATTGGTTATTTTTGGATCACCTGTCAACACATCATACTGATTTTAACTTACCTTCTTCAAGCTTGATATGATTACAAAGCATACACATTATCAAACTTGTATAAGTATTGTCTGAATATGGGTTTCAAATTAAAGGATTCAAGTTTGTGTTTCTTATTATGTAATTTAGAGTAAGTCACAATAGGGCTATATACAGTTTGGGGCAAAATGCAAACTTGATTTATGAACAATATTTTGTATTAGTAAATCTTGTAAGAATTCTGGAATTTGGTATATTACATGCCTCATATTATTATTAAGTATCATTTTTCAGCTATTGGAATTGGACCATGGTGGCTGATTGGAGATATTAGAACTAGAAATTTATTATAACTTAATTTTGAGCTTAGGATAGTGAACACAACGCTTTAATTATGGTTTTGAGAGTCTGAGTTCCTTCTATATTGTAGCATCGTTTTCATTGTTTTTTTTTCTTTACATTTTCTTTTTTTGTTTTGTCTTTTCTTTTCTACAAGTGTTCCTCGAAAATACCAATTGATTTTTACACTGGAAACTAACAAATACAACATTTCTTTCTGTTCTTACGGCTACTGAAAAACAGATGGTTAAGGATTACCGTGCCATGGGCACGGAAGATCGCGGCTACGAGAAAGATTGCCTGGCTATAGAAGAACATATAAAAGAATGGAAGGCTGCAAAGGCCGAAAGAGACCCCAAGATGGAGCAGGCCCGGATAACCGCTGCCACAAAGGAAAAAAAATTCAATGGAGTCCCATTCTCAATTCCACACCCGCGTTAGAGGGTTATTTGAAAAATGGATGGATATGGCCAACTTCGAACAATCGTGCGATGGGCTACGCGAGGTCATACCAAAGGATCATATCCTGAGTACGTACCTTCGCAAGTTGACACTATTTCTAGCAGAGATAGAACACCGGAAGCTCAGAGACATCTCTAGCATGGCGTAGATGTACGAACATGGTACACTCGAAGAGTGACGGTTCTGGGATTGCGAACCGACTATGACCCACTGAGTCGCGACGTGTGCGGGAGGCAGAGCCGGCTGTTTGTAACCGTCAGGGAGACGTGAAGATTCTTCATGTAAGGATGCCACCTATTTACCCAGACAGGCATCATCCACAAAAACCGGTCTTGCAGGTCGGAAATGCAGCGAACATTTTAAGAGCAGTGGGGAGAGTCTTATGGGAGGACACATGGGAATCGCCACAAGACGCGTGACCGTCTTGTCAAAAGAATATTACTGGCCAAAGGTTCAGGAAGATATCAAGCGGATCTGTCCCTCCTGTGACAAAATTCAGATAATGCCACTGAAAAGAATGCATGCGACACAGTACAGGGAGAAAAACAAAAGTTTGCTTAATGCGATTGTAGCTGTTCTTACAGCAGTACCAGATGCATATCAGATACATGAAAGGAACAGAGAACGTAGGCGCTGATATCATGATAAGGAGCGTTGAACTGGCATAGATCTCTCTAAAAATAACCGTATATCGGGTTATATTCGTGTCCGTAATCAGCGTGTGGCGTCGCTACGATTTTCGTTATTGCGTGTTTAACTCACCTTTCTATTTGGAGAATATGTGATAGAATAAAATCCCGATTTTATTCTCAAGCTCTGGCAGGGGTTGTCACGTTCTGAGGATTAGACAGATTTTAACATGTATATGTTACACCATGAGGCTAATAATTTCTCGCCGTCAATATGTATGGTCATATCGGTGAACAAAACGTGTCAAGTTATTTAATTGACATGGAAATAAAATTCATATTTTGGGCAAGCCAGTTACATGATAAATGCGATCATATGTAAGTGATAGAATTATATTTTCGGAGCAAAGAAACGTCGTAAATATACCCCTGACAGACTGTTGGGATGGTGGAGTGTCTTATAATTATATGACTCCACATCCACTCGGAATTGAGCAAGACATGGCAAACTTTAGAATCACAAGTTTAAATATATTATCTTGCGAACTAAACGTTATAAGTCCCGAAATCAAGCTCGAGTATATATTGGGAAGATAGGCTACTCCGACGTCATTAGAAATCGGCAGGAAACTTTTTTATGCTGGGAATCAGAAGTAGGTTCAGTACAGGTGAGTGACTATATGCTCGATTGTTGTACTATATTACTGAGCTGCGTAAATCTAAGCAACATAGCAAACATGCAACAAAAGACGTGATAGTACAATAGTGATACTTGAAATTAATAAATTACAAACCTCTGTAGCTGAACATGTGCAAGTCATTATAGTAGAGCCCTGATTGACAAGACTATCCATAATGTAAATAACTTTCCATACGGTGAGGTATTTATGCACAGATATAGTATGTGCACTAAGGGCATTCGGGTTTTTCCATCGAAAGCAAGTCGCAAGTGCTCCATTGGGTGGACCGAACTCAATGTTTTGAAATACGATACAATATACATTAATCACCCTAGGGTATCGTTGTACATCGAAAACAAAATTTGAGTACGATTTGTAATTTTTTTAAAAGACTTTATACAATACAGCGGCAACATTTTATCATATCCCTCTATCTTTTTATAATAAAATGAAAAACGAATTATTAAAGGATGGACCTTCAGAAAGCTAAAAAGATGTAGCTTCAATGGATTGTTCCTTAACAGACTGATTCTTGTTCTTCATCAACGGAAAACTGTAACCTTTGATTTGTGGTTACACAGATTACGTTCATCATCCAGCCAATAATATAATTATAGGTTCAATAAACCATCCGAGCTGAATAACACTGGAACTTTTTTATACAGAATTACATTTAAATGCATGCACGTTCATTACACAGTTTCTTCAAGCAGGATCTTAAACGATTCAAGTGATGAGACAAGAACAGGTCACCATCTTGTTCTTGTTAGTGAAAATATGTACGATTTCTTCTAATGGCCTTCAACTAATATATGCTTAAAAGACCTTTACTCGAGCCTATTTTATGCAAAGAACAAGGCGAAAATCCACAAGTTAAGGGTCATGAACCATTGCCTGCATTGGGATTTACAAGTATATGGTTTTTGGACGGAGATCTCAACAGCTTCCAACCAGTAACCGACTCCAAGAATATACAAATTACTTCCTAGCAGTCTTTAACCGCTCCGGTGGCCTAGTGGTTAGAGCGTCCGCCCCGGAAGCGGGAGGTCGTCGGTTCGATCCCCGGCCGAGTCATACCAAAGACTTACAAAAATGGTACTAACAGCTGCCTCGCTTGACGCCCAGCATTAAGAGGTTAGTGTTAGGACTGGTCGGCCTGGTGTTAGGATAATGTGACTGGGTGAGACATCATGCTACATGTCTGCGGCATGATGTCTCAGTGCTAGACATCACTATAAACTGCCTTACTGCAGACATCGTAGCGATATGACTGAAAAATTGTTAAAGCTACGTTAAAAATCCTAATCAAACAAACAAACAAACAAACAATCCTAGCAGTCTTTAAACGAGCGTAACGTTTATGTAACTGTCACCTTTTAAAGACTCTGGGAAAGCTTAAAGTAATTTTATAGGCAATACGTAATTTTCCTAATTGCAGAGTAATTTACTTTATATTGTTTATATTACCTTTGTGATTCTCGTGATCGAGTGATAGAGTGAAACCTTTGTTTAGGATTATAGAGAACTCAAAAAAAATAAATTATGATTGATATTATTATGTTACACCACATCGTACATGAGTAACGCTACATCAGCACCTTCAAACTATTGGAATTATACTGAATATTATATAGTTTTAGAACTACAGATCATATTAAATGGGATTTATGTCACGAGTCGTTGAAATTTAGAAAGATACATTAGAAATCTAGTATTATGGACGTGTCAGTTTGATTTTTTTCTGTTCCATGGCATTCCTACAAATGTCGTACCAACACATCCGGTTTTTACCGTCTTAAATTACAAAGCAAGACGTTTACTCTCGCAGAGTATGTGTTGTTGTATGTATTGTACACCATTCAAAGTTGCGAAACACGATATAATTTTGTTTTGATACTTCTTTACAGTTCAATCGCTCAAAACTACAACGGGTGGACATTTATTTAGTACTAAGACATAACAACCTATAGTAAAGCGAATTTCAAATTACAGCATGCAATATTCACAGACCACATTGCAGTTTTAAAGTAACCACAACAGTAGTCTCAAGATATGTTATTCTCATTTCATACCTATTTTGGAATCTTAATGATCAATTCGTTAGAAACATAAGGTAATATTTAGAAAATTGATGTAAAAACAAAAGTACCAAACATTAATCCCATGTAAGTTGCCTAGACAAGAAAGTAAGAAAGTGTCAAAATGTGTTTCACAAATATTAGAAAGGTTCATTCTTTTCATTATATCATTATATTGGACATTTATTGATTTTATACAATGAATCGATTTCGATACTCCCACCCACTAATCGAAACGCACAGAGCAAATGGCGATCTTCGTGGTTAGTGATCCAAACAATTAAATACATGATATTTTGAAGTTGTCTGTATAGTAAATATAGATTTATTGAATGTCCTATACCTGGTATACATAACAGTCGAATATGATCCAGTTACCTATGAGACCAATTCAATGAATACTTTTTCAAAAGGGCTATCATCAAAACACAATTATACAAGAAGCTAAATTTGTCGTTATTTGGTCAGTTATATCAATTACAACCACAAGTAAGTCTTCTTGTTAATCGTGGAAGTAGATATTCTCAATAACGCTTGTGGTATACAGAATCGCGTAGAGTAGGGTTTGATTCCACTATTACGATTTTCAGAACGGATATAACCGTGTTTAAAACAACAGACCTTGGACCTAAATAATTACGTTTATTCAATTCTAAAAGTCAATGAGATCAGCAGTGCAATCAATCAATCTGAGTTTTTCTCGGGCAGAGAGGGGAGGATATTAAAAACAAGTTCCAATGGAATATCGCTGAAAATACCAACATTACAATCACCTTTCCCACATTAATAGAGTATGTGAGATCTGAATGGGGTTTTGAACTCATATTTGCACATACCATACCTTTAATTACTGCATTGTCTAGAATTTTCTAGAATCATTACAAATCGTATTCATAGGAAAATAACTCCATTGTAAGTGCTGATTACGATGTGCAATGTTGTTCCATGAATAAAGATGTACAGTTATGAAAAATTCAAACTTAAGCACTGTACGATAACAGTCAAAAATTATATTAATGCGAGTACGTTGCAACAAGGACGTTATTGCAGTTCATCATTGTTTTGTTAATTTCACAATAGACAAATGAAGTCTAACAAAACGTAGGTATCCCCAGTCATTAATATACAAATAGATAATAATCATAATAATATTAGTTTCATTTAGACATGTTGTTTAAGTCATTAACAGTATCCAAAACACAAAATTATCGTTCAAAAGACCGGTTTTAGCATATTTACCAAGAACTGCAATAGCTTTGAGACCAATCAACTATTGTAATAGTGTGCAGATGTGTTTTGAAGGATGTTTGTGAATTCAGTCAAACTGCTTATCACACTTGATATACCAAAATGCACATATATTGATCCTCGTTTCCTTTCAACAGTCAATCTTTAATTCAAATATTTGAAACCAGATAAACATCTCTCTCTCTCTCTCTCTCTCTCTCTCTCTCTCTCTCTCTCTCTCTCTCTCTCTCTCATGCATGTGAACAAGACAATCCAACATAGCTACACACACGCTAGATATGATGTATGTTCTAAATAATGAGTATTAATGATATTATACAAAATACCCAATAGATTAACTACGGGCTGAATAATTTATTTACTTTATTTATTGTGGTAGTACCGTCATAGGTGTGTATTTTGTATTTTGTATTTTGTAAAACTACTTGAAACTTTCCATTGTATGGTTTCTTTCTTACAGTCAGTTTATACTAAATATGTTTGAAACCAGATAAACCTCTCTCTCTCATGCATGTGAACAAAACAATCCAACAGAACTACGCACACGCTAGGAATTATGCATGTTCTAAATGATGATTGTTAATGATATATTATACAAATGACCCAATCGATTAACAATGGGTTGAGTAATGTATTTACTATATGTATCGTAGTACTGTCGTAACACTACTTGAAAATTTCCATTGTATGACAGTATTCAAACGTATTTTAAAAGACGTTTGGTGGCGAAATAACGCAATTATTATAGTATTGTATCGTTTATATATTATTCATTACCTCGGTGTTCGTTATAACACGGATCTATTCAGGAGGATGATTAGACCAAGATATTCCAGACACCGACCATAAACTCAAAGTCCTGGAAAAAGTAGTTAAGTACTTAGTAACAACTATGCTTAAACAAGATGATCAAAATCAACATGAAGTATATGATCGTTCAATAGCTATAATACTGAATCTACCTCCACAAGTAATATAGACCATATGAATGCATTTTGCATCGTGTTAGAAAATACGCATCAACCTTCAGAGATGATCGTGATGAAGACTGCTAGAACATTTACGATTCACACTTTTAAACAATTAAAATAAAATTAAAGGATAAGCACTCCAATTTTCGACACCGATCCGGCCAAACATACATTCACACACCATCGAAATAGTATCAAGCTTTGCATCATCCATTATTAGATTATAATAGTAAAGTTGAACAACAACACCGTAAATGACTTGAAATCAAATGGTAATACAGCTTTATCCTGATTTAAATCCTCTATCATGCGTCAGATAATATATTTGCTGATTCAGAAAACAATAAATCACTTCATTTTAATTAATGTAAGTCATCAAACAGCTGTACCAGAAACAATCCAAATAACTCGAGATAATCTGTGTAACCATTTCTAACCACCAATCGATGTCACGTTGACTAATGAATCAATGGGTCGTGCCATTCCTGTACCAAGTGCTAGCTTTTGAGTAGTCATGGCTTTCAAACAGGACTAATACTAGTTTCGAAAACCTTTACTAAGTGAGGTTAGTTTGACTAATATTTTACACATCGTATCCCCCAAAGCAATATGTATTTTCTTGTCTCAGATGCAACTAATTTGTAAGGTTTTACCGAGAGATGTTATATTTTCTGATTAAAATGTTATTCTCTCAGATGTAAGACTTCAATAATATAATAGTAATACGTGATAAAGAATTCGAAACATTTGTGAGGAAACATTATCTTGGAGTATCCATAAACGTGACCTTAGAACTCGTTACCAAATGTGAATATCAACGTTTATTAATGGAGTTACATACGAAAGTCAATGTGTTGTGGGATAAGTGTTTTCGTTATGTCTGTATATTGCGACTTCCGACTTTAATCTTTTAAACCCAAAATTGAAAGGCTTTTTTTGTGTGATACATACAATCTACTTGCAACATTTGGTAAAGATAGATATTGTAGCAATAAACTTAAATTAATTCAATCTTGAACAGACCGATCTAGAGTCGGACATCATAACATCACGCGCTGTGATATGGCTGGCGTATACAAATACTGATTTTTGTGCTTACTTATCTTGTGAACAAAGTTGAAACAAATGCCCTGGCATCACATACCATTTCACTAACGTTACAAACACAATAATTATATTTTGGCTTAAACAATTACAGTAATTTTTATTCTTATAAAGGACAATAATAAAATTGAGTAACTTAATTTGTGATATCACAACAAAGGCTGTGCAACAAATTAAACACCGTATTACGAATCAAAATCAAAATACATTGTTTATTATTATATTTTCAGTAATTTTCGTCGAGTAGAGAGGTGCATTTCTAATGTGAAATTATGGATGACCTGTAACAAGCTGCAGATGAATGACGATATAACTGAGGCCATTCTGATCACAACACAAAGACTTTCTCATTCACATCCTTTACCTCAGACAAGAAATTTCAGCAACACCAGCATTACATTACCACAGTCAGTACGAAACGTAGGCGTTACCTTAAACAGTACTCTGACATTGAACATATGTAAGGCTGTATACCTTGAACCAAGACGCAACAGTTGCATTCACAAATATCTTTCAGTTGATGCCACTCAAACACATATGTATTCATTAGTACTTTCAAGACTGGTCTACTGTAATATAATTATGTCTGGTTCGTCTCAATATCTACTCCATAAATTTCAAAAAGTTCAAAACACTGCTGCTCGGAGCATCTTTTGAGTGGGTTAATCAGAGCACACCTCACCACTGCTCTGTACCCTACACTGGCTATTACTTCGATACAGAATCAAACTCAAAATGTGTTATATGTGCTACGTTTCACGGATAGACTTCCGTTCAACCTACCTATCCGGTCTCACCAATGTGTTTATACCAGCAAGATAATTAAACCCCACTTCTGATAATCGTATACACATTGTTCCCACTATGAAAAAGAAGTCATATGGACAACGTTCTAATGCATACCAGGGCCAGGGAATGTGGAACGAAAGACACAGTGGTACATTTACGATTGCTCTTAAAACTCGCTTCCTTCTACTGTAGGAACAAACGAAGATGCCATTAAAACACGTGTGACCTAAAGACCTACAATGGTTTTGTACCTTATATGGTTTCAGTATGTTTTTATAATTTCCTATCTCTTTGTTTTTGTTTTTTGTTTTTCTGTAGTATAGTCATATCATTATATCTGTTGTGTAGCGCTTAGAGTTTCAAAATATTAGGCGCTATACAAAGTCCTCATTAGTATTATTATTATTAAACTTTCTTTGCCAATTAATGTATTACTATCCTTCTACCTGCGCGTAGTCCGTAGACATGTGATTGTTGGAAAGAAGAATTCTTACCTAACGGTGAAGTCCACATCCACAAGGAAAATATTCTCACCAAAATGTAGGAATACATATTTTGATTAAAAATGATGCAATCATTTTACTAGGTCAGATTAGATTCCGTGCGGTATAGTACTTCTTTTTAGTGCAAAAGGATGGTGTCGATTGTTTAAATGCTTAGCATGTGCTTACGACAAGGGTATTGTGGTGGTGTGAGTCCACTGGCAGAACGAATGTACTAGTGTATTGATAATGAACGGTACATTTAACTTCACAAAATATATACAAATATTAAAATACAATCCTTTTTCTCAAATGCTTAATTGATATTTGAGATATCTATGTAAAATTGTATCAACATTTATTTCACAGAACACGAAACATTGTATATTTATTTTATTATTATGGAGGCCTTCTATCCTTCATGTGAAATCCATAACTGAAAGTACGGACCTTTTACCTCATTCTGAATACCAGCCTCAGACACCTTTTATCATTTGTACATCATGATTTAAACAATCAGTAGTACCAGAACTTGTATATTTGGTGCTACAATATATATTTCATATCCGAATTTCTAAACATTTCTTACAATATGCATTCATGTTCATGGGAGTCTGTTATGAAAATAGTATGCAATATTATGCATTATAACGTATAATTGTAGCGTGTGTTTATACAAGTATACTTGAGTGATGATAATAATGAAGATGAAATTATGGATGGTTATAAAATATCATAATGTTATGCACTGAAAACAGACATCATACAAAAAGTGTGTGTGTGTGTGTGTGTGTGTGTGTGTGAGTGTGTGTGTTTGTTCTTATTTCCATTATATTAAGAAGCAAAACAAATATCAAATCTTATTTGAAACACTAGGTGCAGGTGACTAAACAAACCAAAACAAAAATGTGAGGAAAGTATTTTTTCAATTTAGAGGAAAATACAAGTGCGATTAACATATGGATATTATTCCAAGATGAGTTGATATTGATATGAGAAAAAATGCACGTGTATATTCAAGATAAAAGTGAAATCTAGACCAAAAGTACGAGTGCACATAGCTCGAAGAGATAAAATAAAAATTCAAAACAAGTGCACAAATTCAGTCACATTCAAAAAGTTTTTTTAAAATGTCTAGTTACTCTACTTCAAATGCCTTTACATATCCACATAGATTGGTTAGGTATGTATTGGTTATTTAAAAGATTGAATTCAATCCTTTGGTTACACGAAACATCGTCTCCATCCAAGCACCAAGAACACATAACAACTCATACTCATAATTGAGAAACAAAATGTATCAAATATGTTTTTAGGTGGAGAAAACAGAACTATACAAAGCAGTGTGACAAAATATTTATCGAGGTCATGACATACGTATTTCACTGCGATTGTTTCTGGTTGTGGCTACATGTGGATATATCTCATTTTGTAAAATCCAGACACGTTAAATACATGAACATCCCAGAACAATACAAATTAGCAGATATAACGAATTCATGCATCGATATCAATGAATTCGTGTAACGGTATATATATGTATATATATATATATATATATATATATATATATATATATATATATATATATATATATATATATATATATATATATATATATTAAAAATGTAACGTGTAACAGAATGCTTTTTTATACGACTCAGTGGTAATCTTGAAGCCAAATGAAGTCATGTGTGAGTGCAATATAGTTTTATATTTGATTTTTCATCATTTTATTTATCTCTTTGAGTATAAATTTGTTCGATATAAATTGTTGCAGATTTTTGGTGTTTTGTTTGAAACAGAAACTTGGATTTTGCAATATATATATATTCAAGTAAAAAAATTGACAAAAGAGCTTAATTTTTGAATGGTAATCTAATAGTCTTCAGGCTTTCAACATGAGTAGGTAATATAGCATCAATTGTTGCAGGAAAGGTTTTTGTTTCAGATAAGCTGGATACAAAATAGAATTTCCAGACAATTTACATTGAAAAATTAACAGTAAATTAGATAATCAATTGGAGTGGTACAATTGATGAATACAACCAGATTACACGGTGCATTTACAAGTAAAATAGATTTTGAAACACCTGTCAAACCTTTCAGATGATTTCCATTCAAATACTTAGGACGAACTAGACAGGATTAAATGAAGTAAACATTACTTAACTACCTTTTCTTGCTATAGTACGGTTTAAACGTTAAACTTTAAATTATTCTCATTGCATAACTGAACCATTAAGTTACAATATACTAGGATTAAAAACATGTTTGGACAAAACACGGGCTTAATCTACGAACGATAATTTTCATTTATAGATTATGTAACAAGGAATTACAACGGCTTTTCTATACATCGCGACCTATTTAAATACGATTCTTGGTCCTGGAAAATCAAACGCATTAAAATTGCAGTAATTAGACGTAGACGTTAAGGGAACCTTGTTGAATCGGGTATGAGAACTTTGCTTAAATAACTTCAATAATTAGTTTATTCTTATTATTTTTTTTTTTGTATGCGCATTTTGACTATGGGTATATTGAAAGCAAAACTACATTTCAATCTCCAAAGTGTTAAATAATAAAACAAATATTTGTTATTTTTAAGGTAAGCATGTACATGTAGTATTAAGTTCTGAGTGTTACAAAGAGCGAATGAAAAATTACGAAATTATCTTTTCTTGCAAATGTTTTCCATTGACTCATTTAACAATATAGTGTAACCTTATCTCAGATGATGTCAAGCAATAGGCGTCAAAACAAAACCTCTTCTTCATTTTTGAGATATATACTAACGCTGTCCTTTCAAACCAAACACATTCTCCTTCAAAATTGAAACGTGTAACATTGTCGTAACCTGATGAGTAAAGCTGATACCGTTTTCAAACTGATAATCATTGGAATTGGTTATCCACCTTAGTCGAAATAATAAAATTTCAAATACAGAAAATGATGGCTCAATAATTTTGATAGTTTAAATTTCAAAATTGGACATGCTATGAAATCAGTGGAAATATGTTTACTTCTACAGGTAATCAATATGAAGAATTATATAACTGTTGTCGTCCTGACGTTCCTTGTCATCGTGCAGGGGGGACCATCGTTTGAAGAAGTTCTCGAATATAATAATGAACTTGACAATGGTAAGATAAACACCTTATTTATTTCCTTCTGTTACTGGTAATATGCTGATACGTTCTGATATTTTGATGCATTTTATAAACATCCTTATATATTTAAGGTTGTTATAAGTCATATTCCGTACATATGTAAATCTTGAGTGATGTTTACTCCGACAAGTGTTTATAAAACTATGTCAACAGCAAACAATTTACATGTATTAATTAACTTTTAGATATTTAGTTTTGTACGAAGGATATGTGCTTCAGTGTTATCGTGTGTTATATTTTAATATATATAACGTTCATTTATATTCAGAATTCTCGCTATTAATGCGTATTTTTTTTCCCAGAAGACAGTGGACAACTGACCGATGATAGCATCAATCTTAAAAGAAAAGATAACGTAGACGCAATTGGAACTATGCTAGTCAGTGATAAGTTCAAGCGTTTCAAGCTTTGGGAGAATCTGCTAACTCCGGTAATTGGACCTGCAGTCATCATGAACGCTCTGAAAGATCTTGGTAAAATTACGGTCGATTCGGAAAAAAATGTTCAGCACCCTGTAGATAATGCGGGGAAAATTTCTGATATTATTGTTGCCATCGTCAAACATCCGTTGGATAATATTGAAGGTTTAATAAAGACAAATCCGAAACTTGTGTCTGTCGAGAAGGACCTTAACGGAAATGTACAGTGTCACGACTTCATCTGTAACGTCAAATTGCTCGGATGTAAGTGAATTGACCTTAGTTTCGTTGTTTCTCTTTTTTCCACGGGAAGAATGGTATCGAATGTCTGTATAAGTTTTTATTGGACTATTTATGTAGCATTTTCTCAAAATCATACGAATGCAGATCAATTCATTTATCAGGTAAAGTTATGAATATTCATCGACCGAATGCGACATTTCAGAGTAATATTTATGAATACTGAAGTTTAAGACCAGGTATGTAAGCAAGTCTATTATGTCGCAAAAATTTTGAGCAGGTACGCAAACAATCCATTTGCAATTATTTTGGTTTTCAAAGCGTGTTTACAATCGCCAAGTCTTGTATTTGGCTTTCTTTCTTTATGTATGCGACACAGCTATTTAATTACTTTTGTACATGTTCAGTGGATCATTTCAAATTTTACCATTAACTAGCGCACTCATCATGACTACAATTATTGTTTACCGGGAAATGGCTAATAAGAAAACTTAAATTATATATATTCCTATTAATACTGTCTTATATTCACACTTGTTCTTTTAATAAATCACCTCGGCAAACAAAGTTTGTTCACATCACCACATTTCTGGCAATTACCTTTATGCGATGTTTGAAAAGATCAGACAGATTTTGCATAAATTCAAGTTCTCGTCCATACACTTGTACACAATTTTATTTTACAACGTCGTTTACTTAGCAACATTATATAAGAACAAAGATCATACAACGTTTGCTATCTTCAAATGTTTTGCCAGTATTGTAAACACACTTTTAATTTAACCTTGGTTAAAACTCAATAGTCGATATTAAAATACTCCATCTACATTGGAATTTACAATTTAATAATGAATTACAAAAACACAGTTTTATAGAACAGAGCCAAACCTGTATAGTTTTTGATTGTTTTATCTGCAGTTAAAATGTCAATGGGATATGATGCCGCTAACAGTGGACTCTACCTGTATATCGAATTTCTCAAAAAGAAGATTCTGCATGTAAAAGTACCGAGTAAGTCAACCACGCAACATTGAAAGCGTATATATATATATATATATATATATATATATATATATATATATATATATATATGTGTGTGTGTGTGTGTGTGTGTGTGTGTGTGTGTGTGCGTGCGTGTGTGTGAGTGTGTGTGTATTTTATTGATGGGTGGTGAGTGAAAATTAAATACAATTTATCTGGTGGATGTTGTAGTCATTCATCAACATGTTTTGGTTATATCCCCTTATTTATTTTGTTTTCATGTTGTGGGTGGGTGTAGCCATGTTTTGATCAAAGCATATTACGTTGGGCCTCTATGATTGATTTAACAGTTCCAGCAAAGGCGCATAGAAATATGCCTTACATGTATTCGTCTTCCAATACAAATGCTTAATTCTTGATGATGATCGGTATGATTTGAAATGTGAAAGTGTTTCAAGGAATATTTTCTTCTCTTTACAACAAGAGATGCCTTTAAATTGTACACCATGGAAAATTAAGTTCAGATCTCATTGGATCCACCAGACAGGAACTACCTACAGTTTTATAATTTTGTATGGTTACCTATATAAATAGATCGTAATCATAGACATGAACAATAAATAAATTCAGCACGACCACTTTAGATGAGCAACGACTTTCTGTGGAATACCGACATGATTTAGAACGTAACTCTGATTGGAACCACGAAGGGTAGAAGTACAGGAACGCGTCATATTGCATGCGATCATAATTGGCAAAGATCAGGTTCCGTGCATTCAGTGCAAATTCTGACGACAATCAGAATTCTGTAATATAATATATCACCCCTGGCTGAACGCTTACTGTCTTCGTTGTTGTGTAAGCGTGTGTTAAATAGAGTGATATAATGCACGGCAGACAATGACAGAGAGCTCCTTAGTAAAGAGTTGTGATCAAACCTACTGCATTGGGGCAAAGATTGAAGGAACTATTATGTACCCAGGCTGACAGATTCAATTTAGATGTAGTTAATTCGAAATTGATTTTGAAAACAACATAAAAATCCAATATTTATATCTTCAACTTTCAAGCAATTTTCCACTAGCAATCAATGAATCAATTTTGTCCTAAATTTTTTTCGACCAGATGCAAGCTAAGCACGCACTCTTGTTGTTTTTAACAGGTATAACTGTATCATCTACTATGCGCGCTTTCAATACACTCCTAAAAGTAAATTCTAATACTTGACAAATGAGGAACATAATCTCTTTCTTTCCAGTAAGCTAACAATAAAAGTAACTTTGTACTCCTAAGATGCAAATACTGATAGAATATATCTACTAGATTTGATTCGGACACGTAGTTTTCCTGGATCAATTTAAGAACAGATTTTAATTGCTGGTCATTGAGAGTCTTCCTGTCATTTGATCAGGTGCTTGTTTAGTCTGTGTGCTTTAATTTACAAACCTCACTTTTAGAAACCATAAAATTGAAAACATATATGTATCAATGTGTTTCCTCTATGCAAACAAAAATTTGTTTCATTTGTCTTCTTGATCTTATTCGTATGAGGGCTGTACACCTGGCTAGCTTTTTAACATTCTGAAATTCTGAAACCTAGAGGTAATGATTGCATGTACCTGTTCAGTAGACATATTTATCAATATATTCTCATTTTTTACAATGTTTTCTGTTTCTATATATCTAGCGACGGGTATAGTCCACTGCGAACCACTTGAGCTGCCAAAGTATCGTAACAAATTTTGTATTCATGCTGAGAATGTGGAACTCAGCGATAAAAGGGCCTGTCTGGATCTGGGGTTTTCCTTCCTCGGCTACGTTCACACATTTCCAGATCTCTGTCTACATGAATGAAGAAAGAGAAACTGATTCTATATACTTTTATATTATAACGATTGCTTTGTAATATTATAGTAAATATATTACATCATATAAGTTGTTTATCCAAAGGAGTGAATCCATCCTGAATAAAAAACTTTTTGTGAATTTATATTTACTGGTGTTATGCACAAAAAAAATATCATTTGCTTTGCTTTCCATTTTCATGTTCAGTCTAGAATGATGTGAAATGGTTCTTTTCTATTTACAGAGACAATGCATACAAATTCATACAATAATTTTCTCGTATTGCTACTGATATATGTAATAGTGTAATATATTTTCCTCTCCTTTTAAAGTTCATGAATGTGTCTAATTTTGGCAAACAACCCTTTATTGTTTTCAGAGGAGAGTAAATTATGTTCAAATTCTTCTTTAAAATAAGACAATGGTGGTTAGCAATTTTGTGCAAAAATGTGACACTATTAGTCAAAATATGAAAACGTATGAGTGGCCAGCCCTTACATTGTGCATAGACACTGATGGTCACTGCACGACAATATTGATCAGTACAATACCTGCAAGACTAACTGTCAAATATTACGAACACTACATGAGTCAAGTTTGGTCAAAGTATTTTTCAAAAAAGCTGCTGTATCTTTGGCCTTCAAGATTATATGAGAAAACACTATACTTGTGATCATTGGTGCAAAAACACCAATGACATTCTAATAGCTGTTCTAGAAACAAAATATTTCAACAGAAACGAAGCGCATCATATTAATTAATATATCAATTCCCTATCAGTATATTAATATGGGGTTATTATGTTATAAAGACCTAAACTATATGTACACTCTGAAACGTTATAAACAATATTAACTATCATTAGAGACAAGATAGATAGTTATTGCTTTCAGTATTAAATATGAAATTACAATGGCAGACGTTAACAATGGAATATAGCACTTTACGATAAATCACAAAGGCAAAAATTCCAAAAAACATGACTAGACTTAATGGATGGGCTGCATGAAAAAAGCTATCTATCTAATCTGCTGCCAAAATTTCCTTGATAAATATATTTGCCACCCTGAAATAATAATGTTTCACGGAGATTATCTAGAGTTTTTGTTACCTTTAAGGCAAAGTAAATATAAATTAATTTTGCAATCCACATTTCAAGTATCCGACAAATGAAACAGTTATGGTTACCACGTCTCTAATATAATACAGTGTACGGTGTTTTTCCGCTTCGTGAATATTTGCTGACCCGTAAAGCAATAAACACCAAATATTTTTGCCTTTTAAAGTCAGTGATACTATTTCGAATCTTTGCGTGTGAGTGGAGTGATAGGTGAAATACAATATATCTTTCTTGTCATTTATGTCAGACGTCAGAAATGTACTCCACTTCTCCTTAGGACGATTCTTTGTGAATTCAGAAGTATTTAACATTTTGAGAGAAAAATACGATAAAATGGTTCCAATAATCTAGTATTACTGTTTATGTTACTTTAATTCTTTACTATGACGCAGTTATTGTTCTTAAATTGGTTTTCGCACATATAAATCCTAATGGACCAACTTTCATTACCTTTTTGGAGTAAACAACGTTAAGATCTTAACGTTTAAACTTTAAAGTTGTTAGGTTAATTTTATAGTATACACAGCTTCGAGTATAGACAAAATATTCCAAATCATATTGAGTAGATTAATAAGCAGCTAAACAGAATTGGCCCTAAGACAACAGCAAAATATAATGGGTTTGCAATTAGGTTACGTAACTCAAAAGGAATTGATTTAGATTGCAAAGCAGTTGAAATTTGATGTTGCTAAATTAGGCAATCAGAATCAATATAATTATTGTAAAACATGTATAGATTCATCGCTGCGATTCAACAAAGATCAAAAACATTTTACAAAATTTATTACTTTCCTTAAAAGGTAGAGATTATATCTTCCCGTTTCTTCTTTCATTTCTCCCGCAATGCACTGTATATCCTACTCTATTTAAGACACATATCTGAAGCTATGAGATTTGACATATAAAATGTAGCTTTTAAACTGTTGTATGATTCTTGGTACGATATAGTTAATTCACTTTCAAAATTGAATATCTGAATGTCTTCAGGGAGGACATCTATACGTCGCTTATGTCATCTTAGTGCTTAGTATATAAAATTCATTGGGCATTCGAAATAAACGCTTCGACTTTGTCCCAGAGATGGTCACTATTTGGAAATAGTTGACATTTCTATCCAATAGTCATGTCTCAGAATGATTGATATGAAACTAAACCAGAAGTGTTGGTATATCCAATACACGCACTCGATAATACTTGTGAATTTGCCGGTTTATCATCGCTTGGAAACAGATAATATCAACACTTTTGAAGCATACAGAGGTTGAATGATATAAGATGAGATTATACAAATTCAGAGTACTGACCCTGAAGAAGTAAACGTATTGTTTTTTTTTTGTCATCAGTTTCAAACTGTTGAGATCCCCAGACTCAAACAATTTAAATATTTGAAGAGCACGACTAGAACAAATTAGAAATATAACCCGCAAAGATCTCGGGTTATGCCATTGATGCTAGGGACTTGACCATAACTCATACATTGGAAACTGTCATGATTCCTATCGTATTAGCATCAAATGAGATATATACATTTCAGGCACTGGAAACTTTGCCCTGGATGAAATCACAACCCTAGCCATTTAGACTGGAAGAGTGCTGATATTCCATATATCGTTTGCATACCTGGAAGCAGTTTCTTTTCATTTCACTTTGGATTGCATAGAATGTGATGATTACCCATGAATTCGACCAGAACGAAAAATTCACAAGTACAACAGCCCATATGCGTCTTGTAGATAAATGTGAAATCAGTGTGCATAGACCCTTGTGTAATTTTGAATATAATCTTCAATATTATTATCCTTAGGAGGTGAGCTGAAACTATCATATTTGCTGGATGATGTTTTATAACTTTTAACAGGATTTGCTTACGTGATGTATTCTGATACGTACATGCAATATTTGATAATCTTGTTACTTAACATCTGCTGGTCGCTTCACATATTACAAAGTTCGATGCCAATTTCAAAATCATGACTATACGCTTTGAATTCGTCATTCAATATGCAGATATCATCAACCATTGTGACAATGATGTTCGACTTGTGTGTTTTGAATATGTGCATCTTAGCCGCAGTTGAGGTGTAATCTACATCAATTTTATCCCATCCCCTATAGCGCTATTGAGATTGTAATGCATAAATAGGTAAACGACGTAGTCATGCTCCTGTTAACTGTCCAAGAAAGCTATTCGCAAGTTCAACTTGACAACAATATCGATTTCTAAGAAGTATTCCCGTTAACGTACCGAAACATTAGAATAATATTACATTTTCTGAGGTAGTTGTATCTGTGTAGGTCTAGAATCTGTTTGCTAAGAAACCAACCATTTAAGGACTTCTCGTACAAAAATAACAGCGGGGAATGAAACTTGTATTCTTCCTTGCAAAATTACATAGCCAGTCTATGAGATTAATTACGCCGAGAGACAAATCTCTTGAACCCAGTTTAACCTGCACATTACAGTTATACTATCTTTTATCTTATGTTTCAATGCGAACTGAATATTATTTCTTGAGTCTTTTTAATAATGTTCTATAACTTTCCCTAAATTTGACGCCATTTTTTGAAAAGTAGAGTTGCGACCTTTTCAGTTATTATTTTTCCATACTTCTCTGTCGATATGTCGGAGGTAAATTAGATTCATGTTACCCTTCTACACTTTGACAGATCGAGTAGTTATACTTGTGCTTGGTTCATGCCATATCTATTGGACATCACGAGTTCTCTCATTTATTGTTTATTGACGCTAACCAATAGCTTGGCGCACTGAACTTCGGCCGTAATTTGTGGATGCAATTGACCCCAAAAGGATAATTTGTACATTTAACATCGAATGCATTACTACGTTCCAGAGGGAAGCAATTACGGTTCTCTTTGAGTGAAAGGTATTTGTACAAACACTGACCGGTAAAGAAAAATCGCTTATTGACCATTATATTCAGTTGCATGCTCCACTTGTCTCGATCATGTAGGAAAACTTAATTTTGATTGCATGCTGTGGTTTACATTCTAATCCAAAGAATATCAGAGACCCAAGCACATTCATATTTGCTTGTTACTCCAAGGTGTATAAAGGACAATCACATTGAAACCTGGGCTAGTGAAGATGCCTTCCATGCCAATTCTGACATTCCTATGCAGCTACACATATTAGGAATAAATTTTACTATTGGTAATCAAGATATTAGTCATTAGTAGTTACCACATAGATCAGCATATATAGGGCTCATCCAGTAAGATTTTCATTTACCAGACATAAAAGAGGGATAAGATAAATTGAGCTTTCAATTTGAAACACTTGCCGATAAATCCCACAATCCCATCACTCAAGAAATCGCTTGTTTTGTCAACCGTTGTATAAATCCGTATAAAAACTGCTATACTTTTCGAAGAACGCACTACCATGTATTTTTCAACAAATTGGTAATATCAGTAGATACTCTCTAATTATCAGATAAATTAATGTAAATGCATAAAAATCCACACCATTTGAGACTTCGATGATCATTTAAATTAGTCACGTGACCATATCTTTTGTTAACAACGTATTTTTTCATGGCAATGAAAGGGCTATGTACTGCATCGATGATAACTCTTTTTAAATGGAATTTGAACCCTTTCATGTTATACACAGTGTTTACTTTAACCTTTATCGACATTTCTAATCTATAAAAATGCATAATAAAATGTTGAAAATAAACGCATTCTGTTAAATTTCAACAATATTTTTTTTTTCAAAATTAATTTCAGTATTATTCAAACAAACAATAGTGATATCTCACATGGAAGATTGAATTGTTAATAACTGAACAAAGAAGTTTCTTAATTTCCAGAATTGCAGACAGTAAAACTGGGCATCATCTGCATTGAAGGTAGATAGGTTACTTTCAAAATGAGTCAATGTTAAGCATTTTCAGTAAACAATATTTTGTTCCGCAATTTTTGATTGCACTATCCCAACTGCATGGACAAAACAAAACAATCTGCTTAAGTATTGCCTGTTTATATATACATACCCATCTTAATTTTGAAAAAATTAATTAAAACAACATGAAAATAGTGCCACATAATTATTTGCTAACTTCTTTAACATTGTACAGTTCAAAATGCATTATTTGTTTCAACTAGAGCACAACGGTACCATAATAATCGACTGATACGATGTATATAATACTACATCTAAAATTTAAACTTTATAAATGAGAACTAGAATGTACAAAGAGCGTTATTTTTGAAATATTGCTAATTCACATTGAAGCTGATTAGAAAGTAAGAAGAAGGGTAAGTATTGTATCGCTTTCTCTCTGATTTGAACGCACTTTTACAGTAATTTCATCCCCTCCAAAAATATTTATGTAATATGTTTTCTATGTTTTCCTAAATGTCATTTTTAATTATATTTGTTTATTCACTTCTGTATCTTTCCTACAATTTCGATTAAATATTTCACATTCAATGTCCGTTATGCAAGAACATGATATACGTTTAAATTCGTTCTCAAAATGTGATTCTATGTTCTAACAGCAGAGAGGCCGAACCCCCAAAATTTCAGAAGGTTCCAATTGTTAAAAAAAAGACTTCTTCCGAAACCGAAAAATACATAGATATAAAAACCAAATCCAGGTTTATATAAAATGAGATTATCTTATCATTATAGTTAATTTTGTTACTATTTATATCGATGTATTCAGCCATCCCAACACACACAAAAACAACTTTATTTAACGAGTATCATTCTAAGTTGTGGGAGCAGACTCTCTGCTGCTATAAGAAAATTTTTTGTTGAACTAGTCCAAACAAAATTTCTAATTTATGTATATTCATCTCACCGGTGTTCCAAGTTTGATGAATATTTCTTAACATGTGTGTATCAGCGACATTAAATACAGCAAGAATATTACAATTGTCTCTTCTTACTTTTGGAATTTGTGTATACCGTTGAGTAAACTAAATTCCATCAGTATTTTTATGTCTCCCACGAGAAAATATTAGCACCGACACAATCTATCAATCAAAAGATAAAAAAAATATTGGATATTTTTGGGATTAGCCTTTTTGTCTAGCATTACATCACCGTAAATAACAAAGTTGTTGATGTTTCCGTCGAGGTCATCAACACTCGTTACATCATTAATATCTACTATAAAATCAACAATGTCTTTTATCGCCTTTACGTTTTCATTAAAATATTTCAGCACATCATAACAGCGCTGATCGTCAACCGACGGTGCAACTAAATATAATTCATTCCATCTCGTCCATCTCAATTTTAGATTAAGTAGCAATTTGTGTTTTCCCCAGATCCCAACGGACCTATTATTATCATACGAATACAGTTTAGAAGCGCTGGATAATCTTTGACTGGTTCACGTGATCGTGTTCCTGAAAAACCAAATGCATCCATTTATATTTTAAAATTATGGATCTAAGAATGAATTTCGTTTTTTGTCTAGATATAAATAATAATAAATATGATCATTAATGTGATCTCCACGGATGCATCTGACCCAAATACACTAATATCAGTGCCAAAGCAACTTAATCGTAGTTTTCTCATCTCTTATGTGTCCGGTATTAATTTGTGTCTCAATCTAACAAAAAAAGATTTAGCACTACACGACAGGATGTATTTTGCCGAGGATGTGTTTGGTCCTCCCGATCAAACAATAAAAATATTTTGGAAAAATACCGACACAATCTATCAATCAAAAGATAAAAAAAATATTGGATTTTCTTTCGGGGGTTTTTGGACAGAAATTAACCCTATAATTTCGATTACATCGATATATTTACAAATACGCTAAATAATCAATATGGAAATTGATGTCATAAAATATAGATGATTTGTTCTCTGATCCACTTATTGATATATACACGTATGTAATAAATAATCTCCCGGAGCGAGATCAAAGGCAAAAAAATGGAAAATAAATTGTACCGAATATTATTTTTTGGTGATATATTTAAGACCGCCGCATTCAATTTGCGACTGTTGAAATGGGTTATGAGACAAACATATTCAAATGATCATTATTAGGGATAAGATATGTACGGTGTCACTAGATGTATTAAAAACATTTTTGGATTGGTTGTTATTGAAAAATACAGCTGTGATAATGCGTGGTGATCATGGTCAACCACCACCATACATCGGTTTTTCTCTGTATGATTCATTAAAGCAATCTGTAGATTATTAGGAAGAAATTAAAACTGATCATAAAGCGCTCGATCCAAAATTATGCGAGATAAAAAATTAATCAGATTACAGTCGGATACAATCCAATGTGAAATAACACGTAAAATAAATTAAGAAACAAACACAAATGATTTATGGGCAGTGAGGAAACCAAACGATTTGATAGTGGCAAGTAGAAAGATAGTCAGAGACACACTTCAACAGCAGTTGTTTCAATTACATCAAGAAATATTTTCAGGATTGCCTGTACCATTATGTTATAGACCAGCTGATACACAAAGACAGAATATTGAAGTTGATATTCCAAGGTGCCTGACAAAGTCAGGGACAGATAAACAGACTCGTATTAAATGATATTTTTTTTTGTATGAGGTATATAACGGATTGAACAAGGAAGGTCTTGTTATTGATCATATTGATTCCAATCCTAAGAACAATTTTTTAGATAATTTGCCAGCTGTTACAAGTGAAAACACTAAACGAGGTGGGACTGGAAAATATGTGGAAAAAAAACCCATAAAATCATTTAACACAGGAAAAAGGAGCAAATAATATCCAAATCAATGCATGAAGCCGGAAAATATTTCGATATTTGCGAGCCCTCAATACTAAAAGTAGCAGAAGGGGTATATCGGTCAGCGATTTCCAGAAGAAGTGGACAAAAAATTCAATTTACAATATGTCTAAATTCTATTTTGTATTATATGTATACAATACCAAGTGGGAATAACTCGTGTGGGTATGTGTGCGGCTTATGAAAGAGTTTCAGATCTCAGTGGTTCTTTTGATTCGCTGTGTCACCTGATCTCAATCGGTTTTATTCCGATTACTCCGTTGGATGGTTTTCACTGTCATGAATCTCAATGGTGATAATCAATTATTAGTTTTGTAAGAAAACGAATCAAATACCTAGTATTTACAAACAGTTGTATTCTTTTTTTGATGTTTTTCACGTATTCGGTTTTCTTTAAAAGCTGTAAAAAATCATTTTAAGTACATAAAACAATATAAATAACACACGTCTGTTATTGGCTTCATGTATTAGTTAGGTTATATACCATATCGTCTCTCTATATGTTGGGGCTTTAGCACGAAGCTCAAGTCATTAACCAATCATAGATCACACTGCATCGTGGTCTGAATGTCTTTTGGATTCAAACCGGGTTGATTTTGTAGGTTTATGATTGGTTTAATGTTTGAGTGTAGGACGGGTTTTCGACTTGACTATATTAGGATGTATAGAGTAAATTTAGTTTGCTGAAGATCGTCAGCTGTTAGTGCTGGTTTGGTAGACACTTTTCGGAAGAACAAAAATGGGTACTGATTGTAGTGTTACGATATATGATTGATGAATTAGGTGAAGTAATTATAAAATACTTCAATAACTGATTTTTAAAGACTTGGCAGAATAATGATCGGTAAATTTACCCAAGGCGGACGTTATGAACACAAAAGACATTATACAAGAATGATTATGGACGATGCTAAACTTGATTTTATAATTTCTGATGCAACAAATATAAATAAAATTGTAAGTAGAAAGTAACGCTTATTGGTTTAACAGAACTAACTTAGGTACAATTGTTTGATACATGATAACGAGTAACCGTAGTTTACCCATTTAATGAGTTTACAATGTTCAGGTATGTTTGCATGAATGCATTATCGATGATTTACAGATTTTCTAAAACCGTGATTAGAATCACTAAAGATTCTTTCAAATTAAAAATAGTGTTCAGAATTGCTGATTTAATGTTTTGTTAAGCACTGCTTACGATATATCGTGGGTCAAATGGAGAATAAAAACACAAGAAAATTTACATCAGTATTATGAATATACCGATGCTGAAATCAAGGGTATTTATTAAAACAATAATCAATTATTAAAATTATCACCTGCTTCGTTAGCGTATGATCCTGTGACTAGACATAATACAGTTTGTATCAATTAACCGGGATGTTCTGGTAAAAGCTAATGTGTTCTAATTATTTCGATAGAATGGAGATAATTGAACTTCTGAACGAATGGCTGAAACAAACATTACAAGTATCATCATTTGGAATGATTTATGCACATTATCAATATATATATATATATATATATATATATATATATATATATATATATATATATATATATATATATATATATATATATATATATATATATATATATATATATATATATATATATATATATATATATACAGCTGTGATACTATTGTCTCCGCTTGAGTGCCTGAATGGATTTTTATATTATTATAGCCAATTAACTGATGATCAAAGAGCACTGGATACAGAATTATGTGAGCTTAAGAAATTCATCAGACAGCAACCGAAAATGCGCGATATAATTTCAGAAATAAATGTAAACTAATTTTTGAATTTTGGAGACGCTATGATTTTATAGTTGCATGTAGAATGATAGTTTGTCATACACTTCAATAACAATTATGTTTGTTAAATAAAGGAAAGATTTTAAATATACCGGTTCCATTATGTTATCGCTCAGCACATAAATGCAACCAAAATATTGTAATTGATATACTATGATCGTTAGTGAAACAATATCTTGTATTAAATTGTATTGTTTTAGTTTCTGTCAGTATATGTGGACAATACACAATGGACGCAAGGTTACGCAAATACAGTCCATTCATCTCGAGGATTATCTATTTCTGATACGGTTGTTTGGGTTGTTGAAGATCGTATCGAATGGTCAAATTTAGTTTTTCTCACAGTGTCTTGAGTTAGAAGGATATCTCATTTGCGGAGGATTATTGTACATTTTACAGAAACTGCTAGCATCAATAGTGAAATTGCTAGCGATGATAAGGAATGGATAAAATATCCGGTTGCAAATAATGTGTCAAAAATAAACACAACCTTGATCTTTCCGCTGAATTTATCATGACATTACAACAACGATAGAATAATCATTGTGGACTTTGTAACACGATAATATTATGGCAATATTCAAATAATGACCTACAATATTTTACCGTAGATGGACTTGATAGTAGTCTTGGTCACATACGTGGAAATATAATGCTCATCTGTCTTGAGTGTAATCGACATTGAGGCGCAAGTTAAGTGAATGTGGTGGTAATTGTGGAAATCTTCATTGAGGAGCAGTTGAATCTAATCTGTCAACTGCAGGTCTACCCGCAGATCTTACTATACTTTAAGTTGTATATATATTTACACTCTGAACAGGATCAGTCGCTCCTTTTTACCAGCTTCAAGTTTATCGTGTTCATATACATATCTTACGGTAACACTGCCTAATCCTGGTTGTTTTGCACAGTCATATCGTTGTATTTGTATATGGTTTTTGTGATTGTATTCGTAAGTTTCATAGCTATTCAACGAGTAACTTCGTTATTTTATGCAGTTATCACACTCGGCAGTCGTGCAACCCATTCATGAGATCCCTATCTTTTCAGATTTTGTTTATGGGTATTTACTATGCATATTGATATCCAAATAATTGTTCAGTGAGTGTTTGATTAAATCGTTCCACGACTGCTTGATCAAAAAGAATTGCGATATCTCATCACCTGAATTTCACGTCATGTTTTTTTTTATTTTATCAAAGATGATACTGCCCTCAGAAGGTCCTCGCCAAAATCAACCTGTAGTACTTCTCCCCGTCGCATGGGTCCTTGTCATTAACTCGTAATTTGTACTTACCTGATCGATGTTTATTGGTTTAATTGTATCATGCGGTAAAATTAAAATATCCGCCTGATGTATATAATTAAGAGTGCTGACATTAAAATGTGCTTACTGAAAATATATAGGTGTCGGTAGATAACATTGCCATATTGCTTGTCGTTCTAAACAATTTACAACTACAGAACATGTAACATTTGCAGCATCGTCATGTTTACTGATAGATACCCTAACTGTCCAATATCCTCTTGGACTACAATGAATCAATTCTGTTATTTTATAATAGGTTCATTAATTACCGTCCACGATGATAGTTAACCTTTCAACGCAGATATTACCAACCAATAAGCGAATGATTCTCTGAAAAATTTTATTATGGAATTTATCGAATGAATGAATCAGTTTCACGTCTACAATAAATTGTTGTTGTAAATATGTTTTATACAATGCATTACGACGTCACATGCTTGATCAATGGCATGTATTGGATACTTTCCAGGATTGGATGATCCTGAGCGTCACGTGATGTATAAAGTCAGCTTCCAGAAAACCCAAAGAATGCAATCATGACAATATAACGAGAGCATCAAAAGAATCTACATGGCATGTGTGTCTTTGTATCATGTAAACGCACAAAAAGTATGAGATCACAGTCTGCAAATGTGGACACTACATAAATGAAGTTTGGAATATTTGCAATATGTTGTTGTTGTAAATCTAGTTTAAATGAGGCATCATGAGCATCACATGCATAATCAATGGCATGTATTGGATACTCTCCAGGTTTGGATGATCTTGTTGGTCAAGTGATATATAAAGTCGGGTTCCAGAAAACCCTAAAAATCCAATCATGTTAATACAACGAGAACATTAAACGAATCTACATGGCAAGTGTGTATTTGTATTATGTCAACTCACAAGAAGTATGATATCACAGTCTGCAAATGAAGTTTGAAATATTTACAGTTACGTCTCTGTACTGTTATTGAGGAACCAAGGCCTACAACAATGCTTTGGAAACAAGTGGAACAACAAAGATTGTTGTAAGCAAACATTATATTCATGTATGTAGCCAACTGGAAAAACGGGTGATGTTGACTAAGCATACTTTACAGTAGACAACTGAAAAGTGAAAGATCATGCCCATTTAACTCTAAAGTAAAGATGCAGGCATCTGTTCAATGTAATTAAAATTATTAGTTTACAAAATATACCTCTTTTTATTCATGGTTTCTATCACTGCCATTTTCATTTAATTATCAAGAAGCATTTCCATTACCAAAAAATGAATACAAATATAATTCGCTTAGTGAAAATTTTAGTATTCATCCACCAAAAATTCGGAGCGAAAACCACAAAGAAGCTTACGTTAAAAGAACGGTTAATGCACCTTGCTGAACATATAATTGATGATAAATTCACGTACACATAAAACAAACATAAAATAATATTGGGGACATGGATACCTGAAATTCGAAAACATATATGTATCCAATGCCAATATATTATTGTTTGAAAGATATTATGAGACTGAAAAGGCAGTTATTGTTTCGATCATGAATTATACCAGAGGATTACTTGTAGTTAAAAGACGCATGCCCAGCTAAATATTTATGGTGTTCTTGAAGACGTCTACATGAACGTCTACATGAAGAAAGGTACTTTATGTTGTGTTTAATGTTTGAAACATTTTAGCTATATATGTACAACACAAAGCCATGCTCATATTAAATATAATATAATTTTATGAATTTAAACTCAAACACGTTATATTTTTAAATGATAAGACGAAATATAGATTAAATAAATGGTTAAATATATTAAAAATTGTATTGATATGTATAAAACTACATTAAAAATTACATACTTTCGAAACATAAAAAGTCTATTCTTTACAATTATACTTAACCGTTTTTGAATTGTTCAAGGATGAGTTAAATAGTTAATAATTACAAGAATTTTATGTGAATTTAAAAAAACGCTATATTGACAGATATATTAAGGATCACGTCAGAAGTATTTACATAATCGAAGTATAAAAACGCATCGATATTGGAGGCGTTAAAATAGTATGACGATATCAATCACTTACTGGTGTTTTGAATGGCTAAACCACGTGCTGGTAATGATTGGAAAAAATGTAAATGTTATTTTAAAACATATATTGTCTACATCACCTTGAGAAAAAGTCATAAAAGCATCGTGGTATTTTGATGAAAAGATAAGATATTACGTTATATTCATTGATTCATTGATCTATATTTTGCTAAATCAAATGAGGCGTTGAATGAAATTGCAGATCAAAAGCATATTATTCAACATATACGCGTGTTAAAAATACATTGAAGTCAAACTTCCTTTATATAAGAGTGAATACCAAAAACACCAAACATTAGACTACTCAAACAAGTCGAAACATATTTTTCAAAATGTTACTTTCGTTCAAAAATCGTATCATATAAAGGCACAAACTTTGCTTCCTACAAACAAAAGGAGAAATAATGTATTTTGTCATGTTCATCCATATCTCCTTCTTCCTATAAAATGAATATATAAAACAATTAAAAAAACTATTGCCTCAAAATATCTACAAGACATGTTTATTAAACATTTAACTGACTTTTATTTCCTTGCTCAAGACAAACATACTTTAATTTATTTGTTTTTGTGATGATCGATTATTTTGTAATGATGTTCCTTCCAGTTACGTATTTTCATCATTTTCAGAGTTATATAATCTATTCATGTGCATTCAACGGTTTCTATTTTGAACAAACCAAGACATTTATCCATAGGGAAAACTGTTTTTATCAAGACATTGTGCTTAAGATATGTATGAAAGACTGTACGGTACACAACTAAAAACTTAAAGATCATGATCATTCAACTGTAACTTAGCTAACTGGTCCATAATATTTCTAGAGTAATTTGAATTACAAAATAGGAACAATATGTTCCACCATTTTGATCGGATTTCTAAAGAATTAACAAAATCATTGTTTCTGGAACACCTGCCAACTTCTAACTGAATTGCATAAGGACTACCTAAAGTCCTTACGTTTCTGTGCGAATGGCGGTTTCAAATAAAACGGTTAAATATTGTGTTTTTATTATGCAATTAAAATTCTAAATAGTAACAGTAGGAATATGTACCGTTTTGGGCAGAATATTAAGTTAATATATAAACATTATTTGCCATTGGTAAATCTTGAAAGGATTCTGGAATCTGGTATATTATATTCCTTGCCTACTTCTTAAGTATAATTTTTCAGCCCGACGAATTAGACCCTAACTGATTGCTGAAACTTTCAGTAGTGCATAATAATAATATATTTGTGTTCTTAGGATGGTGAATTTCAAAAAATTTGATTTCCTTCCGTGTTGTATTAACTCATTAAAATGTTATAGCTTCAAGAAGATAACAAGGCATTATACACAGCAGCGAAATATTGCATGAAAATAACAGCATTTGCATAAATATCATACAAAGCCCAAAGGCAGAAATAGCTGATATATGCTTTCCATAGCTAGGACTTTAAACTTTGAGTTGTTTGAACATATATAGAAAGCAAGAACTTGAAGACGAATGACGTGCGTTTAACAATGATTGGACTGACAAGTATTTTTTTTTTAATGATGTTGGAGTGAAAGCTATGTGTTTGATTTATCAAGACACCATTGCCGTTTTCAAGGAGTTCAATTTGAAACGCCACTTTCAAACTAAGCACGGTAACTTCGGAAACAAATTATCAAAACAAGAACTGCAAAATAAAGAATCTGAATAAATTTGCCAGAAAGATGGTTTTGTTGTTTGCATCAACCAACATTTGTGAGCAGACTTTCTCTACTATGAAAGTCAACAAATCAAAAAACCGATCGATTCTCATAGATTTAAAAATTCACTTAGTTTTAAAGATCAGCACGAGCAACTTGTCAACAAAGTTTGAAAAACTGGTCAATGAATGTGATCAGTTGTATCATTTACATTGACTCTGTTTATGTTACTCTATTTATCCAATACATGTGTTTCGTTTGATTTTTAAGTTTTCAAATATTAACAACATATTTACGACTGAAAATTAATTCTGATGTTATTTAGAAAAACCTTTAGTTTTTGCTATTTCAAGTATTTTTTTTTTTACTTAATGAACTATGAGGCCCGCTAAAGTTGTACATTTGTGTATGCGGCCCATACACTGGAATGTTTGTCCACCTCTGCTTTAAACTGAATAAAATATGGCTGGGTATCTCTAATTAATGTTCTTATAACTGGTGCAACTTTTATTTAAAACATTTTCTTTGTTCAAACGCTATGCCTCAGAAAGCATACCAAGTTACAACATTAGAGCTTAACTGTCCTTGATGTCAACTTAACGTTTGGTCATGACTTGTTCACATGATTAGTATTCTTGACCTAAACCTTATACATCGTAACTTGTACGTCAAATGGTATCTTCCTTGTCTCAAATGCATTTAATTTGTGCGTTAATTGAGGTATGAGATCTAAAATTTACATACTTTTTGTGGATGTAAGTGATAAAGAAGTCAAGACATTTGTTGTAAAACATTACCTTTTAGTGTCCGTAACCTTGAACTTAAAACTTGTTACCAAATATCAACATATGTCTTCTTTATTTTAAGAGTACGTGATTTACACATTTATATATCGAATAGCGTAAATTAGTCGTGTGGAATGTGTTTCTTTTTTAGTATCTGCGATTTAGCCATTAAAGTTTGGAACCCCACATTCTAAGGTGTATTTTGTGCGCTAAACATAATCTACTTGTCACATTTGGTAGCGATAGAATTTGAAGAAGTAACATATGATATAAACGGTGATCTTCATGCTTAAAACGTTGAACCAAACCTTTTTCAGAATGTAAACATTCAATACCATCTGAAATAACAACTACATTTTTTGTGATACTATCTCTATACTTGCGAGCAGTACTCAGCCATATTGTGTGTGTGGGAAAAACTAAATCATAACTGACACATGGAAAATGTTCGCACTGAAAAGTAGGAATACATATTATGATCAAAATATATGAAATCATCTTTCTATAAGGCTGTTATCTGCACTGCATATTACTTTCGGCTATTACAACAATATTAGGTTGATTTGTAAATACTTTGCTTGTGCTTACGACGCGTTATTTATGTTGCTATGACTCCATTAGCATACATAATGTGCTAATTGATGGACAATGAACTCCAAAGCTGCAGACATAACTTCACAAAATATATGAAAAGATTAAAATACAAACCCTGGTTCTAAAATAATTCATTGATATGTGAGATATGTGAAGAACACAAATATGTAAAAAAAAACGTTTCAAAGCTTTGTAAGCTATAACAAAAATTATGTCAACTGTTTCCGACACATAAAACGTTGTCTATTTCATTGCTATGGAGTGAATCATAAAATGAACGGTAAAGGGGTTCTACATCAATACGTATGCCTTTCTCAAGCTCGGTTGCTTATCAGGTCAGTCACATCGTCACTTAAATAATGACCTGTACCAATACTCGCTCATTTTGTCTTAAAATATATATTTCATATACGAAAAACGTACATTTAAACCAAACGGATACAAAGCTTTCAACCGAAAGGTTTATCGAGGTCATCAAATAAGCATTTAACTCCTCTGGCTAGGGTTAGTTTCGGCTAGAGGGAAATTGATGATGGTGTATCTGAATCTCATCTCAGAAGTTTGCATATACTTTTAGTGAAATATTTAACACGTTAAATATGAAGTAAACATCTAAACATAATATAAATATAAAATCATGTGATATAAAAAAATCCCAATATTGATATCGATGATTTCGGGCAATGATATAATAGATATTTATAGTTATATGTCAAGTAATTCTTCCTTAGACGACTCGGTGGTAATCATGATGCCATCTGCAGGTATGAACGATATATATTATGTAACGACAACGTATTGTAAATAGATTTTTATATTTACTTTGCTTCAATTTCTTTTTGTTTGGGTGGAAAGCGTTTAATATATCGTTCAAATGTTTGGTGTTTTGTTTTGAAAAGAATCTTGGAGTTTGTATTTAGTATCTTTAAGTAGAATGTTTGACAAAACAGTTAATTTTGAATGCAAATGCAAGTTATTTAGTTCTGCGGGTTATAAATTGAGTTGCTAGAAAGTTTGCAAAGTATTGCATTAAAGGTTCTTTTTTCTTTTAAGTAGGATGCAAACGAGAATTTAAAAATCAATTTACATTGAAACATAACTGAAGGTGAGTTTTCGCAGATTATGTAATCAACGGGAGAAGCACTATTAGTATAGAAAACTAGATTACACAGAGCATTAGTAAGTATGAAGGTTTCTGAAACACCTGTCAACACCTTCGCATGAATTCCACTTACAGACTTAGGGCGCACTAGACAGGATTATATAACTTCCTTTCATTTTTGTTTGTACGACGGATTCAACTAAAAACGCTAAAGATTCTTTCACATTGTGTGATTGAACGCTTAAATTTAATAACAACAGGATTAAAAACCTGTTTGGGCAAATCACATATAGCACAATTGTATTACATTTGGTAAGTGAACACGATTTCGCTAATTTCGAAACTCAGTTTCTTCTATTTTGTATTAAGGTTTTATAGTATGTTTTGTGCGTACATTTTGTCATTCCGTTTTTAATTTGTTTCTTGATGTTTATTTTAAAGATACTAAACAATCAATTTGATATCTGAAAAAGCAGTTCAACATTTTTTTCGCTGTCCTTTCAAATAGATATCATTCTATTTAAAGGTGATGATGTATTATAATTGTTCTCAAGTATATATCTCCATATTTGTATTTTATTTTATTTGCATCATTTCAGTCAATTATGATATTTATATGATTTGACAGAGAACAAACATGTATTTCAAGCTGGGTTGTATTAAACAAGAAACAAATGTTTGTTATTGTACTCATCTAAATATAATGCGTAATATAGTTGCGTGACACAGATAGATAATAACTTGAGAGTCACGTCAGTGTCACATATGATTTTGAATTTCTCGCCAAACTTAGTTATAGGTGAGCCATATGTGACGCAGTCTGGCTCAAGTTTCAGAAAAGTATCTTCATTAATTTATCAATGGTCTGCACTGGATATACCATACCATGTAAAGTTTCCTATCGTGTATGTCGTGTCTTTAATGGTGTATGAGACACATTGAATTGATAAATGAGAGAAAGATGGACAGACAGAAAGATATAATCCCCACCTTATAAAAGATACACAGGGGTAAATGTCATGTTTCGTATAAATATTTAAACATTATGACTAATAATTGATATTATTTAAAGGTTTAAATTATTTTCGATGCTTAGGGAAAAATATATGCAAAAATATAAAAATATACGCATTTCATGAAATTGTATCATGAAATACGAAAGAAGCTACACAAATTAACGGTACTATCACGACTTATTTTCATTTTGCTATAGATACATCTGGCAAGGCGGTTTTTCACAAGAAGATCCGAGATACAGATCTTTTATCACTCTACTTGACAAAAGTCATCAGCTGTTATGAACAGATCATTTGTTCAGTTATGTATTCTTTCTTCTGTACGCTATTTATAAAGCTAGGATATTGACTGATATAATTAAATGTAGTATCACTTCTCCTCGCCAAATGTTAGTATCATTCAAATTAGTCAAGGTTTCGCAATTCATAACAGAAAGAAAAAGAAAGAATAATTCACCTAACTCTCGACCTATATCTGTTTGCTTTATTTTATTCACCAAAGATTGAAATACATGTCCGCATGCATAGTTTCTGACATATAAACTGTCTTGAATCACAAACATGTTTCTGACAAAAGTATTCATGATAAATTGCATTAACGAAGCCTAAAGAATAGTGGCTACCAGTGATCGAATCGGTCGAACTCACTCAGAGAACCGTTGAATTTATTAAAAAGCATTCCTTTTGCCTGGTCATTCGGTGTTTGTGTAATAGTTATCTGCGTGTAAGTTTTCTTCCAGCTATGTTACTTGGTTTAGATCCGAATCATTGTATTGGTAACTCGATTGGTAAATGTTTCAAGGTCGTCCTGTTGGCTCTACATTTGTGCATCTTCTGTTTCTACTGTTTATCAAAGACTTGCCGATGTATTAATTGTATATAACTAGTATCAATATGTATATGTGGTCGAAAATGTGCTCGCGTTTCGCTGCCGCGTACAGCATCACCGAGGTTGGATTAATAATTATCGGCTCTAGGTATTTCGAAATAGTGAGCGAAACTCACATCAAGCTGCATGTGCAAATTGCAGTTTAAACGTCTAAGTACCTAGCTGCGCATATCGGTCACAGCTAGAGTATATGATAGAGCCAATTCTCTGTAAACATCACATTACAATCAAGTCTTGTCAGAAAGCTTCTCGTTTTAAGGAAGCAAAACTTTAAGCTAAAGAACTGACCTTGTGTGGGGCTTGTATACGCTGCCTGTGTGTGGTGCCATGCTGTGGTGAGCGTGTGTGGGGCTTGTCTATGCTGCCCTTCTGGTGACTGTTTGGGGTCAGTGTGGTGACCGTTGGTGATCGTGTGTGCCCGTGTGTGGTGCCGTGTGTGACCGTCTTTGAGAGTGCTAGGCATCAGAAGAACTAAATTATTGGATCTTTTATTTGGTACACTTATGACAGATATATATTCACACGACAAATTATACACTTAGGCACTAACAAATTTCTTACTATTGTTTAAGACATGTTGTATACTCAGTCAAATTAGGAACATGCATCATGCGAATATTACACAACACGAAAGACATTGTGCAAACAAGGATTTTTGTATACCAAATTTAAAATTTTTACATATATACATATATACATACATATATATACATATATATATATATATATATATATATATATATATATATATATATATATATATATATATATATATATATATATATATATATATATATATATTTCTTATTTATATATGCGTGCGTGAAAAGCAAATAACAGTTTAAAATTGATTTGTTCAATAACACTTAGAAAACATATGCAACACAAACGTATCACTGTATTATCTACTATAACCAATTTCATTACAATCATAAAAAAATGTAAACTTAATGTTTGCTAACTTCTCAGTAGCTGTTTTCCAATAAGGGTAGAACAGGACAATAAGTCATACATAACTAAGAACGTCGATGTGACATCATAGGCAGAATCTGTTATTCCGTTATAATGCTCATCAAACTGTTTCTGTTGACATGTTTTGCTATTAATCCTCTCATCAAACTGTTTCTTTTGACATGTTTTGCTATCAATCATCTCATCAAACTGTTTCTGTAGACATGTTTTGCTATCAATCCTCTCCTCAAACTGTTTCTGTAGACATGTTTTGCTATCAATCCTCTCATCAAAATGTTTCCTTTCTTATGTATCTAGTGACTGGCTTTCGTTACTGTGAATCAATTGAACTGCCAATCCGTAAAGTGAAGATCTGTATTGAGGTCAGTGGTGTGGAACTCAGCAATGAAAGGGACTGTCTGAATCTGGGGTTTTCCCTCCTCGGTTACTCTCATACATTTCCAGACCTATGTATTTTTGGATCAAGAAAATCAACATCGTAATCTATCCTTTATATAATGGCAATTGCTATGCATTATTACTGTCAAGATATTGCATTATATAAGTTACCACTTCGGACAGTCCTAAATAAATAATATTTGTATTTGTATTTACTATTTATTTGCAAATGTTTCCGTTATGTTGTTTTTCTATTGTGAGTTCTGACTACGGGACCTGATATATGATATTTAAGTAAGTTTCACTTGGTGATGAATATATCTTAAATTGGCAGCAAATGAATCTTTGTCTAGGCATGATATATATTAAGTTGTCCGGATTGATTCCAGATATTTCTTGAACCAATGAATGTTTCTTTCTCAATGTTTAAGTATTTAAGGTTAGAACTGGAGGGTCAAAAACATATCTCCCGTATACAATTGTACAATGATAAAAGAATTTAAATTTACACCCATTCGGGCAAAAGTATTCACGAGGGTTAACTACGTGATTGTATCAGATTAAAAATAAAAGGAAAATATAGATCTTTGACAGATATCAATTTCTTTAATTCGCTTGTCAAAAGGTATTCTATTGACATGCATTGTAAAGAAATTTTCATCTGTCAAAGACCTGTATTTTCCTTTCATTTATAATTTTCCACATCTGGTACGTTAAATGTCGACGAAAATCTTTTTTACAACGATTACTATGAGAGTTGGCTGTTGTAGGGAAACATTAACTATTCCTTTCATATCCTTGAAACGTCATTGAAATATGGCACACATGGCGTCAAACTTTTCATTAAAACTCTTTTGAAACGTTTCAAGACAAAACCAAATCTAGGATATATCATACGTGACAATACTTGGACAGTAATGGTCAGCAACTTGTGATAAAGATGTGGCACTAGTAGAGCAGCAGAGAGGGTGGACAGGATTTCAAACCGAAACCAATTCAGGCAGACATAAAAGGAAATCCTTTAGGATTTTGCGCTACAGATCCGGCACTGACGTCCCGGGGGACACGAATTGTTTCAACCGAATCTTTGATTAACTCCGATACGATATCTTGATCCATGTGGGATTGACTGAATGTGACTAAAGAAATTTCTAAAAAGATTATAATCTATATCTCCAATGCACCATTTCTGGTGAATATTTCGTAGCGTATGTGTGTCAACTCCATTGAATACAACAAGAATACTGCAGTTATCTCTGATCACGTTTGGTATTTGAGTGTATCGTTGAGTGACATATATCACATCGGTATTTGTATGCCTACCTCTGGAATATATCCTAGCGGGATTCTTTTGATTGTCTAACATGACGTCATCATACACGACTCAATTGTTAATACTTCTATCAATAACATCGATGCTATCCTCATCGATTGCCGATTTTGCGTTTTCGTTAATCATTTAGCACCTCGTAACATCGCTGATCGTCTACACTCGGGGCTACCAAATACAACTTATCCCATTTCATACATCTCGTTATTAAATTAAGTAGCAGTTGAGTCTTGACACTTCCAGATGGTCCGATTATAATCATGCGAATAGAATTTGGTAGCACTGCATGATGCTTAACTAGTTCTTGTGTTTTTGTCGCGGAAAAATCAATTACATTCATGTAATTATAAATAAATTATGGATCTATATTATATCAGTTTTTAGAGATAACGTCGCATAACAGTCTGTCGTGGTCAGCATCACAGGTAGCCATTAGGAATGGTGTACTAACTAGGCTTTCAAAAATCTGGTAACTTTAAATTGTTAAATTCTCCTGCTCGCAGGCCTGAACTCAATTTTAAAAAGAGTCGATTCGAAAACGGTCAAAGGCATTGATATACCAATGTGTTTGCACGTGCAATTCAGGAAAATGAAAACTGTTGAGACAAACCAGTCAAATTTTAGGAAGGAGTAGGCAATTGAAGACAGTTGACTTGCAATAATATATTCAAAACTAGCTGATAATAAAGGCATATTAGAGACGATAATTCAGACATCGATGGGAGTAATATAATGTTGGCGGGTAAACATGTTTATCTCAGAGACGTAGTACAAAGTACTTTTCTCGTGACATTGTAAAAGTGGCGCGTATCCAAAAGTGAATGATACGAAAAGAGTTAGGAATTGTTGTTTAATTTAGTCATTTTAATTTCGTACATCGATTTACCCTAAAAACATAAGTATTTGTTTGCATATAATTTGTCTCAGATTTTAAATAATTCATATATTATATAAATTAGTTTTGATTTAGTTGTTTTACATGTAATACAAATCGTGAAACATAATGGTTGTATGCACTTCTGATGAGAAGTATATTATCTCTCTTAAATTATTTGTAGCTTGTATGCTGAGAATTGATTTTTCGGTCTATAAACGGACATTATCCTGTCTATACCATTACATCTTTGTGTAATGTGTAATTCAACTCAAAGTTCTTTTCTTGTAAGCATAGGGACTTATGTCTACCAATACATATTAGCTTAAATGTTTTAGCCAGATCAGGAGACCATTAGTTATCTAATAGGTCTACTGTCACAGTTCCAGTTAAGAATGTCATGAGTTGCTGAAAAAGATACAACATATATACAATATATATATATATATATATATATATATATATATATATATATATATATATATATATATGCATATATATATATATATAAGCTGTTTATTATTATCCGTCGAATACTAAAAACTGGATAATGGTCGACATTATCTTTATGTTTTCATGCAAACGTTTGTTCAATTTATAGCTTTCATTTCTCTTAATCTTTGAAGAAAATAACTACATACAAAATTTGATATTAGTATCGAGTCATGCGCTGTGCATGTGTGTGTGTGTGTGTGTGTGTGTGTGTGTGTGTGTGTGTTCAGGAACAGCCGAAAAATGTGTTTCCGAGTATTGGATGACGCACAGGATTACTGTTTGGATAAAACGCTTCGGATAAGGAATAAATCCCAGTCAATTTATGAAAGTCCTGGTACAAACGATTGTGACTGACGAGCTTCCAGACCTGATTTTGAGTGCAAGAATGAGTATATATCAAATTTTATCAGGCCTATTATCATGACATCGTATTTCAACACATTCAGAGGAGTGAGACACTTAATATTATTTTATAGGAAATATTACGTGAAAATATTCTGTAACAATGCATTCCAATGTTTGCATTGTCATATATGTATTGCCATCATTTGATAATGTTAATTTGAAAACAAGACTTCCACGGAATAATTATCACTCCTCCTATGTTCCAGCCATAACAGTTTAAACATAAAATATACAAACGCTTCATCATAAATATTCATTCAAAGATAGACCTTAGCATGAGAATTTATTTCTTTATTAAGTACTGAAATGCTAGTTAACAACATTAAAAAGACGAATCTTTTCATGTACCCAGTTAAATTATTCCATTACCGTTAACTTCATGAACGTGCATTTTGAAAACAGCATACATTCAAGTTCGGGAATGAAATACTTATACACTATATAAACTGTGATGATGTTTAAATATTACTCTAACAAAAAAAACGCAAAAACGTACATATATTTTGTAAACCAAAGGTTTAAGAAACAACAGATTTCCGTCTAAATCTATGCTCTACATAAAATAAGCCACATGACACGCAGTGTATTTTCTCAGAAATAAACCTAAAGTACGAAATAAACTAGAAATACAATAATACCGCTAGCTTGTTCATCAGCATATAATATAAACTAGAGCAGTTTACTCTTACGATTACCAAACAAAACTTACAACTTATGAATGCTGCTTTTCGTATTCACAGTTTAAAAGTCAAAGCTTTAATAACACTTGCCTAGCAATTTCTTCACCATTGCACCAATTTTAACAGTTTCTGTCAGAGAAGGTAAATTCCGTAAAACCCATGTGATGTTCACAGCAACATAGAATATATTACTCCTACAAGACTCGATCTAATATATTACTCCTACAAGACTCGATCTAATATATTACTCATACAAGACTCGATCTAATATATTACTCATACAAGACTCGATCTAATATATTACTCCTACAAGACTCGATCTAATATATTACTCATACAAGACTCGATCTAGATAAGCGTTTACTTGATTCATTGCATATCTCTTAGAATTTGTGGAGTGAAATGTAATGATATAAAATGATTTCTCTCTCTATTTAGGGTCCAATATGTTTAATTTTACCTTTGTATGTTAGTTGTGTCTAGTGTCAACATCAACAGTAATGTACGTATAGTATTTACTTGTGTGAATTGAACTATACATGTTAATGTATTTGTTGTGTTTTCTTCGTTTTTATATGAAACTAATTCCAATTGGATTACACAAGATACGCACAGATTTATGTCAATATATGTCCTTGAATGTTGAACCAGTCATTCAAGTACAATTCATTGAATTCAAAGTAAAGACAACATGGATGGGATTAGTTCTGAGCACTCCGCCTGCGCCTGATTAGATTGGATATGATCCTAAAAGAGATTACACTATCTACTTGGTCAAAAGTAATCAGAAACGTCGCATAAATATCATTGGTTAGATTGCATATTTGTATGAATTAATCATGACATATTGTTTTCAATCTTACAAATGCAAAAATAGGAGTAAGATAATTAATGAAGATGACAAAACATATGTAGTATGTCCTTTGAAGAAAGCATGGTGATAGTTTTAGACTGGCCATCAAATGAACATATATATTAAATAAACAAAAATTGTTCTACAATTTCAATGTATGTTCTTTGTAAGCATAATATGTGAGTAATTGTGATTATTATTAATTTTAGTATTGTATCATCATCTATCATCATCTAGACATGTTGACCCACCAGCTGTCTAACTGGCAGATAGGTGATTCCCAGCAAAGCGTAGTGGAGCGCTAAGAGCTCGACGAAATACGTAGGACGTCCTTATTTTCCACTGCACTCAACTCAGACTACGGACGTCTCGAACTTGTCGTGCTTCCGAACTCATATCAGTTTGAGCGAGAGTAAGATCGACAGCTGCACAACCCTTCCTCACTTAAAACAAAGTCACCGTCCAAGTCATTCATGCCATCTACGCATCCCATATAATGATCCCCTAAGATCCTGTAGCAACAGGCAAGCGACAACGCGACAGGTGTGGGTACACTGGCAACCGTAGCCGTAAACCTCAACAAAGGAGAATCAGGCCATGACGGTTGTTCACAGCTGACATGACGCAGCAGTGGAGTACGCCAAACCCTGCGTGGCAGAGTAGCCCTCTTCAGGAATACACTGTTCACCTTCGTGGCATGGGAAAACGGCTAATAAAGGTGCCCTAAATATTTGCTTGCTCTAAACGTTCTTAGTCAGCGTCCGCTAATAGCCGGATGCGGGGACCTACTTCAGCGGTCAATATACAAAAAAAGAAAAGAAAATGAGGAATATTCATCTCACACTTGGAGCTTGAAATGTGCGCACCTTACTGGACAGAGACGATGCGGAAAGGCCCGAGATACAAACCGCCCTAAAATGAAAGGGACTCGCCAGCTACAAGGTGGACATTGCTGCCTTGAGCGAAACAATTTTACAGGATACAACGAACTCTGTTGGGTTACGAATACGCTATCATTTGGGTGGCCGAGGAGGTGAAGAGCGCTGTGAGACTCGTGTCTGTTTTGCAGAGATAAGCAAACGTTGGCAAATTATCTGGATTTCCCAAGGTAGTAAACGACAGACGCATGACCATAGAACTCTCCCTCTTGACTGTATGAAAGCACCTTACCATCACCATTTGCTATGCTCAAACCATGACCAACCGATATTAAGTGAAGGTCAAGTCATATTCCATTGTGAAAACGAACATTCCGTGCAAAGGTTGGCCTCACCAGCCACGTGCACACGCACAGAACCGAAGCGACCCCACCAACCCTCAGATGACTAGAGTAATCCTCGTCGAATCGACGGATGAATAAAAGGAAATAAACACAACATCCTGACATAAAACTAACACAACATATATATTCCACCAGTCGTCCCTGAAGGAATATATCCCAAAAAAGTCAAAATTATCCTCTCTTTTTAAAACTATTAACATCCGGGAATAATATCTTACACTTCTTATCTTCTACGTCAACTCTACTGTGCCTTTAAGTACACTCAAATATACTAGCCAAGAATTGACTAACAGAATGTCATGGCAATAAAACTGGTATTCCTTGTTGTTAAAAGAACATCTGAATAATCTGGGCTGGTCATCAAGAATCTAAAGATGTTTTAATCTGGTTCACACTGCCAGTTCGTTGTGACAATGATAGACATAACTACATCGTAAAATCTAATTGCTTCTGACTGATAATTCAAAATTAGTGGATATTAATTCATCTTTGTCATATTTGCTCTTTAATTTTTTTTTCCAAATTAGACTGCGTCCGATAACTAGAGAAATGTTCCAGGTAATATTGTATTTAACAAAATGGAACTTTGCTACATTTCTGAGACATAATTTACCTCTTTTTTGTCTTTTTTAAGTAACTTAGTTTTTTCCAAAGACATAGTTTATACCCTTTGCAAATGTTGGCAATTAGTTTCTCATATCAGTTTGCAAACTTGTACTTCACCTTTGCATGGTTTAGTTTAATGCGATAAAATATAGATATGGCGATATCATGCCTTAAGATAATTTTTTTAAAAAAATTCAAAATGAGAAATGTTCCCCATTATATTTGTATGTTGTAATTTAAAATGTTCTTTATTAATTTACGACTTTTTCCAGAGTTATCTGTCTTGAATAATGGTCCATTTGATGTAGTTTTTAGTAAGTGAACAATACAACCAAATCGAAGTCACCGTCCAAGTCATTCATGCCATCTACCCATCCCATATAATCACCCACTAAAGTCTTGAAACATCAGGCAAGCGACAACGCGACAGGTGTGGGTACATTGGCAACCGTAGCCGTAAACTTCAACAAAGGAGAATCAGGCCATGAGGGTTGTTCACAGCTAACATGACGCAGCATTGGAGTACGCCAAACCCTGCGTGGTGGAGTAGCCCTCTTTAGCAATGCACTGTTCACCTTCGTGGCATGGGAAAACGGCTAATAAAGGTGCCCTAAACATTTGATTTCTCTAAACATTCTTAGTCAGCTTCAGCTAATAACCGGTGGCGGGGACCTACTTCAGCGGTCAAAATACAAATACAAGGAAAGAAAATGAGGAATATTCATCTCACACTTGGAGCTTGAAATGTGCGCACCTTACTGGACAGAGACGATGCGGAAAGGCTCGAGATACAAACCGCCCTAAAAGGAAAGGGACTCGCCAGCTACAAGGTGGACATTGCTGCCTTGAGCGAAACAATTTTGCAGGATAAAGCGAACTCTGTTGGGTTCCGAGCACGCTATCATTTGGAGTGGCCGAGGAGGTGAAGAGCGCTGTGAGACTCGTGTCTGTTTTGCAGAGATAGCCAAACGTTGGCAAATTATCTGGATTTCCCAAGGTAGTAAACGACAGACGCATGACCATAGAACTCTCCCTCTTGACTGTAGGAAAGCACCTTACCATCACCATTTGCTATGCTCAAACCATGACCAACCGATATTAAGTAAAGGTCAAGTCATATTCCATTGTGAAAACGAAGATTCCGTGCAAAGGTTGGCCTCACCAGCCACATGCACACGCACAGAACCGAATCGACCCCACCAACCCTCAGATGACTAGAGTAATCCTCGTCGAATCGACGGACTAATCAAAGGAAATAAAACTAACACAACATCCTGATTGAATATAAAAAATACCAAGATGTTTTACTTAAAGACGTTACATATTGCACCAGTCGTCTCATCACTGTCCTACCCAGAGGGAATATATCCAAAAAAGTCAAAATAGTCCTCTCTTTTTTAAACTATTAACATCCGGGAATAATATCTTACACTTCGTATCTTCTTCGTCAACTCTACTGTGCCTTTGAGTACACTCAAATATACAAGCCAAGAATGGACTAACAGAATGTCATGGCAATACATCTGGTATTCATAGTTGTTAAAAGGACATCTGAATAATCTGGGCTGGTCAATCAAAAATCTAAGGATGGTTTAGTCTGGTTCAAACTGCCAGTTCGTTGTGACAATGATAGACATAACTACATCGTAAAATGTAATTGATTCTGACTGATAATTCTAAATTAGTGGATATTAATTCATCTTTGTCATATTTGCTCTTTAATTTTCTTTCCCAAATAGGACTGCATCCGATAACTAGAGAAATGTTCCAGGTAATATTGTATTTAACTAAGTGGAACTTTCCTACATTTCTGAGACATAATTTACCTCTTTTTCTTTCTTTCTCAAATAACTTAGTTGTTTCCAAAGACATAGTTTATACTCTTTGCAAATGTTGGCAATTAATTTCATATATCAATTTGCAAACTTGTACTTCACCTTTGCATGGTTTAGTTTAATGCAATAAAATATAGATATGGCGATATCATGCCTTAAGATAATTTTTTTTTTTTAAAAATTCGAAATCTAAAATGTTCCCCATTATATTTATATGTTGTAATTTAAAATGTTCTTTATAAATTTAGAACTTTTTCCAGAGTTATCCGTCTTGAATAATGGTCCATTTCATGTAGTTTTAAGTAAGTGAACAATACAACCAAATCATGAAGACTTTATTGCTTTGTAAATTTCGATTCGCTCTCGCACAAAATTTGACAATTTGTTCGAGTCTAGTGTTAATTGTACGTGTTACTTATCATAAAAACAATTGTATAATTAACATTTGAAAGCATCCCAATATCCTATCACTTAATTAAAGTTTTCAACTCGATATATTTAATGGTGGATATCATGCATTTAAATCTGCCTCCAGGCCAAAGAACAGAATGGAGGCCTTTTCCCTTCGATAATATCGGTTCCCTGGTCTTGACCGTTAGCTACAGGATCCATTCACGACCTTGATTATATCTTGAATTTGGTTGCACTTCATATATGTATTGAGCGGAGACATGCGTCTGTTAAGGCTCTTGAGCCATTCAAACTGAAGGATCGAACACTGGATTTCACAGGATCTTATTCTGTTCTTTCTCTCGGCTGCCTCCTTCAATATAATGAAGCCTATTTGCAACGCTATATTAGATATGAAGCGATTATCAGCACGTGCCTCTACATGCATTACTTGGTCCGGTGTACCCAGTGAAGATATTCCGTCAGGCTGAACTGTATTAGACATCTTGTCTTTTCGGTTTAAACAAGGATACAATAAAACTGAAGTCAGTTCCAAATAGAAACCACTTTCTTCCTTCCAGTTCACAAAGAGTTGAACGTTATTCATAGATTAAGCATGTATGATGATTTGGTTGGCCTTCTCTGATAATGCATACGTTCATCCTGGAGTAAGGATTACGTGATACTCTATAAGAATTGTCCACCTTTCGTAATAGTATCTGTGTCAGAAGAATCTGACACAAGGTCTGTGTATAAAGTGTGGAGAACATCGAATAATGTCATAGTTTCATGCAGGGAAAATATTTAATGGGTATGTCACTATACCATATAAGGTGCCTGCTATTCGATTTGGTTATTGTTCCACATCCACCATGCTTATATCACGATTTAGCATTGAGATGCACGGGTAGTGTTACAGATTGCTTTCCAAATATAACAAACGATGCTTGTAGAAATGCTGATTAGGACTAATAAAATATTTAGATATATCCTATGATGTGGAGCTGAGGGTTTACAAAAATGATGCAGTTACGGACTAAATAGATAACATCTATATCAGTACAAGCATGCTGTTATTCAAATTCACAAAGGCAAATTACTGATATTTCATACAAACATTCATCAAGAAATATCTTAAATTCATCCATCATGTTCCAGACCTTTGTCCGACTTCTAAGTTTAACATATGTATCTCCTATATCCGTGCTGTTTCGCAAATGATTGTAACAAAATAATGTTTACAATGACAGCATACCGTCTACCAGTATGTTATTAGAACTGAATGGCCGCCTCTTAGAATTTGGCACATGGACAGGGTACAATTTCGTCTGATGAATTTGATTATATGTATTATATGTAAGTTTGTGTGGTACTTAAGTAGGTATATACGGTCGCTGGAGCAATCTAGTTACACAAACTCTTTTTTACATGCATATTTCTCCTACGTTTAGATGCTGTCTATAAAATCAAACTTTTCCACAGATCAATTTTGAGTGCAACCTTAGAATACTAAACCTTATCGGATCAACGGACGTACTCCGATGTTGTAATAAACTAAGGAGACTTCTGTCTACAAAAGCAAGTCTGTTTGTTGTGGCTATGAGCAAATATGTAGGAAACAAGACCCGAGTGAATCAACCCCGCTTGAAAGATAAATAATACAATTATAGATCCTTATGACGAAAGACATAGCGGTAATTCTATTAGTACCAGATTGAAATATGTTCCTAAACCTAGACAACATTTTTGGTCTAAATTGTGAAACGTCCTCTACAGACCACGGAATGCGTAAGAAGCAAATTAGAACATAGGATGGATATTGGAGTCATAACGGCTAACATGAAGCGTGTTTGATCAATTAAGACTAATGCTAATCATTATTAACTTTAAGTGTTTTGATTTTGTTCGAACTATATAATTTTTCTTTCCAAGGGTACTTTATATATTTGTATCCACACAGATGATGTAAAAGTGGATGCATGACTTTCTGGTTACCAAGATGGCGCTATTTTTTCGGGTGCATTGTGAAGATATCAGTAACAGAAAATTGCGTGCTTTCTACACTTATACATTGTATTAATGGAACAAGTTGCTTGATTACATTATTATGGCTGAGTATTTATCGAAGGGTAAACTGTACCTAATGACTCATAAAAGGAACATATTTACTTTGATCAGGACACATTTGGTTTCAGAATATAACGATAAAGAAAAACTTATTCCAATAAATAAATTTAAAATAAGAAATTCATAAGAAGGATAAAAAGCTTATTATTTCATTCAAATGTGATGCATATCTTATTTAGAGAATATGTTTCGTTAATGTCTTGATATCATGTTCTATCCATACGATGTAGACACGCACTCATAATTTATTCTGGTACAAATACCTCATGAATCCATTTAATAAGATCACAAGGTAGAACATTGTCCGATCAGATTTCAGCATTTTTGATATTTAATATTGCAAATTAATGTTTACAGATATAGACCAACATTTTCCCAAACATGTACATTTTCCAATTGGGATTTACATTCGATCAAAATAAAAGGAAGTAAATTAATGCGCAGATCTATTAAATCTTATCAAATTGTTAAGTCTTTAAGTAAACACGTTCGAAGTGTTGACAGGTGTTTCGAAACCAATTCTCTTAATTATTGTTCCTTGTAACTAGGTTTTGAACACAGTTTTACATCTGCAGCTGATTGCCTAATTTCCCCCAAATCAGCTTTATTTTATTTTCAAATTCTCGTCTGGAAAAGACTCAAAATAAACAATTTTCAACGTCGTTTTAATACAGCCTTTATAATCACCAACCACTCTAACTGAATAAACTGAATTGCATCCTAACTATTCTTCAAATAATACACCATTATTACCTCCAATAAAATTTTAACCAATACAATAAAAACTGAAAGCTTTATACTATTTTCATTACAGATATATGTGCAGGACATTTTACGCTGTAACATGTGCCTTAAAATACATTGATGGAATAAGTGGAAATTTATAATATGTTTAAATCAGTATGTTTCTCATTTATTTTGTTAAAATTATTTGTATCATTTGCTACCGTTCATTTATATTAATTTACACCTCAAAGTGCTTAACAGTAGCCTCAAAACGTCAATGAAATAGACTTTTGAAAACTGTATAAATCCTTTAAGATTTTATATATCTAGTCTAAATTTGTGGATACCAACAATAGTAATAGTTCATGGCTTTGAAAGTATTTTGTGTCTTTCCTAAAATGTTCGTTTGATAGTTTGGTTTCACTATAAAAATTATATATGACATATAACTTTAAGATGATGAATATATAGTTAGATAGATATGGATCATAACCTATTTCGTCTTCCTCGCTTCTTCCTGCATTCCGATGAATAACGTGATACATCTCGGTATTCCCTTGATGTGAATTTCTGCGTCACCACCATAGCGTCGTTGATATATGCGATTTAGTAATAATTGGTACGAGAGGGTTTGAAATGCTAATTTAGTTTTAGTTTGTTTTTAGTTTTTTGCTAATTAGTTGTTTGTTGGTTTTATTGTTCTTTTTTGTAGTCATTTATGTTATTAAGCGTTCAAGCTTCTAAAGATTGGTCTCTATACAACGGTATCGTTATCATTATTATTATTATTATTATTATTATTATTATTATTATTATTATTATTATTATGTTCAGCGAGAAATGATGGAATAACAGGAGTATTCAAATAGTAATATAAGGCATTTCAAAGAGGCCCATTGCACCATTATTGTGATTATTCCGATGTTTGCTGCATTCTTCACTTTATCTACACGAATATTGATATATTATTCATCTCATGGAGATAAAGTCAATCATATCAAAATAAGGATTATGTAGATTCATTTTAATACATTGGTTTATCCAAGAATTTTCCTCTAAACGTGGTACTATAGTTTTGGATATTGCAAGCTCTATAACTAATTACATGCTATTTTGTCGTTTTCCTCTACGACTAAATATATTGTTTCATAATTTACTACATACTTTTGTTTACTCATTTAATTTCATTGCTTTTTGTAAGTTTCTTAAATCAGGAATATATTTAACATTTAATCACACTAACAATAAGGAGTGTATATTCAGTAATTCACAATGGCATCCAAGTATTTTATGTTCGCAGCGACAGCATTCTATTAGGACCAGTACCGTACATGTATCACAGAAAAATTAATAATCCCTCACAAAATGTGTTAATTATGTCCAATTTAGTGTTATCTGTAAGTAATTCATTTCTACATTTCAACTATAATCATCTTGAGTTCCTCCTCTTGAGCTGCACATTAAAGTTCACTTGTTTAAAAATGGTACAGTTTTAATTTATAACTTAGACAACATGTGAAAGAGGTAAATTTGAAACATGGAGCTTATTTTATATTTATTTTATGTACCTCATAGGAAATATGTTGCAACCACTTCAATACGAATTCTTATGACATTACTTTTAGTAATAATGCTGTTGAAGAAGTAACATATTTAACACGTAGAAAGGGTTTGATTGTTAATTCCTTGCTTTCAGTTCACTATTTTACCCAGAATAGACGGAGCATTTCATGACAATAAATTGAAAAGCAAAGTTGTTTACTCTTTTATCCTAATTTAGTTAAGTTTTGAAAGATTTCAAAGCTAAGTGCCTGGCTATAGTAGTTATAGCATCTTTTAAACCAGAGTTTAAATATAACTGTTCAACATTCTAATGTAACCTTTAAACGGTCACTATCGATATGATGATTCTCCTCGTAGTGACAAAATAAAATATATAGTTCACCGGAACGTTAAGACATCAATTAAACTTAAATCAACATGACATTTGTTTCTCTACAAGTCAAAGTGATAATTCAAAACTCAGTTTATAAAATGTATTTAAACATTTGTGCAGAACTAGTATCTGTAGGAATTTGGTACAAGGATTGTACAATCAGGTTTATTTACATTTCAATAATAACCGTTTCAAAAGCAATTGTAATGTATGTATGTATGTGTATGTATGTATGTATGTATGTATGTATGTATGTATGTATGTATGTATGTATGTATGTATGTATGTATGTATGAATGTATGTATGTATGTATGTATGTATGTATGTATGTGTGTATGTGTGTATGTATGTATGTATGTATGTATGTATGTATGTATGTATGTATGTATGTATGTATGTATGTATGTATGTATGTATGCACATGTCTGATTATATAAAAAGGTAAGTAGGTGATAGGATTCTGTAGCACTTCGGCACAATATTGGTGTTTTTTTACCAACTAGAGGTAAACGTTCGAAAAATGTGATTAGATAGTAGAAAGATAAATATAGCAATAATAAATAAATGAGAATTTTGTAATAATATTTTTTAATCGAAATATCTTCCAATTAGATAGACATGTGATCTTTTTTGTTTGTTTGCTTGTTTAGGATATTTAACGTATCTTTAACAATTTTTCAGTCGATCGCTAAGATGTCTGCAGTGAGGCAGTTTATATTGATGTCAATCACTGGGTCATCATGCCGCAGACATGTAGAATGATATCCCTGCCAGTCACATTATCCTGAAACCAGGTCGACCATTCCAAACAATAACAGCTGTTAGTACCATTTTTGTAAGCCGTTGGTATGACTCGGCCCGGGATCGAACCCACGACCTTCCGCTTTCGTGGCAAACGCTCTAATCACTAGGACATCGCAGCGGTTAGATACACCTTTGACATCGTACTGTTGTGTACAATGCATGTGCATTATACATAGATAGTTATAATAATCAATTTTGTCTCTCTTTTTTGTTTAGTTAAATATTTATTTTTATGCTTTATTATGAATATGATAACATTTTGAATTCTTATATTCAGTATATTATGTTGAATATTTATAAGCATTAAGAGTGATTTTAATACATTACAATAGCTACCAAGCTCTTAGAAAGAGTAAAACATTGTACAATGGAATAAAGGACACTGTTTTGACTTCGGACAGGCAGTATATAAAAGAAACTTTACAACCAATTTAGCTTGCATAATAAATAAAACACAAGTTTAATAAATGAGGTAATCATTTGTAGAATTATAAATCGTTTACAAAAATAGTTACCTAGGGTATTATGTAGAACAATTGTTATTGCAACACACGGCAATACATTTAACTCGGGTGCTCTAAAAAAAATTATCACCCGAGACTATGTAAAAGTCTAGACCTTACCTAATTTTCTTTTGTTTATGTGATGCGGCAATTTCAATTGAAGCATGCAAGTGAATGGTTTTCTTTAAGAATCAACCTTGCATTTCATTGGCAATTCCTATGAAAATGCTTTGATCTAATTGGTTCATGTTCTACGTCGTGTCCTACTTAAGTTGCACTTTTCAGCTAGCCAAAGCATTCCCTGCGTATGTGCTAGCAGTAGAAGTAAAGAAGAAACCATCAGTTTTGTAGCAGCTTGTTTTAAAATTTAGGCGAGTAGAAATCCTCTGACAATAATTTATTTCAAGATCACTGATTTCTAATTGTATGTTTTTCATAAAATGCTATCATTGTTTAAATTTTTATTATCCTGAATGTTGCTGAAAACATGCCAAGCACCGTCGTGTTATATAAGAACTTGGTACTGGAATTGGTTTTCTTTTTGGAACTAGATTCTCTCAACAATGTTATCAAGTATATTTGAAATCGATGGTTAAAATTTGTCAAATACTTGCAAGTATTCTAATATAAGCAAATGACAGATAATCTGTAATTTAACGTTTCTCACAAGAAAGGTTTATCTTTATTTTCTTATTGTGTATAGGTGGAATACACAGATATAATCATTTAGCTGCTAAATTGTAGCATCTATAAACAAAAAACATCTTACATCAGATTTTGGTTTTGTTGTAATGCTATACAGTGGTAATGTGATGTCCTAAGCACATACAAGTTTAATGTTCGTATGCTTGAAATGAGTCAATAATTTGAAATGTCAGTTTGTTACAATGCATATCATGTATATTCAGCATTAGGACATCACATTACAACCCAAATGTTTGAGTATACGAGTTAATGATTACTCAGGAAAGAACTATAAAGATGTAATATTTCGTTCTTTATCTAGGAAGCACCGATGTTTTCTTTCACAATGCTGCTGATCTTAACCGGATTCATATGTTTTTACAAATAAGTGTCAGGAATATTGTGGTACACCTCGTTTGTTCGTCAATTTGTCTCTCTGTTAAGCGATTTTCTTCTTTGCCGCTTAATTTGATATTAATATCTTTTGTAGTTTATATTTCTGCGCGTACGATATTGTAAAAGGTTTGAAATTTGGATCTACTTGCTTGGAGTTCTAAAAAGGGTTCTAAGTCAGCTGTTTAAAATCAATTCCGGTAACATTGTGAATCTCACACGAAACCTTTATATTCGCAGTTAACTCATGAAGATATTAGATATCTAATTGATTTAGGGTCGAAGCTTTGACATCTCTATCTGCGTATAGGTGGATCATTAAGATCTGAGGGAATACATGTCTAATGATACCATTTAGGAATTCACCATGTGTTAATATCCTCAACTCATACTACCACTAATACTTTTAATTGTATTATTAGTACTACAAATATTATCACAGGTGATCAATATGAAGAGTTTAATCATTCTTGCCATTGCCGTCCACCTGGTCACCGTAGAGGGATCCAGAATAATTCAACAAGACCTCGACAATGAGCAAATGGATGACTATGGTATGTATGTATGTATGTATGTATGTATGTATGTATGTATGTATGTATGTATGTATGTATGTATGTGTGTGTGTGTGTGTGTGTGTGTGTGCGTGCGTGCGTGCGTGCGTGCGTGCGTGCGTGCGTGCGTGCGTGCGTGCGTGCGTGCGTGCGTGCGTGCGTGCGTGCGTGCGTATGTATGTATGTATGTATGTATGTATGTATGTATGTATGTATGTATGTATGTGTGTATGGATGTTGTTACGTGCTTAGGCTCGAATAAACAGTAACATAGAAAGAGTGAAAATAACAAGCTTGTAAAGCTTAATAAACAATTTATTGAGTACAAATATATTTCAGAAATGAAAAATAAACTTACGGTTTAAAGAATTAATTCCAACATTAATCCTAAAATAATTTAATATATTATCCACTAGAGAATTTGCAAAAGTCCTGGTAATAAAATGTCCAAATAATTCTAAGTTCGAATTCCAGCAAAGTATAGATATGGAAGACAATGTCTCTTGATGAAGTCAGTTCTTGTTAATGAAAACCTATGAGCACATATTCTTGTCCAGATAACTAACACAATTATTCCTCTTGATCCAAACGAATTGCCACAATTTCCAGTACACGGTAAATAAGAATAACTCAAAACACACAAACACACAACTTAGTATTCTAAACGACCAAACTTCTACTGAATAACTCGCTCCAAATCATAGTTTTTATACCTGGTTTTACGTAAACAAAAAAGGGAAACGAATTTCTAGAATCTCTAGAACAATTTTACGTTCAAGAAAACACGTAAACAGCGTATGACCCAACTAAATTATAAAGATGTTTATACTTTACTCCATTTTGTTCTTGGAAACAACCATTTATTTCTAAAGCTTGTTTAAAACTCTGAAACCAGGTCAGAAATGAGGTCAACACCTGGTTTTTATCATGTAAGGGGTACAGGTCACCCCACCCCCTTCAATGAAAGAATCTTAAAACTTAAAATGCCCAAAAAAAAAAAAAACAATGAAAATAAATATAAATGACTTATATCACATATACGTAACAATGTATGTATGCATGTATGTATGTCTGTATGTATGTATGTGTGTGTGTGTGTGTGTGTGTGTGTGTGTGTGTGTGTGTGAAGTGTTCATATCACCCTGTAAATGTACGTTAATATTCTTGAACCGGTTTTACTTTGAAGAAGCATACCCGAATCTACATCTTTACCGCACAATAAACATCATTTGTTATATATTACAATACCAATGAAGTAAAATAATTCTCATAATAAATATTATGATAATATATCCATGAGGACAGTAGAAAGAGTCTTTGTATAGTTTTCACTTACTAATATTTGCAACTTTATCGTTTTATAAAAAAAGGTCGCGATTACATTAGTGCTGATAGAAGTGAGGTAATCACAGCATGGAAAGACCTAGACGAGATTCAGGGTATGAGAATGATAGAGAATGCCCATCCAGAGAAGAGAAGCAATCCTTTCAAGTGCGAGGCTTCAACCTGCAAACTATGCTATCATTCATGTAAGTGTTCGGTTTGTTTTCATTATTACAGACGAAACATTGGCATTGGCTGATATATTTTTATCCTATAGCACTGTGCATCTTACATTTTTGTGGCATGCGAATGGCATCCAAAAATCACGATTATAACTATTAATCTTTTACTGGTGGCACGTGAGCAATCATTTTGTAATTACTCGGGAAACAAATGACGCGCTATTTTTAAATGTGTTGACAAAGCCTGTGACAAACACTGGGATGGCTCTTTTCAAGTTGTTGAACTCAGCAGGTTTTAATGATGTCATTTAAGCTGACGGTTAAAACTTAAATGTCTTAATGATAGTGTAATTCTCATTCAATCATTCTTGATGTTTACGTATCGCATATTATCGATTATCCTGACAATGCCAATGACAGTAAGATACATTTGTAACAAGATAACTAGGTGGGATTTCCGGATTAACTAAAGAACACTTTTAACGATGATATAATTATAATATTTGAAAATCAATGCCTTGAAGGAGAAATTCATTATAAATGCGTGCGTGAATATATATCCCACATAATATATTAATATACATACGAATGCACAAATGTAATAATGAACAATACAAATAAAAAAATTCACAAATTACAAAGACAAAGTGAGAATCATTCACGGTGATTACACAATAAAAATATCCATATAGTTTACCCATCTAGCAAACAATGTAGAATTTTACTCTCGTAGTAAAATGCATACAAAAAGAACAGATATACAACGTAAATTTACAGGTCCGAAAAAGACAATGGGTTTTATGAACTCGAAAACAGGCCCACGGCTAATAGATTATATGTAAGGAGATGCATTCATCATCAGCACATTTTATTTAGTATCCTTCGCTGCTAGAGTTCAGTTTCACCGCCGATTAAGTTCTGTTGTTGGCTTTACAACTTGCACCACGTCGACCCTGATCGCTCCGAAACTTTGACCTATATGGTCACTCTGGGCATTCCAGCCAATCCAGAAGCAGTATAGACACTCCCAGATACTCCATACATCTAACAACATATGACATCTGTAATATACACGACACGGGCATAAAACTGTGATAACATTATCCACTATAATTCTTATTAAACAAATTCAGAAGTAATCTAAGCCTGTTCAAAAAGAATCTTACTGTACAAAAAATTTCTTTAAAATGTACTTTATATTACTAATATAAATTCAATGCCAAGTCGCGCACAAGAATATAAATATGTACGTTATACTGCGTAAACAAAAGACATTTGCAAGCATGCAAACATAAACGTGGTGGTACAATAGTTATATCTTATATACAAGAAATTAATAAAATTACATAACTCGACCGCTGAAGAGGTGCATGTTCTTACAGTAGCTGTTGACACATCTTAGTCCCACCTTAGCATATATAACTGGTTATGACTTCTAAGACATTCTAGTTATGCAAACATGCGTTGTAGTGTTTCCTTGTCCACTCCTTTGATGTTATATATTTAAGTGTCACAACAAGAACTTAATAAAAGAAATGTTTTAGTTAGGGCTCTTCTCTGTTTTGTTCGTCAAATAATAAGTGTTTTATGCCACCCCAATAACTCTTGTGTAGTTTAATATTTTCTTCCCTGTGTCGGAGCTGGCAATGGGCCTGATTTTTAACCACCCTCGCTTGAACTTAGATTAGAATTAACGTCCCTTAGGAGTATTAGGTTCAAAGGATGGGTTCCTTTTCATTTCGTTTTCTGTGATTCATTATGTTAGAACGACTCTGCCAAAGTCATTTTTGTCCTTTAGTTGTGCAATAGTGTGTCGTATTGTAGTAGTTCCCACTTTAGATGCTGTTGTTGTATTGTTTAACAATATTTCAGCACACGATTGGCTATACATGGTAACCAGTATTTGATTTGGATATTGTTTTCTTGTGACGACCATGGTGTTCCGCGTTAACAATATACCAGTGTTCTGGATGTGGCTCCGTTACCTATTCTGTGTTTTGTGTGGTGTACTTCATAAGTACAAAATACGTTTTCTATTCCAAAGTCCTGAAACTGGGTCCGTTCCTTCAGGACTTCCATGATACTTCACCAGAGGCATTAAATAAGTTCCATCAAAGTCCTAAAACAAGTCCATACCTTTAGAATTGCCATTATTTTTTAGAATTTTCATTATTCAATATTTTGAATCAGAGTCCCTATACGTTGTGTATCCGTTACTTTAAAATGTGCTGTTTTTTATGTTGTTCGGGTTATAATTTGTTATAATTACTAATCCTTCACAAAAGTAGGATGCTCACTGAAAAAAATATCCATAATGTAAATATCGTTACCTACAGTGAGATATTTTTATACAGAGACATTTTACGTGCACTGTAGGCATTCGGTTCCTCTATAAAGGAATTTGCACGTGCGGCATGGGATGTATAGAATTCACTATTTTCCAATACGACACAATATACGGTAATCACCATCGGAGATCGTTGTACACCAAAAACGAAACTCGAGGATTTAATTATAAAATTGGTTTATACAATCACGCTATTATATATATATATATATATATATATATATATATATATATATATATATATATATATATATATATATATATATATATATATATATATATATATATATATATAATGATCATACAGGCTTTCCTGTGCAAAACGTTTGTCTGACGAAGGTGCAAAAACCGGAAATATTTTAAGATTTAAACTATACAATCATGTTTCGTGAAGCAATCATATGTATGATACAAGCTCTCTACATCTCATTAAACTATTCCGTCTACAATGAAAATACAGGCAAATATCTTTCTCAATCTAAGATAAATATGTATATTGAATGTTTTCTCTGCAGTTTGCCTGGGAGTTACGCATTTCGCAGGGAGGAACCAGTTATATTTGAATGCTGCCTACAATGAGCACACTCTCTATAACAAGAGCATTGATGGTAAGCCTATATTTTTACTTTGAGTAAAATTAGGTATGTGCTCATCTTCAACTTGATCTGCCTTCGATATAATTAGATACGATTTTCGTATTGTTGTCCTCAGCTATGTGACAGTAACATAATCAGTAACTAAATATGTATGAATGAGTGCGCGATTCGTATTAATTGTTGCTATTGCCATGTTACGGTCTGGGTGGAAACGAAATACGATTAGATAAACGATGGAACTAGTCATTATTATCCGATAACATATATATTCTCTCCACAGACTCCAGGATTTCATACTCAAATGAGCAGCAATCCTACTTAGCTCATGTAATTTTCAAAAAAGCTTCCAATTTGTACTGTATTCTTTACTTTCTAGTAAAAGACATCGATGTATGCAAAACGGTGAAGATCTTTGGGATTGGTGTCAAAGCCTGTATGAAACTAACCAAAACGGAAATCGTAGGTGGTAAAGTCTGTACAACTGTGCAGGTTAGCGTCTCTATATACTCTAAAACATTTGACCACATGTGTATGTAAACAGGCAGTACGGACAAGTGCGTCTATCATGCTAACATTCGCGTTTCTTCCTCGATAATATTAATGTTAAAGAGAGTATCGGAATTATCACTGTTCAAAGAGCGAACCTATCGTAAATAAAAATATATATTTCCTACTATTATTTCGTCCATTTGTATATATTCCTTTCAATTTGTCTTCCGATTTTCTCTACCTTATCTATACATATTTGATAACCTGGCTAGGAAACTTGAGTTTTGCTTTTTCTTATGCTAAGTCTCGCAGATAATAGTTACGAGGCAGTCATATGTAATCCTTAAGCATTCTAAATGTTCAATATATGGTATAGACATATTTCGTGAGTGATGGGTGTCCTTTTAAAACACCGCTTGGCTACTAATATATACATATATATATATATATATATATATATATATATATATATATATATATATATATATATAGATAGATAGATAGATAGATAGATATGTGTGTGTGTATCCCATAGGTAAATATTTAAAGGCAGAAAACAAAAAACAAATAAGGAAATGATGAAATTTTAGAGTAATATTTGAATCGCACTCTAGATTACAATGCAGCAGAATATTACTCCAAATGAAACCTGTAAATGGGTAGTTGTATTACAAAACAAGAGGATGGACCGTATGATCAGGTCAATAGATATTGCACCAATGCTAACGTGCGATGACAACTATCTATGTAAAGTATGGATTACCCAATTTGTCTCTCTTATAACAACATAGAACTCTGAAACGTCCAAATATAAAATAGGTGAGAAGGTCAGGATATCATAATATGATCCTATTTGATCTAATGGATATCTTCTTAACTTCTCAAAACAGTATTCATTTAAGGCGATCCTTGTATCATATACATTAGAATCTTTGAAAGGTGGGAATAATGCAGGAATAATGTGGTAATAACGAGGGAATATTTTTTTCAGAAGAAAGTTGGTATATACAATCAGAAAATAACGAAAATATCTTTATGATTTCATCTTCATGCACACTATATTAATAAAAGCCAAACGAAACGTAAAACTAAAAGGATATGATGGATTTTCCAATAGATGGGACCTGTGAGAATATGTTATTTTAACGAAGCAGTTGCGCTAAGATTACAATCATTGATTGTCTTTGAAACATCGTTGTAGTCAGGAGTACAATAAATAGTATGATACATACATAATATGATGTCTTTTTTAATGAAATGACACATATTGATGTCGTAAAAAATAGTATTCCCGATCTGCATAGGGTAGGTATATATTTACATCTGAATCTCAGCAAAAAAAATACAAAAAACATTATACAAACAAACGTTACATTTGAATGTGGAACAAAACCTCATAAATGTTCGTTGATCTGCTTTTAAAAAAATATACTACACATCAATATGAAATAAGTCATTTCAGGTTTAAATTCGTCGTCATCAGACTAGAGGAGGAATAAGAAGGATTAATAATAAAGCTATCAGTGAACATTGTCGAGGAAAGTTTACTCGCTGAAAAATAAAAAAAAGTAAAAAGAGCAGAGAATTCGAGCTTGGGAAAACACTAAAAAAATGTGTGATTATTTCAATTTTTTCTTCTTTGTTTTTTATTTTCTGATGATTGCTTTATTGATTTAATTCGCAAGCATTCCATATAAGAGTTCGGAAACGATTTTAGAGACATATTGGTGTTTTTATAAGATTCATCATATAAATTTAATTGTAGATACATTAACAGCAATATGAGAAAAATTAAACATCTATTTACCAGATTTGATTAAATGATGCACACGCCTTTTTCGTGTACAAATGTTTACACAACATGATTTTGCATCTGGCTGAGTATATTTAAAACCCATTGAGAGATACATCCGTAATGACAGCAAAATATGACTTTCATACAAACATTATTTGGATTGAATGTCATCTAATAAATATATGAGAAAGATTTGAAAATGAGCTTCACATTACTGTTTTCACGCACAGGGGCAACACAGATTTATTAATAAATCAAAAGGTCATATTTAAAGGCATGTACATAATGAATAAAGCAATGGTGTGTATCTTGTAATTATATTTTAATAAGAGATTTTTCAAACATGTTTCATGCTCAGTAAGCAGAACTAAAGAAAAGAATGTTTTTTTTCTTTCTTCAATCACACAAAATATTACGAAACAAAACAATTAACTCAATATACATAGTGCCAGAAAAGAAATATGTACGTACATTTTAAAAACAGAAACATTATCAGACATTCCCTGTAGTCTATATTGTAATTTAAGGTAACCAAACACCTAACACAAACGGCAGAGTGCAAAGAAAGAGTTTTATCGTTAAATTTACAAAGTAATCAATGTCATTTGTATTATACCTTATAAATTGTACAAGTAACATTGGGTCAAGAAGAACTTATGTTGTAAACCCTAAGAATCCAAGCATGCCAATACCAACGACAGTATCAAAAGAAACCCCATGAGAATTGTGTATTTGCCTCTAGTCAGCTCACAAGAAGGATGATATCACAGTCTACAAAGGCATAGACTACCTACATGAAATTTGAAATGTTTGGAATTATTTCTCTAAGCTGTTACTGTGGAACCAAGGCCGACTAAGATGCTTTGAAAACAATAGAGACAGCGACAATTGTTTGAACAAAATATTCTACTCATGTCTGTACGACGCTAACTATATGGCTGACGTTGAAGAGCAGACAATACGGTAGACAACTGACAAGTGAAAAATCACGATGATTTAACTAGAAAGCACAGATGTCCCAAATAGGTTCAGTGTGATTAAAATGATAAAATATGAATATAGAATTTAAAGCGATTTGATTCCGTGTACAATCTAATATTTTTAAATGTGTAGATTTATTAACGTTTTCTAAAACGGATGCCATTATTCTGATATTTATATCTGTATATCATTCACATATAGAAATAACGTTTATCCAATATCCATGATTTTTTAATTCTAGCAAACATATGATTGTAATTATGTTTTCCTGAAAGCAGTAAATCTTTACTCTAAAATTTGACTTTTATGCTATGACCTTGTGCAGTTTTATGCAATGTATATATACCGTCCCATTTTAATACCTTTTCATTCTTTTTCATTAACATAGAACATTTACATCTCCCGTTGATCGGGAAGCATTATTTTGCACCATTACCATCTTACCGTTTTTAATTTCAATCATCTGTTTTTTCACATCGCTGGTCGATATAGGACCTTTTATAAATATTAAAAGTTTACATACTTTTCTTATGCGGCAAATACCAATACCTTACTATTTTACTTTAGGCTCTTTGATTTTCTATGTCGCTGGTCGATGTTACACTTTCTTATTTTCAAACATATTACCTATTGTATGGCGGTAAATAGCCTAAAAGTGCTGGTGCGCCGTTAAAATTCAATTAATCAATCAATCAATCAATCAATGTAATTCTGTTGAAAAAAAACGGTTACTGAGTTCGTAAACTATTTAGATTTTTTAGATTCCCTTTACAGCAATAATTAGTTTTGATATTGCATTCTTCAGATCTTTATAATTTTCCCAATGAATGTTTGTGGTAATTAGATGCAAATGGCATTGATACATCAGGCTATGAGCCAAAGTGCACAAACTTAACATCCACTGCCTACACCGTAAAGTCGTTCCCCCGCAACTCTCGCGGATGTGGAATTGCTGTCATCACAAATAATTCCATGATAAAATGCCTCAAGTACAACACAAACTTCAATGTCTGCCATGCATCGTTTCGTTTGAACTAGTCCATAAAACACTCACACTGGAACAAAAGTCAATCCTTTTTTTATGCCTCTACCGCCTTCCTCATAGGAAAATAAGCTGACTTGAATCATTCTTTTTGGAGCAGTTTCCAAATCGTCTGGAGTATAGAAATTCGATAGGTGGCAACCTAATTATTCTTGGATTTTCAACTTTCACTTTGACTATCCTGGAAACCCTTCCGCGTCAAAGCTTCTAGATTCAAATTCATGTCTTCAACCAAACACAATCCGTTAACCAATCTACCCATAAACTTGGTCACATTTTAGACTTGATTCTTCATAGACCTGATGATAATATTCTTCAATCCACCTTGTATCTCACGCACCTACATCAGATCACCTATGCATTATATGCCATCTCGACGTATCAGACCCTAACCCGCCATCATAATTTCCTACTAAGAGAAACCTCCGTATGATAAATAGAACGAAACTAATGCATGATATCCAACAATTGATCTAACATACTTGGTTACCCCCTACAGCAGAACAACTCAATAACTGCCTGTGTTCATTGTTTGAAAAAATGCCCCAGCCACCAAATGCAGAGAATCGATTCTAAAAAGTGTTCTCCATGGTATAGATGTGTTAGGGACCAGCTTCGCACAGTTAAAATACATCCCCATCAAGCAGAGAGGCATTGGCTTTCCATCAGACTCACTATTCATAGAAAATTATATAACACCGCCAGGAAGAACGTCACAGACAGTCCATTTAGCCAAATCATCCCACTACAGTACTAAGATCACATATAGTTATAGCTGCAAAGAGCTTTTCGAGAAAACAAACATGTCAAGGAACAACTGTACACCACCTCCATCTACATTTCTCTCCAGTAGATTTTCCGCGCCTATTTTCTAATTTCGTCCGTGAACATTACAAACCATTAGAGATATCCTGACACAATTCAAATTGCCTCGTCATCAATATTGCCTTCACTAACTATTGTCATTAATATCTCCCTCTCATCTGGACAATTCACATCAATTTTCAGAAATCACCATCGTAAAGCCTTTACTGAAGAAACCGATACTTTCCCATAACAATTTACATAACTACCACCCAGTTACTAATCTCCCTTTCATATAAAATATCTTCAAACAGTCTTCTTAGCAACGTTATGCCCTAACCAGAGTCCTGATACTTCTGAAAGTATTTAATGACATTCTCTCTGTTTTGGATAGAGAAAACATTACAGTCCTCACCCACCTTGATTTGTCTGCAGCATTTGATTTAATATACCACGATATATTACCTCACCGTCTCAAGCATTTAATTAGCATGCAAAATACAGCCTTACTGTGGGTCATGTCCTACTTAGTTAACAGGTCACAAGTTCTATCTGCAAATAGAATAAACTCCAAAGCAGGTAATCTATGTTCTGGTGTTCCACAGGAGTCTGTTCGTGAACCTTTTCTCTTTATTCTATACACTGAGCTACTCTCATTGATCATCACCCAGTTTGACACCAATTGTACGCTGATGACACCCGCATACACTAGTCTAGCCACCCAAATGAAGTTGATGCTAAAACTGCAGGAGTAGAGAGGTGCATATATGATGTAAAAGCATGGATGACTGTAGCAAGCTGCAGACGAATGATGATAAAACTGAGGCCATTCTGATCACAAAACAGAGACTTTTTCATTCATATACTTTACCGCAAACAAACAATATCAGTAACATCAACATTAAATTCACGCAGTCAGTACTAAACATAGGTGTTACTCTAGACAGTACTCTCGCATTGCACAAACATGTCATGAACATATGCAAGGCTGCATATATTGAGCTCGAACAAATCATTTTCATCCGCAAATGTATTTCAGATGATGCCACTAAAACACTTGTGTATTCATTAGTACTTTCAAGACTGGACTATTGTAACATACGTATGTCTGGATTATTTCGAGAACATTCGCAATGTTCAAAACACAGCTACTCCTATCATTTTAAGGGTACCAGGATCAGAGTACAATTCACCAATGTTCCGTACCCTACACTGGTTATCCATTAGATCCAGAATCTAACACAGTTTTTTCTCTGTGCTACGTTTCACTGATGGACTCCATTCTAACAAAGCTATCCGGCCTTATCCATGTGTAATCACCCAAAAGATATGTTTTCCGATTTAATTGATTTCGTCTTTTGTTTTTCTGTAATCATTCATTATAGATGTTGTAAAGTGCTTAAAGCATCTAAATATTAGGCGCTATACAACGTTATTATTATTATTATTATTATTATTATTAATGTGTGAGCGTATCTGAGTAAATTGGGTAACGAATGTGTCTTGTCACTGCATGCAACGTATTGTTGAGAATGATTCCGTGATAAATGCAAAACAAGTTTAATATTTATATAGAATGATGAACATTATCTAGTGCTACTCTTACTGAAAACCTGTTCCGAATGATTGCGCTTCTTGCCATGACATGGTTATTGACCTCTTATAGAGATTCATATAGAGGAGCTCTGCAGGGTCACTTCACTAAAACGCATAATTTTATATTATTGCATCAATTTGGCATTATGGAGCATTTATCATCCTGCTTAAAGATTGTTATTATTTGTCTTAATGAAAGTTCATGATTTCTATATATTTAGCTAATGTTCCTAAATTTGCAGTTTTTCAACTGTTTTCAAATTATTTATATTTACCATTCGTCTAATGTGCATCACATCTACCGTTATTTAAGATGAACATACAGCATGCGTTTGTTTTGAGTCTTATAGCATTTCGCCACATTCTCTATAAGCATAACTACTTAATTTGAGTGCCACAATATCAGAAGCATTTGTTCGATCTTTAAATAATTTTGTCCGATATAGAGCATGTACCTATTGAGTAAAATGCGTTTCTTCTCCGTCTGTTATCATCTCAGACTTTGTATATTTTAGTTGGTTGTAGATTAAATAACCCAGTAAATTACTAAGCAACTGAATTTAGTATGTACCGTCATGAACGTAATGGCCTTGCAGGTCATTCTAATCATAATGTTGAACTGTAAATTATTGGCCTTTTAGAGCCACAATAAATGACAGAAAAGCTCCTATCAAATGAAGGCAAATTGACAATACGCAGTGTTTAGAGATTTAATGGAATAGTATTAATTTTATGAAATCTTAATTAATTTTAGTTAGAATACATAAAGGCACAGACTAACGATGGAATATTTAACGAAAATAATTGACCTCAACACGAGACCATTAGGATTGAGAAAAGGTTGGCAAATACATTATTGAATGTCACAAGCACGTGCTGGTAAAATTAAAGGACTGGATGAATCTTAGTTGTTATTGTTGAAAATTATGTTGTTTACCACTTCCCGCCCCGTCTATCCTGAATAATAGTCCTAACAACATCGTAGTATTATGCTGCAAAAAATAGATATTATGTTATATTCATTGATTCAATGCTTTGTATTATATTTAATGAACATCAAATAAGGCATTAGATGACAATAAAGATCAAAAGCAATTATACACTATACACATATTGTAGACATACACTGAAGTCGAAATGTCGTTATTGCGGAGGAGACACCAAAATAACGCTACAACCAAATGAATAGTACATGCAAGCATTGATAGCACAGTTTAATATGAAGAACATTAGCGCACTCAAACAAGTCAAAACATATTTTTATCCAAATGTGCATTTACCTAATAAAGTATTATATAAAGTCACTTTGCTTCCTACAAAAAATATTAGAGTATTCCTAGATCATGCAGGGAGGTTAGAATAGCATTAAAGAGAAATGTCCATTATAAAGCAAACATTGTCGTACGATATCTACAATACATGCTTAGAAACTAATTTGCTTGACTGCTTCAATCTTCCAACATTCTTGACGTATCACAAACATATATGTGCTGTCTTGGAACGAATTCACAATAATTAAATACTAGCACTCCAGTTCAAACTGTCATTAAGTATTTTGTAAATCCAATTAATAATTGGAAAAGGCAACAACATCATTGACATTATAACTGAACACATCTATAAGTTGTGCACCTACGAATTAATAAAGAGTTTGCAACGGGTTTAGTTTTACTAATTGTCGAAGGCATTGCAACTAGAAAGAATCGTATTTCCTATTTGTTTGTTAAATGTTTCGTAAATATAAGAATTAGTTTCAAGTTAACCTTTGATATCATCTTATTGGGTTTTTCTAGCATTTGAAATGTGTGACAGGATCTCAACTTTTTAGAAACATAACCTTCAATTTTCCTTAAAAATAAAACGAATAAATATCTTGCGATAAGTCTTACTAATTAAAATATCAACAGCCTAGGTGGACTGTTAACATTTCCTGTCCAAATCACTTCAGAACTCCAAATTCGTTGCTCACTGTTCACTCATCACCAGCGGGTACCTAAAGGGATGTCGATCTTTTCCTCTGATTCAATGTTCACACAATTCCAGATTGGTACGTGTGTGGTTTCTGTTCTGCTAATATTCCTCTAGAACCAACTCAGTATATTGTTCCATGTTTATAGCAAGCGATTGCAGTGTCTTATCCGGATTGGAACAGAGAGAATATGTAATAAGTAAATGATCACTGTGACTTACACCTCTAGATTGATCAATCAAATGAGTGAAAATGTGTTCATCCTACGACTGACTAAAAAAATTCCAACCAACGGAATATTTTCCTGATTTATATCATCTTCTGCGTCTATTTTAACCATTGCTTGATTCGCACAACAACGGGTTATTACTTAGGATTTCAATTTCATTGTATCAAAGCTGTCATTAAAACAAAGTTTGACAGTTACAAGATGACTACAAAGTTGGACACAAGAAACTTATGTGACATATCATAGAGTTTAATCTGCTGTGATCATATATTGGCATGGTTGCTTTTACCTCTTGAGTGTAATCCCCATTTGCCTTTTCATGATGCAGGTGCAATAGAGTGCGACATTTTAAGATCATAATAAACAGCAAAAATACAAACGTTCAATTCGGTCACAGTGAAATAGTTTTCATACGCTATGAGTGCCCCCATTGAAGTGTATTTAGCTTCAAACACCAGGAACATGTTATCAATAAATATAAAATATCACCAATGTTCTTATCGTCGACCGAACATTCAAAGAAGAAGGATCAACAGTCTTGTGAAGAAATATATTTGACGTCCCTATATAACTTTTCCTGTGATGCAGCGCCGCTGGCTTTTGATAGTCGCGAGAAGGTCTACATCTTGTGAGTAATAACTATTTCAACGTATTATTCTGAAATTTTTCAATTTCTTTTAAACATAATATGCTAAACTTTATGTTCAGTTTATTCAAATACACATTTGTTGGAATGAATATTTATATTGAAAAATATTATCATAGTGCTGACAACAGATATTGTGTTAGCTCTAAGTCTCTAGGAGTAAGCAATGAAGTAAGATACAGCACAAAAAAGTATTGGTTTCAGATATGCAGGTCTCATAGACACATTTACAATCGCTTTAGGATGGGGAACAATTAACGTTTGGAAGTAAGTTGACTAGCTGGAGAGGTACACTTGGTGTAAAAGTTATATTCACAGAGAATTGAGTAGGATATTGGTTTCTTTTTGGATCACCTGTCAACACTTAATACTGATTTTAACTTACCATCTTGAAGCTAGATATGATTAAAAAGCATACACATTATCAAACTTGTATACGTTCTGTCTGAATATGAGTTTCAAATTAAAGGATTAAATATTGTGTTTCTTATTATCTAATTTAGAGTAAGTTACAATAGGGCTATATACCGTATGGGGCGAAATGTAAACTTGATTTATGAACAATATTTTTTATTAGTAAATCTTGTAAGAATTCTTGAATCTGGTATATTACATGCCTCATGTTCTTCTTAAGTATCAGTTTTCAGCCATAGGAATAGGACCAAGATGGCTGATTGGAGATATTAGAACTAGAAATTGATTATAACTTAATATTGAGCTTGGGATAGTGAACACGACGCCTTAATTGCAGTTTTGAGAGTCTGAGTTCCTGCTATATTGTAGCATCGTTTTCATTTTTTTTTATCTTTACATTTTGTTATTTTGTTTTGAATTTTCGTTTTCTCCAAGTGTTCCTCGAAACTATTAATTGATTTTTACACTGGAAATTAACAAATACAACATTTCTTTCTGTTCTCATCGGATAATTTTTTTAAATAGATATTATAAACTATCCAATTATGAGCTGAATTTGCATGTCTTGGATTTTATTTACGTCCTTAGCATTTCGAATTTGCTGTTTTTTTTATATCTTTTAAATCGACCGTGGTACAGCTATGCTTTAATTTAATTAAAAACTGCAATTTTAGCTGCATAGTGCTGAACGACGAAATACATTTGGTATTGGCATTGTTTTATATTGTTTCAATCACGTTTTCAAAGTTAGTATTGGAATTGATAATGGAAAAAAGAAGTTAACGCCACATTAATAAACGTCCGTCGTGCCTTTTCCAAAGAAACAATGAAAATTACGAACAAAACTTGTTGTCCTAAAAATATTAACTCTTGACTCCGTTAAAATGCTGTATATGCAAGGTTATGCCAATGACGTCAAGCATATTCCAAATTACTTTGTATATTTTAGATATTTTTCTATATCACTATAATAATTGGGATCACAGGTAAGTGATGGAATTATATTTTCGTATCGAAGACACGTAGTAAATCCACCCTTAACAGACTTTCGGGAGGGTGCATTGTCTGATAATCATATGAATTAACATCCACTCAGAATTGAGCCATACGTGGCCAATATTATAATCGCTAGTTTAAATATATTATCTTGAGAACTAAACGTTTGATCTACATGCATATTTTGATATAATCAATGTTTATTTAATGACTTAATATTGTAATTCCCTATTAGATTACCGCGTACACTTATCAGGGAGAACGTACAATTCGATGGGCACGAATGCGTAACCTAAATCGGTATTGGCTTATCTGATGATATCTTGGTAATTTGACTTTACATAGCATGGGGAATATGCTATGCTAGAGAATTACCCGAGTGCAGTTGGTCCGAGTTTCTGGGAGACAAAAGAGAAAGCAGGAACGGAGATAGAATTTAGACGGACTGGATGGAGATGGATTACCAGTCCAGAAAGATCACACAGATGAGTAGAAGCACACGACAGGAGGAAAATCTATCACACTAAGTCAAATGATGAAATAGACTGTCACTTGGTCTAGTGAAAGACGAGTGATACTGTTTTAATTTGATTTTTATTTGAAAGATGACTGTTATTGAATTATATTAAATTGTTAACATTTGAATATCATTTTTTGTGTATTAATTAATTTAACTGTCGACACTGCTGACTTCGGGCTAGGAGCTTTGCTTCTTTATCTCAACTTCAATTTCTGACAAAAACGAGCAGGATGCGTCTTCTGTAGTAATATAAATCATACTGGGTGCACCCCATCTACCTAAATAAAGGCAAACCTTCACAAGGGCGCTCTCGCTTGGGATATGAATTAGACTAATATTTTCTTTACGATCTAAATAAAATTTATTTGTTAGGAAGTAGTAGTGAACAATGTGAGATATTTTCCATCCTGTATATTTGAATTTGCTTGATTTTTCATCTTGTGTATGTTATATTTTGAGATTTCCATGCTTGGTAGATGGTGACTACTTACAATAATTGTGAAGCAAATATCGAGCAAATATCTGACCAGGGCGAAGTTAGGGGTCGACATTTGCGAATTTGGTTAGAAACGTTAATATCTGTCATTTAGTTAATAAACTTTGACAAGGTATCACTTATTGCTAGTATGATAATAACACGGCTATTGAAAAACTGATGATTACCGTGCCATGAGCACGTAAGATCGCGGCTACGAGAAAGATCGCCTGGCTATAGAAGAACATATAAAAGAATGGAAGGCTGCAAAGGCCGCCGAAAGAGAAAGAGAAACCCAGAAAGAACTAGAGCTGGCCCAGATATCCGCCAGAAGAGACCCCAAGATGGAGCAGGCCCGGATAACCGCTGCCACAAAGGAAAGAGAGCTCACTCACGCTCTCGAAATGGAAAGGGTAGGAGCTTGGGCTAACAATATGGACGTCTCCAGAACGATCATTGGTGGAAGCGTACGACCGCTTAACGACCACCGAATAGTACCGATAGTGCAATTTGATAAACTCTCGGACGCTCATAAAATATTACCATAACCATGGGCGATCAACGTCTCAGCCTTTTTGCATTGTGCATCTCACGAAGTTTACTACAACTAAGCTGCCAACGAGGCTGATAACTATGATATGCTCAAGAAGGATGATCTTTATCATTATAGGCTAAGTGCCGAAACGTACAGCAAACGTTACAGAACTCGACAAAAATGTCAACGGAGTCCCATTCTCAATTCCACACCCGCGTTAGAGGGGTATTTGAAAAATGGATGAAGATGGCCAACTTCGAACAATCGTGTGATGGGCTACGTGAGGTCATACTAAAGGACCATATCCTAAGTACGTACCTTCGCAAGTTGATACTATTTCTAGCAGAGAGAGAACACCGGAAGCTCAAAGATATCTCTAGCATGGCGTTGATGTACGAACATGGTACACCCGAAGAGTGGCGGTTCTGGGATTTCGAACCGACTATGACCCACTGAGTCGCTACGTGTGCGGGAGGGAGAGCCGGCTGTTTGTAACCGTCAGAGAGACGTGAAGGCTCCTCATGTAAGGATGCCACCTATACACCCAGACAGGCCTCATCCACAAAAACCAGTCTTGCAGGTCGGAAATGCAGCGAACATTTTAAGAGCAGTGGGGAGAGTCTTATGGGAGGACACATGGGAATCGCCACAAGACGCGTGACCGTCTTGTCAAAACAATATTACTGGCCAAAGGTTCAGGAAGATATCAAGCGGATCTTTCTCTCCTGTGACAAAATTCAGATAATGCCACTGAAAAGAAAGCATTCGAAACAGTACATGGAGAAAAACAAAAGTACGCTTAATGCGATTGTAGCTGTTCTTACAGCAGTACCAGATGCATATCATATACGTAAAAGGATAAGAGAACGTAGGCGCTGATTTCATGAGCAGCAGCATTGAACTGGCATAGATCTCTCTGTAAAAAACCGTATATCGGGTTATATTCGTGTCCTAATCAGTGTGTGGCGTCGCTATGATTTTCGTTTTTGCGTGTTTAACGCACCTTTGCATTTGGAGAAAATGTGATGGAATACAATCCCGAATTTATTCTCAAGCGTTGGAGGGGATGTCACATTCTAAGGATTAGCCAGATCTTAACATGTATATGTTACACCATGAGGCTAATAATTTCGCGCCGTCAATATGTATGGTCATATCGGTGAACAAAACGTGTCAAGTTATTTAATTGAGATGGAAATAAAATTCATATTTTGGGCAAGCCTGTTACATGATAAATGCGATCATATGTAAGTGATAGAATTATATTTTTGGAGCAAAGGAACGTTGTAAATATACCCTTGACAGACTGTTGGGATGGTGCAATGTCGTATAATTTTATGACTCCACATCCACTCGGAATTGAGCAAGACATGGTAAACTTTTGAATCGCAAGTTTAAATATATTATCTTGCGAATTAAACGTTATAAGTCCCGAAAACAAGCTCGCGTGTATATTGGGAAGATAAGCTATTCTGACGTCATTAGAAATCGGCAGGAAACTTTTTTATGCTGGGAATTAGAAGTAGGTTCAGTACAAGTCAGCGACTATATGCTCGATTGTTGTATTATATTACTGAAAATAAAGTGTACTTTAATTATTTCAGTATCTATACTTTAGCACGTAGAATTACCATTTGTAGGTTGATTCATTCATAGTGTTTGATATGCATGCATATTTTGAGATATGAGCAATGATTTTGTAACGAATTAATAATGTTAATCGATATTTGGTCAAGTCGTAGTAACCTCATGTATTTATTTTTTTGATAATACCGGGCAGCACCGGACATCGTGGACTCTGGACAGAACAGACGCTGGACAGCTAAAAACATCAAATACCGTGTACTTTTCATGACTCGGGCATAAATCATAATAACATTATAAATTGTAAATTAAACAGATTACGTTACTGGCACGATAATTACATAACAACACATTCAGAAGGAAACCTAACCCTCCCTGCTCAATAAATATCATACTGTGCTAAACATTTCTTAAAAATGTAGCCTTATATTACTAATTAATTCCCGTTCTAAGTCGCAAAGATGAATATTAAAATGTGCAGTATGCTGCGTAAATGAAAGCAACATAGCAAACATGCAACAAAAGACGTGATAGTACAATAGTGATACATGAAGATAATAAATTACAAACCTCGATAGCTGAACATGTGCAAGTCATTATAGTAGAGGGCTGTTTAACAGGAGTATCCATAATGTAAATAACTTTCCAAACGGTGAGGTATTTATGCACAGATATAGTATGTGCACTAAGGGCATTAGGGTTTTTCGATCGAAAGCAAGTCGCAATTGCTCCATAGGGTGAACCGAACTGAATGTTTTGAAATACGATACAATATACATTAATCACCCTAGGGTATCGTTTTACATCGAAAACGAAACTCGAGTACGATTTTTTATTTTTTTTAAAAGACTTTATACAATACAGGGACAACGTTTTATCAGATCCCTCTATCTTTTTATAATAAGATGAAAAACGAATTATTAAAGGATGGACCTTCAGAAATCCTAAAAAATGTAGCTTCAATGGATTGTTCCTTAACAGAATGATTCTTGTTCTTCATCAACAGAAACTGTAAACCTTTGATTTGTGGTTACACAGATTACGTTCATCATCCAGCCAATAATCTAAGACTAGGTTCGATAAACCATCCAAGCTGAATAACACTGGAACGTTTTTATACAGAATCACATTTAAATGCATGCACGTTCATTACACAGTTACTTCAAGCAGGATCTTAAACGATTTAAATGATGACCCAAGAACAGGTCACCATCTTGTTCTTGTTATTGAAAATATGTACAATTTCTTCTAATAACCTTCAACTAATATATGCATAAAAGACCCTTACTCCAGCCTATGTTATGCAAAGAACAAGGAGTAAATCCTCAAGTTAAGGATCATGAACCATGGCCTGCATTGAGATATACCAGTATATGGTTCTTGGACGGAGATCTCAACAGCTTCCAACAAGTAACCGACTCCAAGAATATACAAATTTACTTCCTAGCAATCTTAAAACGAGCGTAACGTTTATGTAACTTTCACCGTTTAAAGACCCTGGGAAAGCTTAAAGTAATTTTATAGGCTACACGTAATTTTCCTAATTGCAGCGTAATTTACTTTATATTGTTTATATTACCTTTGTGATTCTCGTGATCGAGTGAGAGTGAAACCTTTGTTTAGGATTATAGAGAACTCAATAAAAAATATTACGATTTATATCATTCCGTTACACCGCGTCATACATGAGTAACGCTACATCAGCACCTTTAAACTATTGGAATTATACTAAATATGATATAGTTTTAGAACTACAGATCATATTAAATGGTCTTTGAAATTTAGAAAGTTACATTATAAATCTAGTATTATGGACGTGTCAGTTTGATTTATTTCTGTTCCATGACATTCCTACAAAAGTCGTACCAACACATCCGGTTTTTACCGTCTTAAATTACAAAGCAAAACATTTGCTCTCGTTTAGTATGTGTTGTTGTATGTGGTGTACACCATTCAAAGTTGCGAAACGCGATATAATTTTGTTTTGATACTTCCTTACTGTTTAATTGCTCAAAACTACAACGAGTGGACATTTATTTAGTATTAAGACATAACAACCTCAATATTGTAAAGCGAATTTCAAATGACAGCATGCAATATTCACAGACCACATTGCAGTTTTTAAGTAACCACAACAGTAGTCATGATATGTTATTCTCATTTCATACCTATTTTGGAGTTTTAATGATCAATTCGTTAGAAACTTAAGGTAATATTTAGAAAATTGATGTAAGAAACAAAAGTACCAAACATTAATCCCATGTATGTTGCCTAGACAAGAAAGAAAGAAAGTGTCAAAATGTGTTTCACAAATATTAGAAAGGTTCCTTCTGTTCATTATATCATTCTATTGATTTTATAAAATGAATCGATTTCGATACTCCCACCAACTAATCGAAACGCACAGAGCAAATGGCGATCTTCGTGGTTAGTGATCCAAACACTTAAATACATTTTTGTAAAAAAAAATCAAAATCAATTAAGTGAAACCATTAGGTTTGTATCGTCCATGCCAATTATTCAATTACACACACATATGTTGACGCCATTCAAAGATCATAGTATATGGAATCTGAATGTAGATAGTGTGATAATTTGCTAAGAAAAGGTCACGAACGCACAGTGTAAACTGTGACAGAACTCAAAATTATTTCCATCGATATACTCTCTTATTTTAGCTCAACCTGAATGGTGTCTCCTTTGTGTATAGATAAGTGTTGGCAGTAAAAACGTGAGAAACACAGACTGATTCAGAGGCAGAAATGTGCTTAGTCACGAGTAATATCAGAAGCGTCTGCATTGGTATACAATGAATGATATTTTGAAGTTGTCTGTATAGCAAATTTAGATTTATTGAATGTCCTCTACATGGTATACATAAGTCTTATATGATCCAGTTACCTATGAGACCAAATCAAGGAAGACTTTTTCAGATGGGCTATCATCAAAACACAATTGTACAAGAAGTTAAATTTGTCATTATTTGATGAGTTATATCAATTACAACCACAAGTAAGTCTTCTTGTTGATCGTGGAAGTAGATATTCTCAATCACGCTTGTGGTATACAGCATCGCGTAGAATAGGGTTTGATTCCACTATTACGATTTTCAGAACGGATATAACTGTGTTTAAAACAACAGACCATGGGTATAATAATTACGTTAATTCAATTGTAAAAGTCAATGCGTTCAGATATGCAACCAATCCATCTGAGTTTCTTTTCGGGCAGAGGAGGAGGATATTAAAACACGTTGCAATAGATTATCGCAGAAAATACTAAAACTACAATCACCTTTCCCACATTAATAGAGTATGTGAGGTCTGAATGGGGTTTTGAATTCATATTTGCACATACCATACGTTTAATTACTGCATTGTCCAGCATTTTCTAGAATTATTATAAATCGTATTCATAACGCCATTGTGAGTGATGATTACAATGTGCAATGTTTTACCATGAATAAGATACACAGTTAAGAAAAATTCAGACTTAAGCACTGTACGGTGACAGACAAAAATTATATTAATGCGAGTACTTTGCAACAAGGACGTTATTGCAGTTCATCATTGTTTAGTTCATTTCACAATGGACAAATGAAGTCTAACAAAACGTAAGTATCCCCAGTCATTAATCTACAAATAGATGATATTCATAATAATCTCAGTTTCATTTAGACATGTCGTTTAAGTCATTAACAATATCCAATATACAGAATTACCGTTCAAAAGACCGGTTTTAGCATATTTACCAAGAACTGCAATAGCTTTGAGACCAATAAATTATTGTAATAGTGTGCAGATGTGTTTGATGGATGTTTGTGAATTCAATCAAACTGCTTAAAACACTTGATATATCAAAATGTACATTTATTGATCCTCGGTTGGTTTCTTTCTAACAGTCGGTCTATAATAAATATATTTGAAACCAGATGAAACTCTCTCTCTCTCTCTCTCTCATGCATGTGAACAAAACAATCCAAACAGATCTAAGCACACGACAGGATGCATGCTCTAAATAATGATTGTTGATGATATATTATACAAAGGACTAACTATGGGTTGAATAATATATTTACTATATTTATCGTGGTACATTCGTAGGTGTGTATTTTGAAACATTACTTGAAATTTCCATTGTATAACAGTGTTCAAACGTATTTAAAAAGAACGCAATTATTATAGTAGGTTATCCTTTATATCGTATTACCTTAGTTTTCGTTATACCACGGATCTATTCAGGAGGCTGATTAGACCAAATATTCCAGACACCGACCATAAACTGAAAGATCTGGAAAAAGTAGTTACTTACTTCCGGCAAATTTGAACGATAGTAACAACAGCGCTTAAACAAGATGATCAAAATCAACATGAAGTATATGATAGTTCAATAGCTATCTTACTGAATCTACCTCCACAAGTAATATAGACCATCTGAATGCATTTTCCATCGTGTTAGAAAATATGCATCAACCTTCAGAGATGATCGTGATGCAGACTGCTAGAACATTTACGGTGGAAAATGTTAAGCCATTAAAATATAATAACAGGATAAGCACTCCAAAAGTCGACACCGATCCGGCCAAACATACATTCACACGCCATCGAAATAGTATCAAGCTTTGCATCATTCATTTTTAGATTATACTAGTAAAGTTGAACAACAACACCGTAAATGACTTGAAATCAAATGGTTATGCAGTTTTTATCCTGATTTAAATCCCTCTATCATGCGTCAGATAATATATTTGCTGATTCAGAAAACAATAAATCACTTCATTGTAATTAATGTAAGTCATAAAACAGCTGTACCAGAATCTATCCAAATAACTCGAGAAAATCTGTGTAACCATTTCTAACCATCAATCGATGTCACGTTGATTAATGAATCAATGGGTCTTGCCATTCCTGTACAAAGTGCTAGCTTTCTACTCGTCATGGCTTTCACACAGGACTAATACTAGTTTCGAGTAAACCTTTCTTACATAAGGTTAGTTTGACTTATATTTTACACATCGTACCCTCCAAAGCAAAATGTATTTTCTTGTCTCAGATGCAACTAATTTGTGAGGTTTTACCGAGAGATGTGATATTTTTTGATTAAAATGTTATTACTCAAATGTAAAACTTCAATAAAATAATAGTAATAGGTGATAAAGAACTCAAGATATTTGTGAGGAAACAAAATGTTGGAGTATCCATGAACGTGACCTTAGAACTCGTTACCAAATATGAATATATATATATATATATATATATATATATATATATATATATATATATATATATATATATATATATATATATATATGTATATATATATATATATATATATATATATATATTTATTTATTTATTTATATTTATATAATATATATATATATATATATATATATATATATATATATATATATATATATATATATATATATATATATATATATAAATATATATATATATATATATATATATATATATATATATATATATATATATATATATATTGTAATATGATGTACAACGTTAATTAATGGAGTCACATACGAAGGTCAATTTATTGTGGGTTAAGTGTTTTCGTTATGACTGTGTAGTGCGCCTTCCGACTTTGATCTTTTAAACCCAAAATCGAAAGGCGTTTGTTGTGTGATACATACAATCTACCTGCAACATTTGGTATAGATAGATATTGTAGCAACAGACTTAAATAAAGTACAAATCTTGAACAGACCGATCTAGAGTCGGACATCATAACATCACTTGCTCGGTGATATGGCTGGCGTATACAAATAATGATTTTTGTGCTTACTTATCTTCTGAACAAAGTTGAATCAAGTGGCATAACACACCATTTCACTAATGTTACAAACACAATAATGGCCTTTTGGCTTAAGTAATTACAGCACTTTTTATTCTTATAAAGGACAATAAGAAAAAGGAGTAACTTATTTTGTGATATCACAACAAAAGCTATTCAACAAATTAAACACCGTATTACGAAATAAGATCAAAATACATTATTTATTATTATATTTTCAGTAATTCTCGTGGAGTAGAGAGCTGCATTCCTAATGTGAAATCATGGATGACCTGTAACAAGCTGCAGATGAATGATGATATAACTAAGGCCATTCTTATCACAACACAAAGACATTCTCATTCTCATCCTTTACATCAGACATGAAATATCAGCAACACCAGCATTAAATTACCACATTCAGTACAAAACTTAGGCGTTACTCTAGTCAGTACTCTCACATTGCACCAACATGTCATGAACATTTGCAAGGCGGCATATCTTAAACCGAGACGCAACAGTTGCGTTCACAAATATCGTTCAGTTGATGACACTAAAACACATGTGTGCATTAGTACTTTCAAGACTGGACTACTGTAATATAATTATCTCTGGTTCGTCTCAATAACTACTCCATAAATTTCAAAAAGTTCAAAACACTGCTTCTCGGAGCATCTTTTGAGTACGTCAATCAGAGCACACATCACCACTGCTCTGTACCCTACACTGGCTATTAATTCGATACAGACTCAAACATAAAATGTGTTATCTGTGCTAAGTTTCACGAACAGACTTCAGTCCAACCTACCTATCCGGCCTCACCAATGTGTCTATACCAGGATGATAATTAAGCTCCTCTTCTGATAATCGTATACTCATTGTTCCCACTATGAACACGAAGTCATATGGACAACGTTCTGTTGAATACCATGGGCATGGAATGTGGAACGAATTGGCCATTGAAATTAAACACAAAGACACAGTGGTACCATTTACGATTGCTCTTAAAACTCGCTTCCTTCGACTGAAGGAACAAACTTAGATGCCACTAAAACACTTGTGACCTAGAGACCTAAAATTGTTTTGTATCTTATATGATTTAAGTATATTGTTATATTTTCCAATTGCTTTGTTTTTGTTTAATTTTCTGTAGGGTAGGCATATCATTATAGCTGTTGTGTAGCGCTTAGAGGTTCAAAAGATTAGGCGCTATACAAAGACCTCATTAGTATTAGTATTATTAAATTTTCTGTGCCAATTAATGTGTCACTATCCTTCTACCTGCGCGTAGTCCGTAGACATGTAATTGTTGGAAAGAAGAATTCTTACCTAACGATGAAGTCCACATCCACAAAGAAAATATTGTCACCAAAATGTAGGAAACATATTTTGATTAAAAATGATGTAATTATTTTACTAGGCCAAGTTAGATTCCATACGGCATAGAACTTTTGGTTAGTGCAAAAGGATCCGTGTCGATTGTTTAAATGCTTAGCATGTGCTTACGAAAAGGGGATTGTGGTAGTGTGAGTCCACTGACAAAACGTATTTACTAGTGTATTGATAATGAATGGTACATTTAACTTTTCAAAATATGTACAAATATTAAAATATAATCCTGGTTCTCAAAGGATTAATTGATATTTGAGATAACTGAAGCTATGTAAAATTGTATCAACATTTATTTCAAACAACACGAAGCATTGAATATTTATTTTATTGTTACGGAGGCCTTCTATCCTTCATGTGAAATCCATAACTGAAAGTACAGACCTTTTACCTTATTCTGCATACCAGTCTCCGACAACTTTGTTTATCATTTGTACATCATAATTTAAACAACCAGTAGTACCAGAACTTGAATATTTGGTGCTACAATACATATTTCATATCCGAATTTCTAAACATTTCTTAACATATGCATTCACGTTCATGGGAGTCTGTTATGAAAATAGTATGCAATATTATGCATTATAACGTATAATTTTAGCGTCTGTTTATTGTTTATACAAGTATACTTGAATGATGATAATAATGAAGATGAAATTATGGATGGTTATAAAATAGCATAATGTTACGCACTGAAAAGAGACATCATACAAAACGTGTGTGTGTGTCACATCCCAGAATAATACAAATTAGCAGATATAACCAATTCAAGCATCGATATCCATTAATTCGTGTAATGGTATATTACATGTGTGAGTGCATTATTTTGCATCATTTTATTTATCTCTTTGAGTATATAAATGTTCAAGAAAAATTGTTGCATATTTTTGGTGTTTTGTTTCAAACAGAAACTTGGATTTTGCATTAGATATATAATCAAAAAAATGATTGACAAAAGAGCTTAATTTTGGAATGGTAATCCAATAGTCTTCAGGCTTTCAACATGAGTAGGTAATTTAGTATCAATTGTTGCATGAAAGCTTCTTGTTTCAGATAAGCTGGATACAAAATAGAATTTCCAGACAATTTACATTGAAAAACTAATAGTAAATTAGATAATCAATTGGAGTGGTACAATTGATGAATACATCCAGATTACACGGTTCATTTACAATTAAAATAGATTTTGAAACACCTGTCAAAACATTAAGATGATTTCCATTCAAATACTTAGGACGAACTAGACAGGATTAAATGATGTAAACATTACTTAACTACCTTTTCCTGCTGTAGTACGGTTTAAACCTTAAACTCTAAATTCTGTTTCTCATTGTATAACTGAACCATTAAGTTAAATCATGCTAGGATTAAAAACATGTGTGGACAAAACACGTGCTTAATCTACGAACAATAATTTTCATTTATAGATTATGTAACAAGGAATTACAATGGATTTTCTATACATCGCCACCTATTTAAATACGATTCATGGTCCTGGAAAATCAATCGCAATCCAATCGCCATTATTAGACGTAGATGTTAAGGGAACCTTGTTGAATCAGGTAAGAGAACTTTGTTTAAATAACTTCAATAATTAGTTTATTCTAATCAATGTATTTTGCATGCGCATTTTGAATATCCGTATTGAATTTTTTTCTTCTAAAAGTTTACTTCAAATATACTAAAAGAAAATAACATCTTCAAGAAAGCAGATTCCTTCAATTACGTATTATTAATTTTTTAAGATGGAGCAATTATAATCTGTCTCGTGTGTATATTTCCAAGTTTGAGTTTCCTCTTATTTGCATCATTTCAGTCGATTATGGTATGGGTATATTGAAAGCAAACCTACATTTCAATCTCCAAAGTGTTAAATAATAAAACAAATATTTGTTATTTTTAAAGTAAGAATGTATATGTAGTATTAAGATCTGAGTGTTACAAAGACGGAATGGAAAATTACGAATAATATATTCTTGCAAATGTTTTCCATTGACTCAACAATATATATTAGTGTAACGTTATCTCAGATGATGTCAAGCACAGCTCACTGCAAGGTTGAAATTTATATCTTTCTTTCTAAGACTTTGTAAGTCATCAATAAATACAACTGCTAATTAATTGACTATTTGCAGTCAGAGCCAAAATTTCACATCCGTTACACATGTGATAAAGAATGACACATCTTTTAAACTCTACAATCATGATTTTTAAGTTGGTAAAAAGGGATGTTGTGTGTGTGTTTGTGTGTGTGTGTGTGTGTGTGTATGATGAGGATTTTAACGTACGTTTCACACATTTTGAGTCATATCGCAACGATTTCTGCAGTGTGTAAGTTTATAGTGATGTCTAGATCTATCTATAAAACTTCCAGTGGCATAATAAGGTATGTAATGTGATCAATGTTCAACAAAATATATTTAATGACTAAAATGGTTCAGCCTAGATCAGGAAACAGGTCAATGATATCAGATTGTCACAGAAGGTATGATTATCAACTTGCCAAGGAATTCCAGAAATAGAACAGACTCAAATTCCATGAAAATACTTTCAGTGTTCCTATAGGATAAGATCTCCTGATTATATGTTCCTGGCTGTAACTACAAAACTGAGACTGAAGTCATAAATATGGTATATCTAATTATGATTTATATTTGGCTCAAGCATCATTAAAGTGCATTTAGTAGTTTAGATTGTATGTTTCCGAAAATTACAAAATGACTAACTTACAAGTTTACATTTGTCCTGATCTTGCAATAAAATTATCTTACTGAAGAATAAGGTTTAGCATCTTGCATGTGACTCAGCGTTTGGATATGTCAAACTTATCTGAAAACTACATTGAAATCTCTCCAGCCGTTACCAAATTCTCCACTCACTGAACGGACACATTTTATCGAACGTGACAAACATGTTTCCCAATTTAAGATGATAGTCATAACTTACATACGTGATCATGCACTTACCTTGAGCAATAACCGCAGTTGGATGCAGAATATTTTCTGTATCCGTCTCAAATTAGTATAAAATGTAGAAAACACTAAACAAATAGGATTAGTTCAGTACACCTTACCAGCAGAATAATATTGGAAAATTTGGTACGAAAATACACAAGAATCCGTGCACACTGATTCAACCTTTCCGTAAATGAAATTTAGTCTGTGTCACTTGTACAGGTTGCAATGGACCAAGTGTAATCAAACGTGAGATACAAAATACCTATAATAAAGTTAATTAGACATCAGTATATCAACATAATTTCGATCTATATTGCTAGAGGTAGGGGTTGATCTAACGCAAAACAAAATATAAACATATTAATACTTATATTTCAAGTTTTAAGACATAATCAACTCCACAACAACAGCGCCACGACCCATGGCCTTTGATGAATATACATATAGTTTTATGATAGTGACAGTTTAGAAGTGATGGCCCAATAACAAGTCTACAGCAGTCTATGTATTGGAAAATCTTTCGTTCACAAAGTACACGTAACATAAAACAGCTTCTGATGATACTAGAAATACGAAGAAACTTGACACATCTGACATTATTAATAAAACCAATAACTACGCAATTTAAGTATAACGACCAGACTTATGGGCATTTTCTATACAAATTATAATTTTGTTACAGCTATAGGAACATCTATCTGTCCAGGCGATTTTCGCAAGAAAATACTTTTTAATCTTGAGCATAAATATATTGACACTTTATCTGACATGGATACATCAGATTCTATAGTAGCCTCAGTTTCTCAACTACATGTTAATTATTATGATATCCTCTCCCAGTTTTGTTGTTCACATTACGAATATCACGTTCATTCGTTTACTTTTTTAAAGGTTTAGTTTTGTCCACAGCGAACTCGTCCACATCGTTACTATAATCATCAAGATTGTCAAACGGACGAAATAGCTGCTTTAGTTCTTTAAGGAAAATATGTAACCAACCCAAACTTAAAGCGTCTACTGCACTATTGTACATGACTTGTTTCCCAAGTAGATTCTACTGCACTATTATATCTTTAGGCACAAGTGTTGTCATCGTGCTTGCAATATGAAGGTATGCAGTATTGTAAAATATGCACGATTTTGACAACGGAAAGTTAACGAAGATAAACATGTGCATATGATATAATGTGCATATAATAAAATATCTGTTGGATGTTAACTCATCTTGATTAATCTAAAATGAAATGCACGAAGACGATAACAAAAGCAACACTAACACGAATATACTTCTACTTTAAAATAACGTGAACGTGCAGTATTAAAACCCAGCGCCTTACTGGTATTTACATTGGTCAACACATAAACTAAAATACACATACCCATCACATATGGCAAAAGGCGTCAAAGCAAAACCTCTTCTTCATTTTTGAGATATATACTACCGCTGTCCTTTCAAACAAAACATATTTCTCCTTCAAAATTGAAACGTGTAACATTGTCGTAACCTTATGAGTAAAGCTGATACCGTTTTCAAACTGATAATCATTGGAATTGGTTACCCACCTTAGTCGAAATAATAAACTTTCAAATACAGAAAATGATGGTTCAATAATTTTGATAGTTTAAATTTCAAAATTGGACATGCTATGAAAGCAATGGAAATATGTTTACTTCTACAGGTGATCAATATGAAGAATTATATTACTGTTTTGGTTCTGACGTTCCTTGTCATCGTGCAAGGATCCCCATCATTTCAAGAAGTCCTCGAATATAATAATGAGTTTGACAACGGTAAGATACACACCTTATTTATTTTCTTCTGTTACTGGTAGTATGCTGATACGTTCTGATATTTTGATGCTTTTTAAAAACATCCTTATATAGTTAAGGTTGTTATAAGTCATATTCCGTACATATTTAAATCTTAAACGATGTTTACTCCGACAAGTGTTATAAAACTATGTCAATAGCAAACAATTTACATATATGAATTATTAACATTTAGATATTTAGTTTTCTACGAAGGATATGTGCTTCAGTGTCATCGTGTGTTATATTTTAATATATATAACGTACACTTATATTCAGAATTCTCGCTACTAATGCGTATTGATTTTTTTCCCCAGAAGACAGTGTACAACTGACCTATGATAGCATCAATCTTAAAAGAAACGATAACGTAGACGCAATTTGAACTATTCCAGTCAGTGATAAGTTCAAGCGTTTCAAGCATTGGAAGGATGTGATAACTCCGGCAATTGAATCTACAGTCATCATGAACACTCTGAAACATCATGGTAAAATTATGGTCAATTCGGAAAACAAGGTTCAGCACCCTGTAGATGATGCGGGGAAAATTTCTGATATCATTGTTGCCATCACCAGACTTCCGTTGTATAATCCTAAAGATTTAAAAAACGCAATTCCGAAACTTGTGTCTATCGAGAAGGACCTTTACGGAAATGTACAGTGTCACGACTTCATCTGTAACATCATCCTGCTAGGATGTAAGTGAATTGACCTTAGTTTCGTTGTTTCTCTCTTTTCCACGGAAAGAATGGTATCGAATGTCTGTATCAGATTTTATTGGACTATTTATGTAGCATTTTCTCAAAATTATAAGAATGCAGATCAATTCATTTATCAGGTAAAGTTATGAATATTCATCGACCTAATGCGACATTTGATAGTAATATTTATGAACACTGAAGTTTAAGACCAGGTATGTAAGCAAGTCTATTATGTCGCAACAACTTTTATCAGGTACACAAGCAATCAATTTGCAATTGGTTTGGTTTTCAAAACATGTTTACAATCGCCATGACTTGTATTTGGCTTTCTTTCTTTATGTGTGCGACACAGTTATTTAATACTTTTGTAAAACTATATTTTGTAATATATGCTCAGTAGATCGCGCACTCATCATGACTATAATTATTGTTTACCGGGAAATGGCTGATAAGAAAACTTAAATTATATATATTCCTATTAATACTGTCTTCTATTCTCACTTGTTCATTTAATGAGTCACATCGGCAAACTATGTTTGTTCATATGACCACATTTCTGGCAATTACCTTTATGCGACGTTAGGAATGTTCAAACATATTTTGCATAAATTCAGGTTGTCGTCCATACACTTGTACACGATTTTGTTTTAATACTTTGTTTCTTTAGCAACATTATATAAGAACAATGATCATACAACGTTTGATATCTTCAAATGTTTTGCCAGTATTGTAAATACACTTTTAATTTAACCTTGGTTAAAACTCAGTAGTCGATATTAAAACAAACTGATGATTACATAAAGCTATACCTAAACGTATACTCCTTCAGCATTGGAATTTACACTTTTATAATGAATTACAATAATAGTTTTATAGAACAGAGCCAAAGCTGTATAATTTTTGTTTGTTTTATCTGCAGTTGACATGATATTGGGATATGATGCCGCTAACAGTGGACTCTACCTTAAAATCGAATTTCTCAAAATGAAGATTCTGCATGTAAAAGTACCAAGTAAGTCAACCACGCAACATTCGCTTCTTGAAAGCGAATATAGATATATATGTGTGTGTGTGTGTGTGTGTATTTTATGGGTGGGGGTGGATGAAAATTAAATACAATTTATCTGATGGATCATGTAGTCTATACTTTGAACAGAATTTGAAAATACCACATTCATCAACGTGTTTTGGTTATATCCCCTTATTTTTTTTTTCATCTTGTGGGTGGGTGTTGCCATGTTTTGATCACAACATATTACGTTGGGCCTTTATGACTAAATTAATAGTTCGTGCAAAGGCGCATAGAAATATGCCGTACATGTATTCGTCTACCAATATAAATGCATAATTTTAATGATGATCGGTATGATTTGAAATGTTCAAGTATCTCAAGGAATATTTTCTTCTCTTTACAACAAGAGATGCCTTTACATTGTACAGCATGGAAAATTAAGTTCAGATCTTATTTGATCCACCAGACAGGAACTACGTACAGGTTTATCATTTTGTATGGCTACCTATATATATAGATCGAAATCATAGACATGAACAATAAATAAATTCAGCACGACCACTCTAGATGAGCAACGACTTTTTGTGGAATACCGGCATGATTTAGAACGTAATTCTGATTGGAACCCTGAAGGGTAGAAGTAGAGGAACTCGTCATATCGCATACGATAATAATTGGCGAAGATCAGGTCCCGTGTATTTAGTGCAAATTCTGACGACAATCAGAATTCTGTAGTGTAATATACCACCATTGGCTGAACGTTTACTGTCTTAATTGTTGTGCAAGCGTGTGTTAAATAGAGTGATAGAATGCACGGCAAAACAATGACAAAGAGAAAGATGCTTAGTAAAGAGTAGAGATCAAACCTACTGCATTGGGGCTAAGATTGAATGAGTTCTTATGTACCCAGGCTGACGGATTCAATTTCAATGTAGTTATAGATTTTGAAAACAACATAAGAGACCAATATTTATATCTTCAACTATCAAGCAATTTTCCACTAGCAATCAAAGACTCAATTTTGTTCTAAAATTTATTCGACCAGATGTAATCTAAGCACGTACTCTCGTTGTTTTCCAATAGGTATAACTGTATCATCTACTATGCCCGCTTTCAATACACTCCTAAAAGTAAATTCTAATGCTTGACAAATGCGGAAAATAATATTTTTTTTTCCAGTAAGCTAACAATAAAAGTAACTTTGTACTCCTAAGGTGCAAATACTGATTGAATTATTCTACTAGATTTGACTCGGACACGTAGTTTTCCTGGTTCACTTTAAGAATCAATTTTAATGGCTGGTCAGTGAGGTTCTTGTTGTCATTTGATCAGGTGTTTGTTTAGTCTGTGTGCTTTAACTTACAAACCTCACGTTTAGAAACCATAAAATTGGAAACATATATGTATTAATGTGTTTCTTCTATTCAAACAAATATTTGTTTCATATGGCTTGTTGATCTTATTCATTTGAGGGCTGTAAACCTGGCTTGCTTTTTATTATTCTGAAACCTAGAGGTAATTATTGCATGTACCTGATCTTAAAATTATTTTGTAAATGTTGCCAGGATATGAGAAATGGGCATTATGTGACCCGATGTTTTAAACAATCAAGTAAATAAAAAGAATATTAAAACCCTATTTGTTTTCGCATTTATCGACTGCACAATATAGTTATATAACTTTGTAATGGCTTTCTTCTCAGTTTGGCATGTTCAAATTACGGTAGAACTGGACAATAGCCTGACGAAGAAAATTTATGTTCCCTGGCAGCATTCAGTTTGTCCCGTTATAATCTCATCAAAGCGCTTCAGTATACATATTTTTCAATATATTCTCATTTTTATACTGCTTTCTGTTTTTATATTTCTAGCATCGGGTATACTCTACTGCGAAAAAGCTCACCTGCCAAAGTTTGCTATGCAATTTTGTATTCATGCTGATAATGTGCAACTCAGCGATAAACGGGCTTGTCTGGATCTGGGATTTACCTTCCTCGGCTATACTCATACATTTCCAGACATCTGTCTACATGCATGAAGAAAGAGAAACTTATTCTATATACTTTATATTATGACCATTGCTTTGTAATATTATAGTAAAGATATTACATCATATAAGTTGTCTCTGCTCAAGGAGTGAATCCATCGTGAATAAAAACTTCTTTGTGAATTTATATTTCCTGTTTTTTTGCACAAAACAAATATCATTTACTTTGTTTTCCATTTGCATGTTCAGTCTAGTATGATGTGAAATGGTTCTTTTCTATTTACAGAGACAATGCATAAAAATTCATACAATAATTTCCTCGTATTGCTACTGATATATGTAATAGTGTAATATATATTCCTCCCCTTTTAAAGTTCATGAATGTGTCTAATTTTGGCAAACAACCCTTTATTGTTTTCATAGGAGAGTAAATTATGTTCAATTATTCTCTAAAATAGGACAATGGTGGTTAGCATTTTGTGCAAAAATGTGACACTATTAGTCAAAGTATGAAAAAGTATGAGTGGCTAGCCCTTACATTGTGCTTTGACACTGGTGGTCATTGAACGACAATATTGATCAGTATAATACCTGCACGACTCGCTGTCAAATATTACGAACACACCATGAATCACGTTTGGTCAAAGTATTTTTCAGAACAGCTGCTGTATCTTTGGCCTTCAAGATTATATGAGAAAACACTATACTTGTGATCATTGATGCAAAACTAACCAATGACATTCAAATGTCTGTTCTAGAAACAAAATGGTTCAAAACATATCATATTTATTTATATAGCAATTCCCGATCAGTCTACTATCATGGGGTTATTAGATTATAATGACCTAAACTATATGTACACTCTGAAACGTTATAATCAATATTAAATATCATTTGAGACAAGATAGATAGTTATTGCTTTCATTATTAAATATCAAATTACAATCGCAGACGTTAACAATGGAATATAGCACTTTACGATAAATAACAAAAGCAATTATTAAAAAAAACCATGAATAAACTTAATTGATGGGCTGCATGAAATAAGCTGTCTATCAAACTTTGTCTGTATTGCAGTATCACGAGTTAGAAAATAACTCAGCTTAGGACGGTTATTGTAAATTTTACTAACACCAAAAACGAACTTGTTAACGATGATACAATAAGAAAAATATTAGCTGGTTATACACAAAATGAAATGAAATCGCAACTTTGATATTGCAGCTGAATTTATTATAATGATACTGAAATGACAACAAAATAATCGTTGTGTGAGATGGAACATAGCAGTGTTATGGTAGCATTCGAATTAACATCCAAGACATTTATAGAAGATATAAAATATAGTATTCGTAGTCAAACACGAGAAAGTACGATGATCAAATGAAATGAATGGAATATACATAGATTTGCTAGTTACGTGATCGCCGTGGTAACTATGTATCATTGGGTAGTACTTGTTCACGTGTAAATTCACGTTGTGGAGCTGTTGAGACTAATCTGTACATTGCAGATCTACCCGTAGATGTAACTACACAATATATTTTATGTCATGTAATACTACATTAGAGAATTAAATGTAATAGTAACGTTGAACAACAACACGTAAATGACTTATTCCCAATCAAATCTTTCATGCGTCAGATAATATATTTGCCGATCCAGAAAACAAGAAATTACTTCATTGTAATTAATGTAAGTCATCAAACAGCTGTACCAGAAACCATCCAAATAACTCGATATCATCTGTGTATCCGTTTCTAACCATCAATCGATGTCACGTTGACATGAATCAATGGGTCGTGCCACTCCTGTATAAAGTGCTAGCTTTCCACTAGTCATGGCTTTCACATAGGACTAAAACTAGTTTTGTGAAAACCTTTCCTATATGAGGTTAGTTTGACTTTTATGTCACACATCCTAAGCTTCAAAGCAATAGTATTTTCTTTTCACAAATACAACTAATTAGTGAGGTTTAGCCGAGAGATGTGATATAAAACTTACTTTTTTATAGGTTGGTTTTCTTTCTGACTAAAATGTTATTCTCTCAGATGCAAGACGTCAATAATATAATAGTAATACTTGATAAAGAACTCAAGACATTTGTGAGGAAACATAACCTTGGAGTATCCGTAACCGTGACCTTAAAACTCGTTACCAAATATAAATAAATAAATATATGTATATATACATACATAATGATTTACACAGTTTATAAATGGAGTCACATATGAAATTCAATTTGTTGTTGGTTAGTGTTTTCGATTTGTCTGTATAGTGCGACTTCCGACTTTGATCTTTCAAACCCAAAATGGAAAGTCTTTTGTTGTGTGATACATACAATCTACTTGCAACATTTGGTAAAGATAGATATTGTAGCAACAGACTTAAATAAAGTACAGTAATTAAATCTTGAACAGACAGATCTAGAGTCGGACATCATAACATCACATGCTCGGTGATATGGCTGGCGTATACAAAAAATGATTTTTGTGCTTACGTACCTTCTGAACAAAGTTGAAGAAAAAAAACGTGTCATAACACACCATTTCACTAATGTTACAAACACAATAATGACCTCTTGGCTTAAGCAATTACAGCACTTTTTATTCTTATAAAGGACAATAAGAAAATGGAATAACTTACTTTGTGATATCACAACAAAAGCTGTGGAAATCAAAATGCATCATTTATTATCATATTTTCAGTAATTCTCATGGAGTAGAGAGGTGCATTTCTGCTGTAAAATCATAGATGACCTGTAACAAGCTACAGATGAATGATGATCAAACTTAGGCCATTCTGATCACAACACAAATACTTTATCATTCACATCCTTTACCTGCGACAATATATCAATATATATATATATATATATATATATATATATATATATATATATATATATATATATATATATATATATATATATATATATATATATATTACACAATATATTTTATGTCATGTAATCATTTGCTCCTTTTTTGCCCCTTATTTAGCAACTTACAGTGACATTACCTGGTACTGGTTGTTTCTAAAAATCATGTCGTTGTACAAGTATATATTATTTTGTGATCACTCTTATATGTGTCATGCTTCTTGTTCGAGTAATTTCATTACTTAATACATTTTTTACACTTGGTAATCTTGCAAACCATTCTCGAGATCTTACAATTTTTTTAAAGTATTTCCTTTGCATAATCATAGCCAAAAAAACTGCTCAGCAAGTGTTGGATTAAATCTTTTAACAGTTGCCTGATCACGGTGTATTGCAGTGTGTCCTCGTCGTATTTTGACGTTGGAGTTGATACTCACACGTTACGTTTTATTCATCAGATCTGGCGTGTCAGTGAAATGAACATAGTTAAGTTTAGAAATTTATTTTTAGTTGGGCTCAGTCAACTCCGCATGGATTTATAACAATAAATGTACATGATCCACTAACACCATATCGAGTCTGTCTAATAAACTATTTTTACAGCAGCAACGAGGGCGTGAATTTGAATAAATGTCAAAAGGGATACTTATAGAAAAATACCAAGACACAAGCTAGTAACAAAAATAACTAACGTCAAGAGAGAGTCTTATAGCTATTAGAGAGACTCTCTCGAAAGTTAGAGGCTTCGGTTTGGCGTTATTGACGTTTTTTATTCGTTTTTGTAAGAAGCCTTAGCTTAGTGAATGGGACCTTATAAAATTTGGTTGGCTCGCCCTCCCTGCTGCTCCTTGACAGAACTGATGTTGTCATTCCAACATGTAGTTAATAAATCGAACAACTGAACGAAGAATTCCAACGCAGACGTAAATCTATTACAGAAAAAGAAACTAAGATAGCAATAACAGTTCAGGAACCAACATTATCAACTGCAATAGAAAAAAAACTCGTTATTCTCGTCGGAATTTGTGAATTCGGCCACTGCGTTTATGTGTTTCGCGTCTATGTAAAATGAACCAGTGGCGACTCTAACTGCTGTGTCAGGAAGTCTATTTATCATCGAAAATAAATTGATAGAAGCATAAGCCAACATAGATGCCCTCAAATGTGTATACTGAAGACTATGCCCATTGGTGTAAGTAACAATTGTTCCCAATTTGGTTCCATTGGACAAGAAAGCGTCTTTACGATCGATATATATACCCTTAGATGTTACATCCGCGATTTTAAAATCGTATTCGACGCTATCCATAATCAACCGTGAAGAATATCGTCCATTGTCGTATTTTCCACCTTGAGTAAATTTACCAATTATTCTTCTACCGAGATCTTTTGCGTCTTTGTTTCTGATTTCATATAAGTTTGGACCAATTCATGATATATTCTTCGTCGAGATCCGTTAATTGTTGTCGTTGTTCGCTGATTATACTATCTAGATCAGGTTATGACAACCAGACTTCAGTCTGTGCTCGATATGATATAATCGCTTCAGCGACAATCAGCGATATCAGCATGCTACAATCAATCATATACCGTAGTAACACTATTGGCATCCAGTGTTTCACAGACATGTGTCTACCAATCCAGACATAACAGCATGGATGATGTCCTTTAGCCAATTCAAATGATACCACACGAGCCAATCCGGTTAAATCAAACTCAGGTAGTGGTCCATTAATCGCAACACGTGCCATCTCATGGGTGGGATGTCCACATCGCTTGAAGTATTTAGCGGTTTCTCCGTATCCGAGAAAACTCCCTGGGTAACATGCGACTATATCAACTGAAATATTGGTTTTAGTGTCGTATTTTGTATTCCATAATCCGCCGTGGTTGTATTCGATGCAGCTTGATTTGATGTCCGTGAAAAATTCAGCTCTTGTTGGTTTCCACAAGTTTCTCTTTCTTGCAAAATGAGCCGCAACCGACGAAATTGTAAAGCAATTTGTTAGTAATTGTTCGTCGTCGAAACTCTTCACGAAACTCGTAGCTAGTTTTTTCATCTTGTCATGGAGGGCTTCAGTACGGTATAATTCTCCATTGGGTCTTACAAACTGATCGAATCCACCCTCGGATTTTTCAGCACTGTGAAGCAACCACACTGACACAGGATCGTTTTTACTTAATTGGTAAATAGCATCGAATAGTTTCTCTTCAGAGAATTCCGTGGAGAATTTTTCGGGTATATATTTTATTGTTCGTGTTCGCGGAAATATTGTTACCACAGATGTCCACGCGTGTTCGCTATGATCAATAATTTTGATTGGAGCTCCATTTGATTTATATTTCGATTCGTATAATATTTCACCGGTTATCGTCGCTACGGTTATTTGGAATCTTAATGATTTTTCTAATTTGGCTATATCCTGAATTGATGCTCCGTTCTTGTTAACTGTTAATTCCCATTCCTTTATTTTTGACGTCTTAGATCAGTCAATTTGTTTCCCCGGGATGCATTTGTGAAGTGTTATGTTATTCGTTCTGCTACACAATTCATTATTGATGAATTCGATGACGAAGTCAACAATGACAGTTTCTTGGGTTTTAGTTTTTCAATACTCTGTTTATCATTTAACAGATATATCCCATAAACAACTGCTGTTACAGGATAAGATCTCTCGTAGTATGGTATATCAATTCCAGTCAGAATTCCTGGTTTTGAATCTTGACTCACAACGACGGTTCTTTTATCCTTCAAGATAGGTTCAAATTTATCCCTGATAATCCAATCACCAGTGTCTGAACGGATAATAAATTTCACTCTAAAAAAATACCTTTTCCGGGTAAGATGTGAAATTATCTTGGTTGCGTTTTCGTCGTTCATGGTAGCATCAACACTATCATGAATTCGAAATGTTGACCAACAATGAGATGCTCCATCACGCTTGAATTCATTAAAACCGTCACTGATTTTACTTATCATGGTTTTATCATCTTTTAGACTCTTTGGTTTATCGGAGACTCTATCGAGATTGAATTTAACATGTTTCCAGGGCTTAATTTTCGATAATCTCTCGAATTCCTTCATGTTATAATTAAAACAAGTATTTAAATAGAGAATTTATTATATAATGAATCATTACAAATGGCTTATGATTGGATCAACAACCATGTGTAACAAATTATGTAGAAAGGAGTTCTGTGGGTATCATATGCAAAGTTTTCGTCGAGAAAGTCTTGGCCCGCTACCCTGCTTACGATGTGGGGTATGGGTGAGAAGAATATCACAATTATGTCTTGGTTGTGGTGGTAAACGATACAGAGAGTTGAAGAGTTACTATGACAAACGAATTAAGAATTCCATCAATAACTCTGACCCTGACAGTGACAAAGTTATAAGAACTCCTCAAGACAACATCGTAAGATTTCCAAGCAATGTAATAATTCAACCAAACAATGAATTAGACAAACAATAGTATAGTATATAAATGAACCAACCATTTCGACCACATCCCATGATTCCAAAATACGAGGCATCCAGTGATGGTACTTTCAGACACCGTAGATTGAAAAAGTCAGTCGGTTTTGACAACGGTATGGAATTTTTGTTGTTTAGCGTTGGTAAGAAGAAATATCTTAATCATCGTTTCGTGTATGAATTTCATAACGGATTGATCGAATATGCTCTTGTTATCGATCACATTGATTCTAATCGAAGGAATAATTCTTTACAAATTCTAGAAGCTATTTCTCAAAGTGAAAACACCAAACGAGGTACGACTAGCAACTGTAAAACAGTTGGGAAGAGACCTATAAGATCATTTAAAACAGCAACTAACGAAGAGATTATATTTCAATTTATGAATGAAGCCGGTATATTTTTCGATATTTGTGAATCCTCAATATGGTTTGTAGCAAAAGGAAGAACCCGATCATCCCATCCCATCCCATCCCATCCCATCGTTCATTTCAACTATCATTCATTTCATTTCATCTCATCTCATTTCATCCCATCCCATCCCATCCCATCATTCATTGTATATACCATCCCATCATTCATTGTAAATACCAAATCATTCATTGTATATACCATCCCATTGTATATACCATCCAATCATTCATTGTATTGTATATATGTAGACGCCCATTTTCTACGCATATCTTCCTTGGTTTCTAACTCGTTATTTGACTAGTTAGATTCCTTATGAGGGGTAATAATGCTTTGTAGTGTATGATAAGGACGTCGGAATAAACAGTAACGTAGATTTAGCTTTCCATCACATTTGGGTAATTATCGGCCAAAGAAACTGTCATAGGGTCTCATTTAAAAGAGAGAGAACCATTCATTGTAAATATCATAAACTGACTTCATATAACCATCTGCCGTTCATTGTAAATATCATAAAAAATATTCACTGTATATAGCCATCTACCGTTCATTGTAAATATCATAACAAATACTCGTTGTAATATATTTACCATTCATTGTTCAACCATCTACCATTCAATGTATATACCATAAACAACTCTCAAATAAAGAACCCTAACAGAGACACAAAGGCCTAATAAGGAACTAAATGAATGAATAACCGCTTATCACGATTACTGTTTATTTTTGAAAAAATATATCAATGTATTTTTTTATTAGATATATATTATATAATTATAATGAAATATTCTTTGGTGAAAAAAGATTCAGAATTCTCTCCGTGACACCCTTATACAAGAGAACGATATTAATGTGTTTGTCCCGTTATTTACCATCGTAGCTAGAAAGAGTTAGAAAAGAACTAGGCCAACAATACGAGATTAAAAAGCAGGTTAATGCAAAAATAGAAATATACGAGCATTAATAAATGAACAAAAACCGCTAGACCATGCATGAATTTCCTTATTTTACTCACTGTTAGTTGTACAACGCGTAGTAAAATTCTCGCTATGAATACATGTAACAGATGTTGCATTCCGCTATAAGCTTGCAAAGTAAAATTTGTCCTATAAGTAACTATGAACTGCAAAAGCGTATAACTGTATAATCAATACTGGCTCAACACGAAAGTAAATTGACACGGCGAAAAAACATTTCAGCGAGTGTTTTTTTTTTAATGTTATTTTTCATTGCTTATCTGAGTCTGGTTAAACATGAAAATCATTTTATAATGACAAAATCTATTCGGGATTCAAATTGTTTTACTGTTTCAATAATGGTAAACGAAGCATTCCGCTATAAGCTTGTAACTGCAAGGTAAAATTGTATTATAAATGACCATGAACTGCGATACAATGGGACAAATGTTGCCATGGAAAGGCATGTACGCTCAATCAATACCGGCTTGCAACACTGGGTAAATTGACACGACGAAAAACATTTCAGTGAGTAGTTTTGTTTTGGTTATTTTTCATTGACATTTGTCTAGTTAAAACGTAAAATCTTTTTAAATGAATTAATTAGACTCTTTCCATTTGAAATCCTTTGGATTTTCATGTATGATGACAAAATCACTACATGAAAATCTCTTCGAGATTCAAATTGGAAGATTATTTACAATTTCAATAATGGTAAATGAAGCATTAACCACTCGATCGGCAAGAGAGAGACTTTCGGCTATCAAAAAATATATACCCATCCGTGATTCTGTTAGGGGTAAACTACAGAATCGGCAGAGTCTTCAGACTGACCTTTCCGTGGGATCTGAACAGTTATTTCAACCTGTTACTATAGCAACAAGGAAAGCAGCAAAAGGGATAATATCAGCTACTAAGCGAGCTATATGGGGGGATGTTCCCAAGGAGGGAAAACCACCAAGAAAAGAAAAGCCTCTTATTGGTAAACTTTGAAAAAAAGCACAACAAACTACACAAACACAACTTTCTTTAAAAACACTTCCTGATAGCAGCCGCACAACAACAACGAAAACAACAAGAACGACAAAAACAACTTGAACGATTTGAACAAGAACAACTTGAACAAGAACGACTTACTGACATTAAATCCATAAAACCTGAAAATATATTTACAACCGCAATGTTGGGTATAATTAAAAGATTCGATACAGATAGTGAATTAGCTGAATTTGCTAGAAAAAAGTTTACAAAGGGTATACGAGAGAACTTTTTAAAGGACAATTATGAAAAATCTATAAAAGCAGATACACTTGGGCAGAAAAAATATATTTAGCGAAACACGGCGGAACTGAAATCACAGAAGAACAACAACTTGGCTTTTCTAGGTTTCTAGCCTTTGTAAGTGGTAACCCACAACCACCACCCTATAGAGACCCAATCCCAGGTGAAATACGAATAATGGCAGAAGCTGATTCTGAAAAAGGTGCAACTGGTATAACTAAAAAATCAGCCGGGAAGGGATTTTTTTTAGCGATCCAAGAGGGATTTCAGGTAGTGGTCTTATTCAATGTCCTGGTAATATTCTCGGTGATATAGCACGATTAGAGCTTCTCATCGGAGGGAAACGAGCCGGAAATAACTCACCGGAAATACTTAATGAAGCAGCTGATATCTGCATGCGGTTATTTCAAGGTGGTATCATGAACATTGCAACATATCGAGACTTCATCGACGAGTTAGTGGAAAATCATACGGATCACCATGGTTATCATAGTGATTAATCAACATGACTGAAACTCTTGGATTGGAAATCGTAAACGATTTCAACATTAGATAAATACCATTTAAATAAGATGATCATACACTACAACCATGATAAACCAACCAGCGTCTAATTAGTAAACTCACGATTTCCAGTTTATAAAGCGTACTGTGGTGATGGTCTCGGTAATATCATTGCAGGGTTATTTGCAAGAATGGCTCCAAAAGTGGCACCGCTAGCAAAGCAACTATCAATGAAAGTCATTGATGTTATTCGTGATAAAGGTATTAGCGCTGTTGGAGATGCTGCCGGAAAAGCATTTTAGGCCGCTCGGGATAAACTAACAGCGCTAGTTCGACGGCGAAAGAAACCGGGACCGTTACCACCTACAGCGGAAATGCCCGCGAGTGTTAGTAAAATAGTAAAAAACGCAGTGGATCAGAAACTTGCGTCGTTGATGACTCCGTCATCCACCAACGACCAAAACAACATTGCAAATATGATAGCGGGAAGTGGCTTAAAAAGACCACGACAAAGTCGTCATCGATGATGAAAATCCGTAAGATTTTACGATTTAGATCTACGAATATAGAATAAAATGTTCAAACCGTCACCTTATCCAGCGTTTGATATGAACTCCCCAGTGCGCAAGGATGATTCTGTACGCTATTATCAATTTTATTCCTATCACGCAATACAAGCAGATATCCGATCAAGAATCGAACTTCAAGTTCATGATACCAGTAAATACTTCCTACAGTATGAAGCGTTTATTGAAGTACATGGAGAGATTTTGCGAGAAAATGATACAGCATATCCAGATGGCGCCCAAGTCGGTTTTGTTAATAATGGTATCACGGCGCTATTAGCAAGTGCAAGATATCTCATTGATGGGAAGAAGATTGAGTCGATAGAACGTGATGTTGATGTGGCCACAACAATAACAGGGCTAGCCAGATATTCCGACGATTATAAAAATCGGCAGGTCCTTCTATGATGTTTGCAAAGGATGGTAAGGATACTACTGGAAAACTTCCATTTGTTTTCAGACAACCAAATGATCGCGCTGGTCCTCCTCCTGCTCCTGCTGATATCGAGAATATGATTATAAACCAAGATCCCGACTACAACCTAGAAGCTGCAACACGTATGTCAATGTTGAAGGGGAGTCGTAGATCATTTTCATGCGCGATTCCACTACATCATATATTCGGATTCTGCAGAAATGTCCGAAAAGTTATCTACGGGGCGAAGCATACAGTAGCACTCGTGCGAAAGGGTACTGACCATAACGCAATTTAGAGGATTTCAGCGGATCGACGTCTAGATCATGTAAATGATGATGCCGGTAAAGTAGTTTTAACAAAACTATCATTGTTGATGCCAGTGTTGACTCCATCAATCATCGCAGAAGAACGGTTACTATCATTTATGGATCAAGGAGGAAAATCATTGCTGAGTTGGCTAACGACTACTACAGATGATAAACAGGACAGCGTTGATAGTATATTCACATGAAATCTGGCATCATGACAAGGTGTTTCAGCTCCGCGTCATATATTTATTGCGTTACAGGATACGACGCGATTAGACAATCAAACACGTAGCCATATGATATTTGATCAACTTGGGTCTAAGAAAGTCTCGCTGAGAATAAACGACAGCAGGAACCATCCGAGGATATACAACTTGATTACGATCACAACCATATTGCGCGCGTGTATCACAGGTTGTTATCGTATATGGCGCGCGATCAAAATATCGATACTGGTTTGCAGATATCACAATATGATTTTAGTACTCTTTATCCCATCTATTACTTTTCGTTGGAACATCTAGATTTAACAAGACAATCCGTCATTGATATACACTTTAGAGCTCGTGTAGAGCGTACGAGAGGCCCACCAGCTGGTGGGGTACCTGTTATCACTATCCCGAATTATAGAGCGGTTGCTGTCATTCTCAGCGACAAATCAATGCTACTCGAAGGTGTTGGCGGAAGAATGAGAGTGATAGACGCACCAGTGGAAAATATGTAGTAGTCCAAAAACATGTAACAATTAGATCAATCTGCTATTGTATAATGAAATACAGTTATATCAGTGTTGCGTTAACTCCCAGTCAACTCAAGAAATTGCAATCAGCTAAAAAATTCGGAACCACAATAACACTGAAACCCAATCAGATGACTGGTGGTCATAATAAGTTGTCGTTGACAATTCGTCAAGTAAAACATTTTGATGACGCGCGCGAAGCAAAAACAGGTGTTCAGATCACTTTCTCTGCAGCTGCGATCAGTGACATGAAAAAATCAGGTGGTATCTTCCCGTTGTTAGCTGCGTTACCAGCATTGATTGCTGCGGCTGCCCCAGCTGTAGCTAAAGCGGCGGCGTTAGGAGCCGTTGGTACCGCGGCAGGAATGGCACTAAAGAAAGCAACTGGGAAGGGATATAAAAAAGGGAAAGGGTCTAAGACTACCAGGAACCCCGTATTTATGGTACAGCGGAAAGGGTCTAAGACTGACAGGAACGGTTTATTAACAGAGAAATCTTCGATTTCCAAACCGATGGTTGTGAAACCTATGGTTCCCATGTCCAATTTTGATTTACTCGATGCTGCTAAAAAGCTCGCGATTAAAAACTTCAGAGGTGTCTTAATGAAGGATCAGTTACCGACACAACCAAATAGCGTTGAAACAGGTATCATTAATCTCGATAACAGTACCGGACCCGGAACCCATTGGGTTGCATACGCGATTGATCCACGTGCAATTGTTTATTTTTATTATGGATTAGCGCCGACGAAGGAATTTAACCGCTATATAAACCGCTTAAAAACTCCTCGTTGGTATCCTACACTTCCAACACAACAAATGAATGATCCACCAATATGCGGCTTTGCAATTATCCTCGATGATATCGTCGTCTCTCGATGATACATTAATACATTAATATCCGATAGTGAGTTCAGCCAGCCTGATCTCAATAACCTCAACTATATCCGATAGTAAGTTCTCAGTGATGGTAGTGTTTAATGATTCCGCGATATCAAAATTAAAAATACAATATGAATATAATAGCGATGACAACACCGCAGGAACTACTTCAACGAATGGTAAAGAATACCGAACCAATTCAACAAATAACGGAAAATACCACACCGATAAAGACCAGCATGATATCGATAACCTCAACGAATCCTGAATTCAGTCTGAATTTCCCGATTCCGATTCCCGTGAAAGAAATAGCGTTAGCGAAACTACGAGTGTATCATAGCTGGCCTAATATCAGATCGGGGTAGCATTTGGCGGTCAACAACCGAATAATTCCTTGGTGTTTGCGAATAAGAATAAACCCGATGGGACTCCAGACTGGAACGTTGTTTCGATACCATCTGGGTCATATCAAATTGAAAAAATCAATGCTGAATTTCAGCGTAGAATAAAATAAATTACTTGAGCAGCAGAATCGAAAATCGCTATAACGGTTCACGAGCCGACTCTATCATCTGCTATCGAGATAAACTCACCTAATTATGTCGTAGATATTTATCAGAGTTATATAAGAACTATACTGGGATGGCCTGAAATAAAGCCTGAGGGGTATCAAATACCCGAACCACAAAAATCTAATTATGTCACGAGTGTACAATCATATCATGAAATCAACCCATCATATCGAGATGATTTGTATAGCATAAAAAGCGCAAAAGTAAGCGATAGATTTATATTTACCGATTACAATACCATGCAATGGGATTTTGATTTCAAGAAAAACCTTGATTCATTCGTTACCGTTGCATTTACGCTAAATATATCATTGATTACTATAGTGAGATTAATCGATTACATAAAACACAACTAGAACGACAATGACGGAGTTTCCAAGAGCATCTCTCTGATATAACAAAGCTACGTACCGAGATCATAAAATATGTTGAAATATTAAATCAACTTGCATCTGACATGGAATATATCAACAAACGAATAATTCAGGCGATAATTAATGACAGCAAAGGAGATAAACAAAAATTTCTAACCGGTCATAATATAACAGAGGTCGATTTACCCGATTTCAAGTTTCCTGGGTATAACGCAAATGAACTAAAAAAAATATGTTAATGATCTTGTCCAAGAAAACGTTTCTTTGATACTCAACAAATGGAAACAACAAACAACTATCCTCAAACATAATAATGACCCAGACGGAGGCGGCAGGCATATAGCTCCGTTCAACGTGAATATAACCTCGGTGTTAGCATTGAATTTAGTATGTGATGTTATCGAAGGTAGCCATCAAATAAATATCGAGCGATCAAATCAAGCTCAGCAGGGATATATTTTGTATTCATTTGCACCAACAGCTCCTCCAGGATTTTTAATAATCGAGGATCCAACTAATCCAGTCTATATGTAATCTCATAATGATTCACTAGCGAGAATGAATTTCAGACTCACTGACCAGTCTAATAATCTAATTGACTTACGCGGCGAGGTCTTAAAAATTATTCTGTTTGTGAAGTCCTAAGGACTTTCATCGTAGTGATTTTTATCGTAAAAATCAATTGTTAACCATAGCAGCAGAGGGGACGGCGACAACAACCATGTCATCTTCGAGGAAGACTCAGTTTACTAAATTGACACTTGTCAGATTCACTTTTCGAGAAAGCCTCAGTTTGCCAAAAAGATGCCTATAAAAGTTGTCGGATTCGCCCACTCTGCTGCTGGGGTATTTTTGTATCCCTAGTGTTTCCTTCATAAATCCTTACTAGGTGGGAGTTGATCTACCCACAACTAGTAGTCTACGTTTTTCTTTTTTTTTGAACATGGCTAGTGGTCTCCTTATATCCGTGTGTTTGCTATTTGTGTTTATGCTATTTGTGTGTGTTGCTATATATCTTTATATACCTTGTATTCATGTAAGGATAGCCATTTATGTTCAAATTTTTCATAGTTGTCTTACTTTGTGTCTTCCCTTGTGGGGTGACACATTTTCTTTATTTAGTTTATTATATGTTTTCTAAATTTTGAATTTTGTATAAATTAAAGTGTTTTAGTTAAAGGATTTTTAATGTACTTCAATTTCTTTCTACTGATATTTAGTATTTCTAGGTACGTCTGCCTTGAGACAGGATCTGTACGAATTTATTTGGTTGTACAGTTCCTGTCTCAATTTGGGCCGTCCTGTAATTATTTATTGAAATTGTTTATAAAAAAAGTCTCAAAAATGTTTATCTGTCCCTTTAAATGGGAGCCATATCTATTACGGGAGATAGACATGGTAGAAAAGTATGGGTTTAGTACCCAGAGAAGTTGAAGTGCATAATTATAAATAGATTTGAGAATAATGGTAATTAGGATGTTTTTTCCAAACTCTGCTACAGGCCTGCTCACTTCGTGTGGTGCCATGTGATATAGCCCATATCGTCCTCATTATGTACATTCCCTGGGATGTAATGGTTTAGTTATTTTTTTATACACTTATATATAGTGTTTTTAATAAAACTAGTCCTTAACCTTCATCAGGGGTCCACATTTTATTAACGTCCTCGTTATATAGTCTGTTATTTGTCGTATTAATTGTTTGTTAAAGTTTCCGTCAAGGAAGAGTAATTGACGTCTGTCATATTTGTCTACCTTCATTATTTCCATTATTAGTTTGGTCCTTTCTTCCTTTGTTTTGTCGCATTGTGTTATCATATGATATTTTGTGAACGGGTCATTTCTGCATAGAGACCAGCTAACATTGTAAGCCAGGCGTTGTGGAGGTACGTCTATATTATACTTTGTACCTTTAGAGAGTTGATGTTAGACCAATGCCTCCAAACTCTGTCCCAGTTAATATATGGATGTTCATTTTTTACCTTATTTTTGGTCTTTTTGCTTCTATTTCTAAAATCCAGTCATAAGTTTTGTCTTTATTTAGTTACCATAATTCTTTGTTATCCCTATAACTATATAAAATTTCTTTTGTCCCCTTATAAAAATGTGGTGTTTCTATTTTCTTAACTAATTTGTTTTTCGTGTAAATGTAATGTCTATTTCTCATTCCGAATCCTATCCAAAAAATGTATAGTGCTTCCTATGGTGTATGTGGTGTGCCACTTAACCTTTTAATCCTATTTATTATGTTTTTGCATTTGATTAGGAAGGGATTAGGTAAGGCTAATCCCACCTTTTGTTCAGTTCTGTATAGTGTAGACGTTTTTATTTTTTGGGGAGGGTGCTCTTTCCGCTGATCTGCACAGACCATTAATGGAAAGGCCCTCCTGTTTTTAATAAAATGTGTGTTATAGTATCATTGTATATATTTTTTATTTCTTAGTACAATTTGAAGCATATATATATTTTTTCTTCTTCATTTCATCTATTCTAACTCCTCGTCGTGGTGTAAGGCTTCCGCCATTAATAGGTCTTTTTCCCTTCTTCTCCTCCTTTTTTCTTTTCATCTGTCTATCATCCCCTTTTCAAATATCTGTTCTGCTGTTAAGAATTGTTCTGGTTTCTTCGTTGTACTCTCCTCGTCTGGGATGTGTGTTGTCTACATTCTCTTGGTTTGTTGTTCTGGTTGTTGTACTTTCTTATTCTGCTTTTCTCGGCTGTTGCTGTTGCTCGTGGTATTATAATTGGGTTTCTTAATTGTTTGTCCCATTTCTACCCTGCAAGTTGTGCTGACTGATCTTATTATCTTTAGGTTTCAGTTGTTCAATCTGTTTGTGCTGTTCAAGTTGTTGTTGTGGTGTTTTATGGATCTTTTCTAGTTGCTTAGTTGCTTCCAGTCGTTGTTTTGTATTTCCCTTATTCTGATGTTCTTGGCTCTGGCTTTTGATCTTGTTTTTCTCTTCAGGTTTCTTTTTTTGTTGTTCAGTTGCCTTGTTTGTAATTTGCTGTAAGCTTTGGTCTGGGATGGTTATTTGGTTCTTTGAGGTTGGTATTTGTTTGACTTTAGTTTGATGATCTGTTGTTTCCGGGATTACTGTGGCATTAGTATTTCTATTGCATTTGTTGGGTGTGTGGCCCTTTTCTCCACATTTATTGCATTTCCTATCATATATGCAACCCTTATACCAAGTTGCTGTTAGTAATCCGTGTATGAAATTTGCCCATTTAATGGTGTGGAGTTTCATCTTTTCTATTTCTAGGATTCTTGTTTCATCATAAATATTGAAACCTGGTATAACTCCAAGTCTGGATTTTACTACTTTTATGCTGAACTTCTCCTCGAACCATGCAACAATGGTTTCTAGCGGTATCTCCATTGGAAAGCCTGTTATATGTAGTTCCCCTGTTTGTTTACGGATTTTTCTCATAATGGGTTCCGGTCTTTGAATTTCCGCTATGATTCCACATATTGTGGTTTCCCCATATGGTAGTGCGGGTGTGTTCCCTCTATACCTTACATTGTAGCCTCCCTTTGTATAATTTATGGAGAATATCTTGGTCAGTATTTCTTCGTCCCTGATTTTTAGTTCTTCCAGGATAGATGTTGAGCCCGGTATTCTTCTCCCATTCAAATTTTTAAATTCAATATGTTGTGTTCCTTTTCTATACTTGCATTCCAAATAATCCCGTGTTCAAAAGTATTTTTGCAGGTCGGTCATTATTTTGCGTGCTGCCGCCGTGTTTCTTCGTGTTTTTCGTGTGTTATTTCGTCTGAGCTTCACTCTGTTCCTTATTGTTTACCTGTTAAATTTTTTGGTTAATTTCTTGTCATTATTTTTTTCCATCTACTTTTCTGTATATTGAAGTCTAAATGTCTATCCTCGTTAATTCATTCCTCCCGTTGATTTACGTGCCGTCTGTTTTGTGCGTGCCATGACAATAATAACGAGTACCTAGACTTCTCAACTACAAGTACTAGTGTATACTTTTTTATGTAGTGTGTTTTGTAATTCCATATGTAATCTATTATATCATTATCAATCGTTTCTAGTGTTTTATTGTTAATATCCACAGTATTTAGTAACTATGTCAAATTTGGCTACATACATGTTTTTGCAACCTGTGAACGTTCCATTAGACTAAGTGGCGTGAGTGCCCAGATATTTGTTACTTCTTTTATTTTATTTTTTTTTTACTTTTCGGCAGTTTTCCTTTTCTTCGTTTGCCCCAAAGAATATTCCTAGGGCCTTTACTCTATTTTTGATTAGATGTGGAGGTAAACCAGGGTAGTTTCCCCTCCAGCTGCCTATTTTTAGAATTTCTGTTTTGTCATGATTTATCTGTGATCCCGAGGCTTTTCCAAAAGCCTCGTATTCATTTTGAAGGTGGTAAAAGGAATTTGGATTATTTATGAAGTTCGTACAATCTTCCGCATTGTAGCATCTTAAATTCTTCTTTTGAGTTTGCTATTTTTATTCCTTTGATATTAGTGTTACTCCTGATCTTAATACTAAGGATTTCAATCGCTATTACATATATTAACATTGATAGGGGGCAGCCTTGCCTCACTGATCTTTGGATTTCAATTTTTTCCGTTTTCGCTCCATTTACTTGTTCATTCGCAGTTATTTCATGGTACATTATTTTAGTCCATTTTTGGAAGTATTTTCCAAGTCCATATTTTTTCAGTACTTTTTGTGTATAATTGTGTTCTAATCTGTCAAAAGCATTCTCTTGATCGAAAGTACCATGGCACATTTCGAGTTTGACCCGTTTATAAAGTCTATGATGGTCCTAATATTAAGTATATTGTTATGTATGCTTCTATCTTTACCACCACATGTTTGGTTAGTGTTTACTATCGTGTTTATTGCGTTTTCTACCCTATTTGCTAAAATTCTACTCAGTATTTTGTAATTTGTGCTAAGGAGGGAGATGGGCCTCCAGTCTTTTAGGTCAGTTCTGTCACTTTTCCCCTTGTAAATGATAGTAATCAAAACCTCCCTCATTGTATTAGTCATTTTGTCATTTTTTAAAAGTATATTGTTGTATAAACTTTCTAAAATGGGAGCCACCTCACTTTTGAATTTCTTATAGAATTCCGCCGTGAGGCCATCTCGTCCTGGTGATTTTCCTTTTGGAAGTTGTTTTATTGTGGTCTGCACTTCTTCCACAGGAATGAGAGCATCACATAGTTTCTTGTGTTCTTGTGTTCTGATGAAATCCGTTCGCATTGTATAGAATGTAGATATTGTGTAATAATGTCGTTGTCTATGTTTTGTGAAGCATAGAGATTTGTGTACAATTTTTGAACTTCTTTCATTATTTCTGCTTTAGTTGTAACTTCCACCCCTTCTATTAATAAAGTGTCTAGTGTTTCCCCCCCCCCCCCTTTCCTTTTTTCTTCCCTTTTATATAATTTCTTACCTGCTTGTATAAATGATGGAATTTTCCCGCCCTGATTTCCGTTCTCTTTGTTTCACATTCCTCTAGCTTTTCTAGTTGTTTGGAGTAGCTCTCCTTATCCCTTAATGATGTTGTTGTATCTTCGTTTATTATTCTTGTAAGTGCTAATTTCTCCATTTTTGTAATCCGTTTACGTTTCGTTGAGTAATATATTTATATTGCCTTTACGTTTTGTTTAAATTTGTCCCTGTCAGTTGCTATATCAGTTTTATTTTTTCCCTCTTCATTTGTGAGTATTTTAGGGATTTCTTCTTTTATTTCTTTAATTAATTGCTCGTCGTCCAGACCTTAGTTGTTTCATTTCTATGTACCCTTTCCCCATCTGCTATTTTGTATCACTATTTTCAAAGTTATTTGATTATGGTCTAATATTTTGAGTTCTAAGATTTTTGCTTTTTTATATGTTTTATTGTCAAAATCAGATAAATAAAATTTGTCTAATCTACTATATCCTTTTATTTCTTGTCTATATATCCATGTGCATATTCAGTTCTTAAAAGGTTTAATTTTCTATACACATCAGTTAATTTATTTAATTTTATCAAATTACCCATTATTGCCATTGATGTTAAGTCTTTGGTTGTCAGTTTTCCGGATCGGTCTACATTTTCTCCCACCCAATTAAAATCTCCCCCCCCCCATAATCAGATGTTATGCAGTGAAGCTATTTAGGTAGTTATTTAAATTTATTATAAAGTCATCGTGACTTTCCCTGTTTGCCGGAACATAGTTATCTTCTTTCGTTCCTTCCCAATTTTGCCTACTTCTATTTTTTATTATTGTTGCTACACCCGCCTTAGTGTCATTGACCTTTGCATCATTTATTACAACTATCGCATCCATTTTGGTTTCTTTTTCAGTAATTTTGGTAAGTTTGTTGTGTGTTTCTTGAATTAGTATCATCTCAAACTGTTTTAATTTTATGAGTTGTGCAATTTTGTCCTTATCTATTCCGTTAGTGTTAATTGATGTAATATGGAAGTTTAGTTCTTTCATTTTAGGTTTCCAGGTGGCGTGTTATTATCCTTTTTATTTTGAGAATAAATATGACTTGACTTAACCAGACAATCCTTAGTTGGCATACACTTCAGAGCTCGTGTAACACGACTTGCTGCTGTTGGTGGTAGATACAGAGCAGTTACTGTCATACTCAGTGACAAGTCAATGCTACTCGAAGGTGTTGGTGGACGAATGAAAGTATTTGATGCACCAGTAGAAAATATGCAGACAATTAGATCAATATCGTGTTAAATAAAATGTCATATAGTCATGTTAGTGTTACGTTCACTCCTGATCAAATTGAAAAATTGCAATCGGAATCAGATAAAAAATGTGGAACTACGATATCGCTGAAACACAATCAGATGTCTGGTGGCCAGAATAAACTGTCATTGACAACTCGTCAGATAAAACACTTCAATGATGCTATCAAAGATAAAAAAGGTGTTCAGGTCACTCTCTCTGCGGCCGAAATTAAGAACATGAAAAAATTTTCCCACTTTTCGCTGCGTTACCAGCGTTGATTGCGGCAGCGGCCCCAGTGGTAGCAAAGGCCGCCGAGCTAGGAGCCGTTGGTACATTGGCAGGGATGGCACTAAAAAAAGCTACCGGACAGGGATACAAAAAAAAGAAACGACCAGGACAGGGTTTAAGACTACGAGGAACTCCCTAGTCATGGTACAGCGGAAAGGGCTTGAGACTAGGAACAGTTTACTATCTCGAGAACCGAAGGTTCCATCGCTGATATCGTCGATGTCAAATTTGATTTACTCGATGCTACTAACAAACTAGCGATAAAAAACTTTAGAGGTGTCTTTATGAGAGATCAATTACCACAACAACCAAACAACGCTGAAACCGGTATAATTAATCTCGATAAAAGCAGCGGACCTGGAACTCACTGGGTTGTATATGCGATTGATTAGCGTGCAATTGTTTATTTTGATTCATATGGATTAGCACCGCCTAAAGAATTTATGTGTTATATAATCCGCTTAAAAACTCGTCTCTGGTATTCCACGCTACCAACACAGAAAATGAATGACCTACCAATATGCGGCATGTAAGTATTAAATGTACTCAACGCTATTTCATCATCGGGAAAACCAACACAGGGATGATCTACCGAGGATGATAAAAAAAAAACTTCAAAACATAAAAATCCCTCACGAACAAACAAATATTGTAAATAATGTGTACTCGATCCAACGCGGATCATTTACCTGGACACCATCCACTAACATATTAAATAGCACCGCGGCCGTCAAAGGTATTTATCGATTAACACTAGTGTCGCTGACTCAATTTAATATTTCATCAACGAGTTCATCTGGGGTCAACAATATGATATAAACGATCATCGACAAAGGAACAACTAAACGATTCACAATACTGATAATAATTTGGCTAGGGTTTCAGTAACATGGTATGTGGAATTAGTAGCTGATTTAAATAAAGAACTGAATTGAATTCGCCGGTGAATTTAACTCCAACAATGTGAAATCTGTTGTAATAATAAAATGTCATCAGTGGCAACGTCACGACAGTATCGCTAACCTCAAAACACTCACTGAGGAGTATCAAGTAAAAATAAAAAAAGAATTACCGCAGTTGATGTTGCCGTGTACTCGGTATCAGGTGTGATCTCCGGAGCTGGTATAATACTCTCATCGGTGACAATGATTGCCCCGATAGCTGTTCCAATTTGTATATCAGCGACAACAATCGCGGGAATCATTTTGATTATAACAAACAAAATATCATCATGCAGCCAGCGTAAACCACAAGACTACGTAGTTAAGTTCCATGTTGTGTCAACCGCATACTCTCAATTATCCTCGATGATATCATCCTCCCTCGATGATACATTAATATCCGATAATGTGTTTTCAGCGATGGTACGTGTTTATGATTCCGCGAAGTCAAAATTAGAAAACCAACATGAATATAATAACAATGGCAACATCGCAAGAACTACTTCAACGAATAGCGGAAAATACCACACCTGTGAAAACCAGAATGATCTCAATAACGTCAACGAATCCTGAATTCAGTGTCAATTTCCCTACTGCGGTTCCAGTTAAGGAGATAGCACTAGTAAAACTACGAGTGTATCACAGCTGGCCGAACATTAGATTAGTACCATGCGGTGGTCAACAACCGAATAATTCCTTGGTGTTTGCGAGTAAGAATAAACAAGACGAGACTCCAGACTTGAACGTTGTTTCGTTACCATCTGAGTCCTACCAAATCGAACAAATCAATAACGAATTACAACGCAGAATAAAATCCATTACTGGAAAAGAATCGAAAATCGCTATGACGGTTCATGAACCAACACTATCATCTGCCATTGAGATAAGCTCACCCGTAGATATCTATCAGAGTTTAATCATAACTCTATTAGGATGGCCAGAAATACCACCCCGACAAGCAGCAGAGAGGGTGAACCCTACAACCTTATAGAGGCGTCGATTCGATGATCTGAGGCTTCTACCAAATAGTAAAAAAAAATGGCGTCTATTCGATAAAATAAGATTTCTTTATATACGCCAAACGTCGTTGTCATCCACCCTCTCTGCTACTACAGGTTAACCAAATATTTGATCCAGTCTTTAGGACGAAAATCATTTATGATTTCACAAACAAACTAATCGTTAACACCTCCTCTTGTAGATCAATTCAATTATTTGACTGGTCGGTGAGTCGGAAATTAATTCTCGTTAACGAATTATTATGGCATCGCATGTAGACAGGATTAATTGGGTTTTCAATAATTAGGAATCCTGGAGGAGCTATTGGTGCAAACGAATAAAGAATATATCCCTGCTGAGCTTGATTTGATTGCTCTAGATTAATTTGATAACTTCCTTCGATTGCATCACATACTAAATTGAGCGCAATCACCGTTGAAATATTTACATTATGCGGGGCAATATGCCTACCGCCACCATCTGGGTCATTATTATATTTGAGGAGGATAGTTGAATCTGGTTTTTGTAATATCGCGATAATCTTAACAATTTTTGATAGTTCATCAACGTTATATCCGGGAAACTTGAAATTACGCAGATTGTCTTCTGTGATATTGTAATCGGTTAGGAATTGTTGTTTATTGTCGCTGTTGTCATTAATTATTGTTTGAATAATTAGTTCATAGATATATTCCATGTCAGATATAAGTTGATTTATTATTTCAACGTGTTTTTGCGATTTTGTTTTCCGTAGTTGTTCTAATTGTGTTTTATATAATTGTTTAATTTCATTAAAATAACCACGGACGTCAGTTAGCGTAAATGAAATAGTAACAGATGAGTCGGTTGTTCTTTTAATGATAAAATCCCATTGCAATGTGTCTTTGTTGGTAAATATAAATCTATCGCCGATTCTTCCTTTTCTTATATCAGATAAATTATCTCGATAATTTCATGATATGATTTTACGTCCGTGGTTAAGTCGGCTGTGGATTTCTCCGGTTGATTTTCGGGCCATCCTAACACTGTTCTTAACGAGCTGTTATAGATATCTACAATGTATCCCTCTGTGCTTATTTCGATCGACGACGAGAGCGTCGGTTCATGAAGATTAATAGCTATTTTTGATTCTTTTCCAGTGATTGATTTTATTCTACGCTGAATTTCAGCATCGATTTGCTTAATTTGGTACGACCCAGTTGGTAACGAAACAGTTTCCCACTCTGGAGTACCATCGGGTTTATTCTTATACGAGAACACCAGTGCGTTATTGGGTTGCTGACCACCAAATGCAACCGATCTGATATTAGGCCAGCTATGATATACTCGTAATTTTGCCAGCGCGATCTCCTTCACCGGAATCGGAGAAGGGAAGTTCACACTAAATTCAGGGTTTGTTGATGTTATTGATATCATGCTTGTTCGTATCGGAGTGGTATTCTCCGCGATTCGTTGAAGCAGTTGCAGTTCGTTGAATTGTAGTGACATTATTGTTAACGCTGTCTTCAATTTCCAATTTCAACATCGCGGAGTTATACAACTGGGTCATCGTGGAAAATTCAACATCGGATATGAACGAATTATCTATTGACAGCGAGATCAACTCGGATAATTTCGAGTATGCGTCAAATACCACCCGGTACCGAGCTGTATAATCACTGAGTTTTTTCTGAGAACACGATGATAACTTTTTAGTTATCGCGGTGGCGACTGCAGCAATTGTTGTTGCCGCGGAGATAGAAATTGGAACTGCAATCGGAGCCATCATGGTCACCGTCGACATAATAACCCCAGCGCTGGCCATCACACCGGATACCGAGTACACGGTGATGTCGATGATTGCTACGCTGCGTCGGTATTTTTTCATTTTTTCACGATAACGCTCAGAAAGTGATTTCAAGTTCGCGGAAAACTCTTTCACGGTGTCGAATCGATATCGATGCGATTGTGATACCTCTGGGACTATTATCGGTTCAATTGATTTCATTGGCATTGTTATTTTAAACCCGTTAGTGTTTTCATTTACTCGCTATCGTTAAGGGGAATTGCTAGTAGCTTCAGCCGGAAATGTCATCTAAAAATTCTAAACACCAAGTTATTTTTGATCTAATGGTGGATCTATCAACCACCAGAGTAGGTTTTACCGTCCGCGATTATATTAAATTGATGGATAGAGATCCACGTTAGCCTGTAGATACCATCGACCTGCTTTGGAATGAGGATGTCATCATCCCCCGCTTCGACATCAGCCCAGAGACCGATGGACAGTGTAGTATAAACGTCTCTTATCCAATCCATGGTTCCATGATCGACCGTATACACGATATTTTTAACGCCTATGTCTGGATGCGGAATCTTTACTTTTTCAGATTTTTCTTTTATTTTAAGAATATCGTCGGAAACGTCGAGATAGGTTTTATTGATTTCGGTTTTTTTCATTTTTGTTCCATCGCGGTGTTTAAAAAATTAAATCAAAAGGAGGTTAAATTCCAAACCTTTTTGCATTCCATAATGCCCGTTGAGTTGAGAATATGTCGTCGTGATATTGTAACTTTCAGAGCCCTCAAAGAAATTATTAACCATTTTATTGGTGCGTTTTTGTTCGTCAATAGCTTTTTTAACTTCAGCGAGGGTTGGGCCTGTCAGAGATGTGGTTTCAAATTCACGTGTTCTCCCCAAAAAATTATCCACGATGGTATTGAGTGTTGTTCGTCTCACCATAAACATATTAATATATTTGAGAGTCATCGTAGATGTAGCCGGGGCACCAAAGAAATTATTAGCGACGTAGGCATTGTGAGTATGCTTGCCGATAAACTCGCTAATTTCAGAGAGAGTCATTCCTGCCACAAGCGGGTTTCCAAAGAACTTGCCAACAATGTCGTTAGTGGGTTTTTGATTTTCTTTTAGTTTAGAAATGTCATTGTAAATCTCGAGAAAATTTGCCCTTATATCGGCGGAAGTCATCATCTTCCCATCACTCTTGAAAAAAAGTGTAGACAAAAGTCTATCAAACTGTGATTGGAGTCTAAAATAAGTTTCGATGTTAGAAAGTTTCATCGTGATATTTTGGAGTGTAATGCCCTCAAAGAACTTACCAACGACTTCGCTTAATTTAAAAATCTCGAGATAATTTGCCTTGATTTCTGAAGCAGTCATCATCCTTCCAGCTTCCTTGTTAGCGAAGAATGAATTCAACAAGTCTTTAATTTCAGCTAAAGTCATGCCAACCACAAGCGGGGTTCCAAAGAATTTATGTACGACATTTTTGCGAAAACGTTTATAACCTGGTATATGATCATCCAGCTCACGGCCGTGGGTGGTAATCGTGTTGTTGTGGGCGGCAATCTTGTTGTCGTGGGTGGCAATCGTGTTGTCGTGGGTGGCATACGCGTCGGTGATCGTAGACACAAGTGCGCCTGGTTTAAGTTGTCCACCGTTGGAATACAGCGCAATAGAGTTTTCAGTGGCATCGCGCTGCCGTATCAAAATGTCATTCGCGGATATATTACTGCTTTTTAATTTACCCTGGCGATCTTGAAATACAACTATTTCGTTCGGGTCAACACTTGTTAAATTTAACGTCTCATCGATTTCATCTTCAATTATTTTTTTTACATCCTCGATAGAACCCGCAGATGTTTCCTCGGTGGGTTCCGACATTGACAGAGATTGTCCTCAAATATTAATCATTATTGTAAAGACTCTAGTATTTTCAATTTATTGATTCTCTAAAATTACCTTGTAATTTCCCACTGGTATATTCGTTTAAAACAATATGAGGTGGTTTCCACGGAGATCTAAAGGATTTTAATGAAATTTCCGCGAGGACATTTAATACTTCACGGCCGCATATCGGTGGATCATTTAATTGTTGTGTTGGCAGCGTGGAATAAAAAATCGGAAACTCTTTGAGTTTCGTCGCAGAATTTATATACCGCATAAACTCGCTTGGCGGAGCTAACCCATATGAATCGAAATAGACAATCCCACGCGGATCGATTGCGTATGCAACCCAGTGAGTTCCCGATCCGTTACTGTTATCAAGATTGATGATACCGGTTTCAACACGTTTAGGTTTTCTCGGTAATTGATCTCTCATAAAAACCCCTCTGAAGTTTTTTATCGCCAGTTTTTAGCAGCATTAATTAAATCAAAATTGTACATGGGAACCATAGGTTCCTCAGTCATAGACTCCTCAACAATTGGGTTTTCAACTAATAAACCGTTCCTGGTATTCTTAGACCTGATCCGTTCACGGATCTCCCGCTGTACCATGAATACGGGGTTCCTGGTAGGTACAACCCCTTTCCCTTTTTTTTATATCCTTTCCCAGTTGCCGTTTTCAACGCCATCCCTGCAGCGGTCCCAACGGCTCCCAACGCCGCCGCTTTCGCCACTGCTGGGGCAGCCGTTGAAATCAATGCTGGTATTGCAGCTAACAATGGAAATATACCACCTGATTTTATCATGTTCGCGACTGCAGCCTTTGAAAATACAATTTGAACCCCTCGCCGTTTCTTTAGCGCATCATTGAAATGTTTTATTTGACGATCCGTCAATGATATTTTATGTGTACCGCCGGACATCTGCGCTGGTTTTAACGTTATTGTTGTTCCACATTCTTTAGCGGATTTTGATCGCAATTTTTTGACCTGACCATCAGTCAGATTGACACTAACAACACTATATGTCATTTTATTGTAAAACACATTTATGCTTTCAATTGATCTAACTGGAAACTCTTCAAGTTTCATTTACATATTTTCCACTGGTGCATCAACTACTCTCATTCGTCCACCAACCCCTTCTAACAACATTGATTTATCACTGAGAATGACAGCAATCGCTCTATAATTAACGCCACCTGGAGCTATACGAGCTCTGAAGTGTATATCAACGACGGAATGCCTTGTTAAATCAAGATGTTCCAGCGAAAAGTAATATATCGGATAGAGGCTTTTAAAATCAAGTTGAGATATTTGTAAACCAGTATCAACATTTTGATCACGACCCATATATGACAGCATCCGATGATATGTGGTTAGTGTCGTAATCAAGCTGAATATCCTCAGATGGTTCTTGTTGTCCGTTTATTCTCAGTGAAACCTCCTTGACTCCTAACTGATCAAATATCATATGACTGCGTTCTTGGGAGCCTGATCGATTCTGATTCTGCAGCGCTATAAATATATGACGTGGAGCTGAAACGCCTTGTTTTGATGCCAAGTGCCATGTAAATGTATTAGCAACATTATCCAGTTTGACGTCAGTTGTTGTTGTTAGCCAACTTATCAATGATTTGCCACCTGTGTCCATAAATTAAAGTAGCCGCTCTTCCGTGGTAATTGATGGGGTCATTACTGGCATCCACAATACTATTTTACTCAAAACAACTTAACCATCAGTGGCACCAGTACGCCAAATTGCATCATTGTCATTACCTTTTCGCACTAACGCGAATGTGTGCTTGGCTCCATAGATGACTTTTCTGACATTTCTGCAGAATCCAAATATGTAATGGAGTGGAATCGCACATGAAAAATATCGTTCTTGTCCTTGTAACATCGCTACTCGTGTTGCAAACCCTAGATTGAAATTGCGATTAATATCTACGACATCAAAGGTACCAGCCGGTCTAGTATATCCTGCTGGTGCTGGATCAACTGCGGTATCTCGTGTTGCTTTTACCCTAGTATGATTAATGTGATCAGCGTGATCATTAATATCCTTTGCAAACATCATAGACGGACCAGCCGATCTTGTATAATCATCAGAATATCTTGCTAGCCCGATTATTGTTGTTGCAACATCAACCTCGCGGTCTATTTATTCAATTTCTTTTCCATCAATGAGATATCTCGCACTTTCAAATAACGCCATTATACCATTGTTGACGAAACCAACTCGGATAGTTGAATCATTTGCATATGGGGTATCAGCTGCAACATTTGTTACGAGTTTTCCTTCTACTTCGATAAATGCTTCACATGGCAAAACGTATTTACTGGTATCTTGAACTTGTATTGCATGATAGGAATAGTATTGATAATCGCGGACGGAATCGTCTTTGCGCACTGGGGCTTCCATATCAAGAGCGGGATCAGCTGTTCGTTTAAACGTTGTTATTATTATTTAGTGCTTTCAATTGTGAAACTCGAAGAGTTTAACGCTAGCGTTTTAACTCTTTATAATCATCGTCGTTGAAAATTCTTCGAATTTCGTTTTCGTTTCAAACCACTTCCTGCTATCGCGTTCATGATAGCGCTATCTGTTACCGGTGGCGACGGAGTCACCGAAGCAGCCAACGACGCTAGTTTTTCATCTACTGCGTTATTTATAATTTTACTAACACTTGCAGGCATTTCCGCTGAAGACGGTAACGGTTTCTTTTTTCGTCTCACTAATGATATTATTTTATTCTTCGCAGCTGAAAACACTTTTCCGGCGAGATCTCCAACAGCACCAATACACTTATCACGAATTACATCAATGGCTTTCATTGATAATTGTTTAGCTAACGGCGCCACCTTGGGAGCCATTCTTGTAAATAACCGCGCAATGGTATTGCCGAAACCGTCTCCGTAATATGTTCTATAAACAGGCAATCGTGAGTTCACCACGTAGACGCTTACGGGTTTATCATGGTTGTAGTGTATGATCATCTTGTTATAAAACTAGTAATTTTTCAATTAGTGATCAATCGCTAGCGTCCATAGGATTTTCATCATAACCATGGGAATCTTTGTGATTTTCAACTAATTCAGCAATGAGTTCTCGATATACATTAATGTCCATGATACCGCCGGCAAATAATCGTCTACAGATATCAGCGGCCTCATTAATTATTTCCGGTGAGTTGTTTCCGGCTCGCTTCCCCCCGATGAGAACCTCTAACCGTGATATATCACTGAGAATGTTACCAGGGCAACTACGAAACGTCAAGACGTTTTGACCACTACCTGAAATTACTGGCGATTTAGAAAATCCCTTCCCACTACTATAATCAGGTGCTTCCTTCAGTTTTTCTAAATCCGTACCTTGTAAATAACTAAGAGAATCATCATCTCGATCAGATGGTTGTTGTTGAGATTTTTCTTGTTTAGCAGGTGAAAAAGATGTTTTTTTTGCAGTTTGTTGTCGCCGTCGCAGCAGTCTTTGTGGTTTTCTTTGTGATTTGTGTTCTTTATATTGTTTATACACTATACCCACCGCATTGATATATTCAATGTATGATGCACTATCTGTCTTAATTTGACTTTTTTCAGTTTTAATTTTGTAAAATATATCAGCCCAATGTTGTATACCTCTTACATACTTGTGCTGTTCTGGTTTTAACAATTTTTTTCTGTTTTCATATCTCGTAACAACAAGTGCAGGAAACTCTGTAGGGTCAGTCTTATCAATTGTTGCTAACCCTTCTTCGTTAAATCGCGCGCGTAATTCATCTACTATTTTATCATTGGTCTTTTTCGGACAAGGTGGAGTTTTTTGTAACAACGCTGATGTCTTTTCAGTTTCCGCTGCTATCTTTCCAAGCACACCAAGAACAGGCACTTCTCGTCGCCTGCCTTCCTCAGGAATATCTCCAAATATTGCTCGTTCAGTTGCTGTTTTCACATCGCTGGTCGCCTTAGTTACCGGGGCGAACAGTTGTTCACTTGACACAGAAAAGTCAGTCTGCGCTTGTTGTCGTTGTTGAAGTTTCTCGCGAAGTCTGTCTCGAACCGGTATAAACTTTTTAATTGCTGCTAGCCGCTCTCGGGCTAATCTAGTTGTAAGCGATTCACTTACCATATAGTTTTTGTGAACTGAGCTTTCAAATGTAAAACTATCACAATTAAAAGATGAGTTATTAAATAAAATGTACTATCAAGCTAACGTATCTATCTCCGACAGGGTTAAACTGTACGATGCTATCCGCGAATGTTTCAGAAATAACATCGCTGGGGTTTTCAAAATTGTAATGTCTGAGAACGGCTATGATCGATTTGTGTTAACGACGCGGCAACAACAACAACTACGTGAAAATGGAGGCGTCGCGGTAATTACTTGCTATCACAACCAGATCATCCATTATGCACATAACTGCATAAGCAGGCCCAAACTGCTGAGTATCCTTTCAGGAGAAAATCCCATGTGAGTGTTACAATAAACGCTAAAAAAAATTATTTTTTAAATTATTTACTGTTCTTTTATAGTAACGCTCACGTGGTTAGGATATTAGTTTTTCCTCGTTTAATATTTTTTTAAAATCACGAACCTTAGAACTAATTTCAGCTCGTTTTTGATACTCTTGGCCGAGCTTTTGACGTATTGCTTCAACGGTGCTAAATAGCGTTATAAATACATCAATATCGTTACCGTACAAACAAGCATAGATGGACTTTTGAATTCCTTTCACGAGTCTGTACATCTTAGGTAAAACATAACGACCCTTACTAGACTGATACTCAATGTCTTCATATTCCGAGGTAATCTTGTCACAGTCGAGATCTTTAGATAATACTATTCCTCGATTTTTTAAATCTGAGATTTCAGCAATTATAGAATTTACATCTTTGATATCCATTATTTATATTTTTATATAAATATAGTATACTGTATCTCTAATTAGTAAAAAAAATAAAAAACACTCATTTCGCAATCTCGCTGGCGCCCTATGACGTCAGAGAGACCTAGAGGTTACATATACGACAACACATCTTTGGAACTCCTTGGTTGCGTTCACATCCAAGTAAGCCCAAGGGGACCCGAAACATACATCTCCGGCGGGAGGCCTAAGGTGGCAAAACTTTTAATTATATTTTCTGCAACAAATCGTATTGAAGTCCCACAAATGTCAAAGTATCTACTGGCTTCATTTATCGACTGAAAGCTTCTCTCTTGATTATTTTCTAAATCAAACGATTTGATCCCCCTAGGGCGTTTTGCATGTTTGCCAGTTCCACCTAATTTTGCATTCCGACTTTGTGAGATTCACAAGACAATTATCAGTCTTTACGCCATTTATGTGATCAATCACAAGACCGTCTTCGATTAATCCGTAAAATGCTTCATAGACGGCTCTGTGACAGAGATACTTCTTCCTCCCAGCTGAAAACATCAAATACCCTATATTATTCAGATATCCAACCGGTTCTTTTAGTCTGCGGTGCCTGACAACACCATCACGGGATGCTTCGTAATTAACAAGCACTGGATGAGGTCTGAAATCTCGGCTCATTTGTATAATAATACTACTTGTCTAATTTATTATTTGCTTTAATTATAAGTCTATCAATGTAGTCTTGAGGGGTTTTGATGATTTTGTCCTTGATTTTATCAAGGTCGTTGGGGTCAATGATTCGTTTGTCATAATAGCGTTTTAGTTCCCTGTATCGTTTACCGCCGCAACTGAGACACAACTGCGATTTTCCCCTTACCCCAACCCCACATTGGAGGCATGGGAGAGGACCAAAACTTCCTCACCGAACGCTTTGTAAATGATGTCCACAGAATTCGCTTCTGCATGATTTGTTACACGGGGTTGTTGATCCAATCATAAGCCACTTGCAGTGATTCATTATACTATATTTTTCTATTTAAATACTTGTTTTAATTATAACATGGAGGATTTCAAGAGATTATCGAAAATCAAACCTTGGAGAAATACTAAATTCAATCTCGATAGAGTCTCTGATACACCAAAACGTCTAATCGGTGACAGAACTATACTAAGTGAAATCAAGGAGTGTTTTAATGAATTATACCGAGACGGTGCAGCATACTGTTGGTCGACATTTCGAATTATACACGAGGATGTCAAGGTACCTAACATCGATGCTACCATGAATGATGAAAGAGCAGCTGAGATAATTTCACACCTTGGCTGGAAATTCAAGGGTGTAAAATCCAAAGGATTTTCATTGCAAAGCAAATCCCATCAGAAGTATTTTTTCAGAATAAAATTCATTATCGAAGTCGAAGGCAAATGGATTATCAGGGATAAATTTGAACCAATCCTCAAGGATAAAAAAACTGTCATTGTAAGTAGAGATTCTAAACCAGGAATTCTAACTGGAATTGACAAACCCTACTACGAGAGATCTTATCCTGTAACAGCAATCGTTTATGGGATATATTCGTTAAATGATAAACCCGATATCGCAAAACTAGCTCCTATGAAATATTCTAGTTCACTGAATTGTGTGGCAACACGGGTAATGGAACACTTCACAAATGCATCCCGAGGAAATAAACTAACTGATCTGCGACGTAGGAAAATAACCGAATGGGAACTGACAGCGAAACAGCACTGTGCAAAGATTTCTGATATAGCTAAATTAGAAACATCATTAAGATTCCCAATATCAGTAATGACGATAACCGGAGAAGTTTTATACGAACCAAAATATAACAAAAATGGAGCTCCAATACAAATTATTGATCATAACGAACACGCGTGGACACCTGCAGTAACCATATTTCCACGAGATAGAACCGTGAGATATATGCCTCCGGAATATTCCGGGGAGTTCGTCGGAGATGTTTTTTATAATGAGAAATTATTCGATGCTATTCATGCGTTGTGTAAAGATGATCCTGTGTCAGTGTGGTTACTTAGAAGTGATGAAGATCCCGAAATAGGATTTGATCAATTTGTAAGACCAAATGGTGAATTATATCGCGTTGAAGAATTAGATAACAGAATGAGAAAAATCGCTAATGATTTTTCACCGGAGAGTTTCCATGAAAAACTACTCACGGATAGTTTTACTATTCCATCAGTGGTAGTTCACTTCGCAAGAGAAAAAAACTCATGGCGTCCAACACGAAGTGATTTTCTCGAGGATGTTAAATTGAGTTGCGTCGAATTTAGTCATGGACGACTGTGGAATACAAAATACTCACGTGATGGTATGATTTCAATTGATATAGCTGCGTGTTATCCAGGGAGTTTTCTTGGATATGGAGAAGCCGCTGAATACTTTAAACGATTTGGACACCCCACGCATGAAATGACTCGTGTTGCGATTAATGGGCCATTACCTGATTTTGATTTAACCGGATTTGCTCGTGTGATATCATTTGAACTCGCTACAGGGTTACATCCGTGTAGTTATGTTTGGCTTGGTAGACATATATCTGAAAAAGCCTGGATGCCAATAGTGTTACTTCGATATATGATTGATTGTGAGATGTTACAATCGTTGATTGTTTCCGAAGCTATTATATGCTATCGAGCTCAGAAAGAAGTTTGGCTACCACAACCCGATCTAGATCGTATAATTAGCGAACAGCGAAAACAGTTTCCAGATTTCAGCGAGGAAGAAGTCATGAATTGGTCTAAGAAGTTATTTGTAATTAAAAAAGAACAAGCAAAAGATTTTGGACGAAGAATAATCGGTAAATTTACCCAGGGTGGAAGATGCAACAATGCAAAATATTCCTCGCGGTTGATCATAGACGTCGCTGAATACGATTTTATTGTAACGGATTTAACGAAACAGGGAAAACTTGTAAATCGTAAAGACGCTTTTCTATCCAATGGTGAGAAACTGGGTACGGTTGTTACCTATTGTGATGGATATATTAAACAATATACACATCTGAGAAGTTCTATGCTAGCTTATGCTTCTATCAATTTATTTTCGATGATAAATAGATTTCCTAATAACGCAGTTAGAGTAGCCATTGATTCTTTTTATATCCACTCGTGCAATTGAATTATATCGTCGGTCAAATATGATTGTGTTAACACCGACTCACAGACTCGCCACAGAGATGATACAGCGAGGGGTAAATGCCTGTACTTATCACAGTTTCTTTCGATGGAAAGGCGATGAATGGACCCCTGATCGAATGGGCGATAAATTCATTCCTAAAATCATAATTTGGGATGAAATATGCACGGTATCGTTGAGAGTATTACAAACATTTCTCGAATGGTTGTTAAACAAAAACACAAAAGTCGTCATGTGCGGTGATTACGGCCAACCACCACCATTTGTCGGTGCATCTCCACATGAATGGCTAAAGGGTTTTGTAGACTACTATGAAGAAATTACTAATGATTATAGATCACTTGATGAACAATTACGCGAGTTCAAATCACTGATTAGATTACAGCCGGATAAAATCCAATGTGAAACTCCCATGAATGAGTTTTGGGAAACGTGGAGACCAAATGATTTGATAGTAGCAAGTAGAAAAATAGTCAGAGACACACTTCAGATGAAGTCATTTGAAACGCATAAAGAAAAATTTGCAACACTTCCAGTACCGTTGTATTATAGGCATTCGGATACACGAAAGCAGAATATTGAAGTTGATATTCCAGGGAAGAGTGAAAAGCAGATTCTCGTGTTAAATGATATTGTGCTGGTTGATATCAGCGTCGTTGAAGATGCATTGCGTGCTAATAAATCCCCGTGGACGCTAGGATACGCAGCGACGATATATTCTTCACAGGGATTGACTATATCGGATACAATTGTTTGGATGGTAGATAATCGCATCGAATGGTTGAATTTAGTCTATCTTGCAGTATCCAGAGTGAGGAGATTAAATCAACTTCGAAGAGTTGTTTTCGATGATGAAATCATTGGTGACGATGATGACACTACAATGGATGATGCTAGCATCATTAATAAAAAAACTCTCCCGTTATAAACAACAGGATAAAAAAAATAATAGAGAATTTGACATTGATGCTAAATTAATAATTACGCTGAAACAACAACAGAATAATCACTGCGCGAGTTGCAATTGTATAATGCGTTGGCAGTATTCGGATAAAGATCCTCGCCAATTTACCGTAGACAGAAAGAATAGCAGCATTGGTCATACCAACGACAATGTTATGCTGACTTGTCTTGAGTGCGACAGACGAAGGGGTGCTAGTTAAGACCATGAGGTGGCAATTGAGTATCGTCAGAAATCACTTGTAATTGTTCGCGTGTAAAACCCCGCTGAGGGGTAGTTGAATCCAGTTTATAGATTGAAGGTCTACCAGTTGATCGTGTTATAGTAGATATCTTGTGTGCAGTAACACTCCAAATAGGATCAGTAGCCCTTTTTCTGCCACCTTCAAGCTCTCCTGGTTCGTATAAATATCTCACAGTGACATTACTACCAAGAATTGGTTCTTTGAAATCTTTTTGTGAAATTCCATGGATTTCCATTTTTGGTATGGACGCTTTCTTAATCGCGTTGACAGTTTTCATGTTAATTGTTCGAGTAATCTCGTTATTGAGCGCGGTAATCACAGCTGGTAATCTCTTAACCCATTCACGGGATCTTTTATCCTGAATAAACTCCTTCGCGTATTGATATCCAAATAACCGCTCAGCAAGAGTCCGATTAAATCGTTCAACAATTGCCTGATCGCGATGTAACGCAGTATGCCCTCGTCTGATGGTGATATTATGATGTTTCATCGCTGATAACACTGCACCCTGAAATTCCTTGCCAGGATCAACTTGTAACAGATTCAGCCAACGCAGAGGACCCTTTCGATAAATCTTTTCAAATGCAGAAGCTACTTCAGTAGCTGATTTTGTTTTTAACGGTTCTGCTTGTTTGTATCGACTCGCAACGTCAACTACGGTTAGCGCGTATTTGTAACTGTTGTCATGTGGTAAAAACAATAAATCAGCTTGATGAACTTCATTGGGTCCGGTAACATCAAAATGCGAAAAATTGATTTGTTTAGGCGGTGGTAGATAAATCTGCCATAGTGCCTGTTTGGATAACCAATTAGCCGCAGTAGACTTTTTCACTTTTGCGGCGTTGGCGAGTTTATTGATTGCAGCGTTACCCCTCCAGTATCCTTTTGGAGAATAATAAATAGATTCCATATTATTAATTACCAGCACCCATCATCAATTTTCCTTTCATATCTGATTTTACCAACCACGAAGCCAATTTTTCTTTCAAAGATTTATCAGGAATAGCATTTAACGCATGAATTAATTTCACATCTGCGAGATGCCTGTGTTGCAGATTGCTGATTTTATATGCAACATCATGAGCGTGAAACGCCTTATCAATGGCGTTTATCGGATACTCGCCGGATCTGGGTTGATTTTGATCATCAAGTCTGATATCTAATCGTGTTCCGGGGCCACAGTAGCTATATCCTGGAAGGTGCTTTTCTCCGGGGTACTTTGCCCATGGGGTTCCAGGGAGCTTTGCCAATTTGGCTGCGATATCACCTCCTCGTTTTTTTAAAAACATTTCCGGATTGTAAAATCTTTGATTTTGTAGACATAAATCTAAATTTTTTTATACCACATGTTGCACATCTACCAGAAAGCGCTGATCGGTTATTTCTAGTTGTAATCGTCGTCAAGTCATCTGTGCCAGTACGCGTTTTACACTTCACACAATATAGATCCATAATTTATGTATAGAAACATGGATATAATTGATTTTTCAGCGACTAAAACAAGAGAACCGGTTAAGCATCATGCAGCGCTACCAAACTCTATCCGGATGATTATAATCGGGCCATCTGGATCCGGCAAGACGCAATTGTTACTCAATTTAATAATGAGATGGATGAAGTGGGATAAGTTGTATTTAATTGCCCCTAGCGTAGATGATCAACGATGTTATGAAGTGTTAAAGGATTTTAACGAGAATGCATCAGAAATTAAGGGTGAGAACGCCATTGATTTTATAACTGATATTGACGAGGCACCATCCGTGGATGACCTTGATGGGAACATTAATAATTTAGTCGTATACGACGATGTGATGTTAGACAATCAAAACAATCCTGCTAGGATCTTTTCCAGAGGCAGGCATAAAAACACCGACGTGATATATGTCACTCAACGATACACTCAGATTCCAAAAGTGATCAGAGATAACTGTAATATTCTTGCTGTGTTTAACGGCGTTGATACACATACGTTACGAAATATTTGGCAGACATGGTGCTCTGATATGGATTTCAATCAATTTAAAAATTTCTTTAGTAACGCTCTGTCAACCCCGTATAGATTTATAACAATAAATTTACACGATCCTCGAACACGATATCGTATCGGACTGGATCAAATATTTGGTTAACCTGTAGCAGCAGAGAGAGTGGATGACAACGACGTTTGGCGTATATAAGGAAATCTTATTTTATCGAATAGAAGCCATTTTTTTTACTATTTGGTAGAAGCCTCAGATCATCGAATCGACGCCTCTATAAGGTTGTAGGGTTCACCCTCTCTGCTGCTCGACAAGAAACCGTTAATATAAACGAACCGAAAAAATCTGATTATATTTCAACGAAGGAGGATTATCATGGTTATAATAAAGCACAATCGTCCATTTTCCTTATTTTTCGCTCCTCCTATACTACACCATCGTCCTGAATTAGCATATATGTCACCGCTAGATACTATTTTTAATCGTTTAAGAGCAGTATCAGAAGCTCATAATACAGGATATCTTACAATAGACGACCCAGGTATTACCGGACAGTTCACAAAGATGAATAGCGATTTTGAGCGAATTAGAAATAAACTTATCACGGAAACTGGTACAATTCCATCAACCGAAAGAATATAATCAAGTACATGGAGATATGTAACAAAATTATCGCCGACATGGAAGAATTTAACTTGCGAATAATTCAACTTATATTAGGTGATGATCACCCCAAACGAGAACAGACGTTGCAAAGAATATAATATGCGCGTAGAGGATATTCGCTCGTTTAAGTTGCCAGGATATATTGCACCAGAACTAAACAAAATCTCTCAATGATGCCATCGATGATAGTTATAGAGGGATTCACGACGCATGGAAGAAAATGCCACCACGACAAACGAATATCCTCAAACATAATAATGACCCAGATGATGGTGGGTGACATATCGCTCCTCAAAAAGTCAATATATCCTCGGTGATTTCAGTGAATCTAATATGTGATGTTATCGAAGGAAGTTCCCAAATAAATCTCGAAAGATCAAATCAAGCCCAGCAGGGATATATTTTATACTCGTTTGCACCAACAGCTCCTCCAGGGTTTCAAATCATTGAGGATCCAACTAATCCAGTATATATGCGATATCATGATGATTCGTTAACGAGAATTAATTTCAAACTCACTGACCAGTCCAAAAATCTCATTGATTTACGAGGTGAGGTTTTACAAATTATTCTGTTTGTGAAATTCTAAATTGCTAGCAATTTCAAGGATTTTCAAATCGTCTCCGCAGCGACATCAGTGCCGGATCTGTAGCGTAAAATCCTAAAGGATTTCTTTTTTTTGTCTGCCTTTTTTTGGTTTGAAATCATTTAGGATTTTGTTTAAAAAAGTTTCGGTTTGCTTGAAATAGTTTCGGTCTGTCCACCCTCTCTGCTGCTAGTAGTCAAAATATAAAAAACAGTTACTGCCCCAAACGTTTGAACTGCACGACTTATGATCGGTAGATGTCAGGATTTATCAGTAGACACTCAGGCCGACTGGCTGTCAAATTTTACTAAAAAGCCCTGGTCACTGTTGTTAAAACTAAATTCTGAAAGGAGCAGTACCACTGGTCTTAAAGATTCACTAACAATCTAATAGCTGTCATATGAACATCAAAGATGGCCACACAACGCCTACTTAGCAAACTCAAACGATTAGGGATAAGCTAACCGCCTTGATAAATACAATTTAAAAAATTTAAAACAGGACCAGGGTATTTAGGGTACAATCTTATAAAATATATCAACACTCTAAGCCGTTATAACCATTTTATAATGTAACTTTCATTTGAGACAAGACATATGGTTATTTATTTAAAATTTAAATGTTAAATGACAATATCAGACGTTATCTAGTAAGGACAAAAATAAGAAAAAAATGCATATACAACTATTCGACAAACCATGAATAAACTTCATGGATAGCCTTCACAAAAGAGGCCATCTATATCGTATGGGGTCAATGGGTCGGGGATAATAACAGACTAAAAGTAAAATTTTTTTAGCAGATTACATCGAGTTGTGTTGCGTTAAACTTGTGAGGTATCTTCATGACTTAAATTTAAAACAACGTCAGCTGTGAAAACATAAATTCATATCTACATATATCCATCTTCGTACACACACACACACACACACAAACACACACAAACACACACACACACACACACACACACACACACACACACACACACACACACACACACACATACATACATACATACATACATACATACATACATACATACATACATACATACATACATACATACATACATACATACATACATACATACATACATACATACATACATACATACATACATACATACATACATACATACATACTTTGCGAACCGGGTTCAAATTTTTTTTCGCCATTTTCCCACGATTTGGCTCATTTCTTAAACTAAATTTTATAATTGCGATATTTTGAAATGTTAAGAACCTTATTGCCAATTTTTCATTCGGTTTTATTAGCGGCTGCATTAGGATGAAATATAATATATCAAGGTATTATTTTTTTATTCAAGGAGAAAATCCTCACAAAATTATATAATATCAGTTTTTAGAGATAACGTCGAAGTACAGTCCGTCGTGGTCAGCATGACAGGTAACCATTAGGAATGATGTACTAACTACACATGCAAAAATCTGGTAACTTTAAATAGTTAACTTTTCCTGCTCGCAGGCATGAACTTAATTTTAATTAGAGTCGATTCGAAAACGGTCAAAAGGCATTGATATACCAACGTGCAATTCAGGAAAATAAAAACTGTTGAGACAAACCAGTCAAATTTTAGGAAGTAGTAGGAAATTGGAGACAGTTGTCGTGCAATAATATATTCCAAAATAGCAGATAATAAAGGCAGATTACAGACGATAATTCTGACATCGATGGGAGTAATATAATAATGGCGGATAAGCATGTTTATCTCAGAGACGTAGTACAAAGTACTTTTATCGTGACGTTGTAAAAAAGGCGCGTGTCCAAAAGCGAATGATACGAAAAGAGAAATATTCCACTTCATGGAATGGTAAACGTCTCCAAAAAAGCACAAGGTTAGTCTCAATTTAATACAAGATATATTCACTTTTTAATGTTGGGAATAATTGTTTGATTTAGTCATATTTATTTCGTACATCAATTTTCCCCCAATTTTCCCCTAATTACATAAGTATTTTTTGCATATAATTTGTGTCAGCTAGTATATAATTCATATATTATATGAATTAGTTTTGGTTTAGTTGTTTTATACGTGATACAAATAGTGTATCGTAATGGTTGAATGCACTTCTGATGAGAAGTAAATTATCTCTCCTAAATTATTTGTAGCTTGCATGCTGAGAATTATTTTTTTGGTCTATAAACGGACATTATCCTGTCTATAACATTACATCATTGTGTAATGTGTAATTCAATTGAACGTACTTTTCTTGTAAGCATAGGAACTTATGTCTACCAATACATATTAGTTTAAATGTATTAGCCAGAGCAGGAGGCCATTAGTTATCTAAGAGGTCTACTGTCACAGTTCAAGTTAAGAATGTCATGAGATGCTGAAAAAGATATATATATATATATATATATATATATATATATATATATATATATATATATATATATATATATATATATATATATATATATATATATATATATATATATATATAGTGTGAGTATTATTAGATTATGAGCTAACCAATGCTTACTCACGATGAATTGCAACAGAGGATGTGTGACGTATTAAAGCGTGACAGTAATGTGTGATCCCTGGATAAAAGAACCTGACAAATAATTTTGCAAGGTAGTATATTTTATTTGAAAGGAAATGTAGCTCCATACTGTATTGTAGAGTGAGTAAAGATCACAGTCTGCAGTCAGGAGGACTGATGACCTAAAGAAGCTAGAACGAAAAAGATTAAAAAGAAACAGAAATATGGTAACGCAGACGTATCACCAAATGTGAATAGAAAAGACTGGAAAAAGCGTGCGATTATATAATGAAATTTGTTCCGTCAGTATAGCAGAACGCTGATTGAATTTTGCATACATTTGATATTTATATTTCTCAGCAAATGTGCCTCTTTTCTATGTCATGTGCAATTTGATTCTATGTATTTAATTATATTGTAATAAATTTACATGCGGATTGATCGACTTTTTTTCTATATCTCTGATCAGCTCTCTATTATTCCATGCAATATATTCCATGTGTTAGTTTTTTTTCTTTTGCTCGAGCCTGGCAATAACACAGTGAACATTCTTCTCCTAAATAGCGATAGCCAAAATTATCATAAGGAGTGTGCGATCTACCACATCTTACTACCTACCAACAATTTGTCTTGACCTTCTAGGAAATGTCGACTACCTCATATTCAAATATAATTAAAAATAATATCTAACAGCAGGCTAATCTATTTAAAATAAGTATTTGTTGAAACCTTTTGAAAATTAAATGTAAATTGTGTTAAGTATTTTAATATGCATTAGAAAATATATTTGAGGAACACTTTGCCTCCACATCTCATTTTCCCTCAGTAGGATCTAGCGATGTTTGTGTCTCATATAAAACGATAGAAATAGAGGAAGGGGCACGACAATGTCATTATATTGTGGAAACTATGAACTCCGAAGATATAACTCAATGAAAAGGATGAATTTATTTATGATGATTCTGACGTGGTAGTCATTTTATAAAAACGAGAATATGTTTGTAAAAGGATAAAGGATAATGTTATCCGAAATGCTTGATATTATGACAAACTGTATTACATGTTAGAACCAATACAACATGTATGACCGCATCTTAAACATAATATAAATATAAAGGATGAAAAAGTAGCATTACTCTATCTTCGAGCTGTTAGAGGTAGAAACTGGCAGTAGAAAGACTGAAGGCGACTTCTCGTCAAGCACATCAAGACCATGCAAGGAATACGGTAGTCTGTTTATCACAATTGAATGTATTCTTTACACAAGTGGATCATAATGCTTTACATCCAATGCAAAGATGCTAATATTATTCACAATAAAGTGTCACAAAAGCTGTTTCTTATTCTCCGTCGACTACTAAAGACTGAATAAAGGTCGACATTATCTTTACGTTTTCTTGCAAACGTTTGTTCAATTTATAGCTTTCATTTCTCTCAATCTTTGAAGAAAATAACTACATACAAAATGTGATATTAGTATCGAGTCATGCGCTGTGCATGTGTGTGTGAGTGTGTTCAGGAACAGCCGAAAAATGTGTTTTCGAGTATTGGATGACGCACAGGATTACTGTTTGGATAAAACGCTTCGGATCAGGAATAAATCCCAGTCAATTTATGAATGTTCTGACACATACGATTGCGACTGACGAGCTTCTAGACCTGATTTTGAGTGCAAGAATGAGTATATATCAAATCTTATCAGGCCTATTATCAGGACATCGTATTTCAACACATTCAGAAGAGACACTTAATATGATTTTATAGGAAATATTACGTTAAAGTATTTTATAACAATGCGTTCTAATGTTTGCATTGTCACATATGTATTGCCATCATTTGATAATGTTAATTTGAAAACAAGACTGTTCCACGGAAGAATTATCACACCTCCTATGTTCCATCCAAAACAGTTTAAACATAAAATATACAAACGCTCCATCATAAATGTTTAATGTTGTTAACTAAAGTTTCAGTATCTAATAACGAAAGAAATTCCCATGCCACGGTCTACCTTTCAATACAAAAATACAGATGGATCTTTTCATGTACCCAGTCAAATTATTCCATTACCGTTAACTTCATGAACGTGCAATTTGAAAACAGCATACATTCAAGTTCGGGAATAAAAAAGTTATACGCTATATAAACTGTGATGATCTTTAAATATTACTCTAACAAAAAACTCAAAACGTACACATATTTTGTAAAACAACGGTTTAAGAAACAACATATTTCCGTCTAAACCTTAGGCATATAGAATTGTCGACGTTTGCTCTACATAAAATAAACCACATGATACGCAGTGTATGTCCTCAGAAACAAACTTAAAGTACGAAATAAAATAGAAATACAATAATACCGCTAGCTTGTTTATCAGTATATAATATAAACTAGAGCAGTTTACTCTTACGATTACCAAACAAAACTTACAACTTATGAATACTGCTTTTCGTATTCACAGTTTAAAAGTCAAGGCTTTAATAACACTTGCCTAGCAATTTGTTTCACCATTTCACCAATTTTAACAGTTTCTGTCAGAGAATTTCAAGGTAAATTCCGTAAAACTCATGTAATGTTCACACCAACAGAGAATATATTACTCCTATAAGACTCGATCATGATAAACGTTTACTTGATTCATTGCATATCTCTTTGAACCAGTGGAGTGACATAGATTGATATAAAATGATTTCTCTCTATTTTGTGTCCAATATATTTTATTTTGCCTTTGTATGTTAGTTTTGTCTAGTGTCAACATCAATAGTAATGTACGTATAGTATTTACTTATGTGGATTGAACTATACACGTTGATGTATTTGTTGTGTTTTCTTCGTGTTTATCTCAAACTACATTCAATTAGATTACACAAGATTTATGTCAATATATGTCCTTGAATGTTGAACCAGTCATTCAATTACAATTCATTGGATTCAACGTAAAGACAACTTGGATGGGATTCGTTCTGAGCACTCCCTTTGCGCCTGATTAGATTGGGCATGATCCTGAAATAGATTACACTATCTACGTGGTTAATAGTAATCAGAAAAGTCTCATAAATGTCATTGGTTAGATTGCATATTTGTATGGATAAATCACGACATTTTGTTTTCAAACTTACAAATGCAAAAATAAGAGTAAGATAATTAATGAAGATGACACAACATATGTAGTATGTCCTTTGAAGAAAGCATAGTGATATATTTAGACTGGCCAGCAAATGAACACACATATTGCCTAAACAAAAATTGTATGGCGTCCTACAATTTCAATATATGTTCTTTGTAAGCATAATATGTGGTTATTTGTGCTTATTGTTAATTTTAGTATTGTATCATCATCTATCATCATCTAGATATGTTGACCCACCGGCTGTCTAACTGGCAGATAGGTGATTCCCAGCAAAGCGTAGTGGAACGCTAAGAGCTCGACGAAATACGTGGGACGTCCTTATTTTCCACTGCACTCAACTCAGACTACGGACGTCTCGAACTTGTCGTGCCGGTCAACTTATATGAGTTTGAGCGAGAGTAAGATCGACAACTGCACAACCCTTCCTCACTTAAAACAAAGTCACCGTTCAAGTCATTCATGCCACCTACCCATCCCATATAATCACCCACTAAAATCCTGTAGCAACATGCAAGCGACAACGCGACAGGTGTGGGTACACTGGCAACCGTAGCCAAAAATCTGAACACAGGAGGATCAGACCATAAAGGTTGTTCACAGCTGACATGACGCAGCAGTGGAGTACGCCAAACCTTGCGTGGCGGAGTAGCCCTTTTCAGAAAAGCACTGTTCACCTTCGTGGCATGGGAAAAGGGCTAATAAAGGTGCCCTAAACATTTGCTTACTCTAAACGTTCTTAGTCAGCGTCAGCTAATAGCCGGTGTAGGGGACCTGCTTCAGAAAAGAAAATGAGGAATATTCATCTCACACTTGTAGCATGAAATGTGCGCATCTTACTGGACAGAGACGATACGGAAAGGCCCGGGATGCAAACTGCCCTAAAAGGAAAGTGACTCGCCAGATACAATGTGGACATTGCTGCCTTGAGCGAAACAATTTTACAGGATAAAACTCACTCTGTTGGGTTCCTAATACACTATTATTTGGAGTGGCCGAGGAGGTGAAGAGCGCTGTGAGACTCATGTCTGCTTTGCAGAGATAGCCAAACGTTGGCAAATTGGCTGGATCTCCCAAGGTAGTAAACGACAGACGCATGACCAAAGAACTCTCCCTCTTGACTGTAGGAAAGCACCTTACCATCACCATTTGCTATGCTCAAACCATGACCAACCGATTTTAAGTGAAGGTCAAGTCATATTACATTGTTAACACGAACATTCCGTTCAAAGGTTGGCCTTACCAGCCACATGCACACGCAAAGAACCGAATCGACCCCACCAACCCTCAGATGACTAGAGTAATCGTCGTCGAATCGACGGACGAATAAAAGGAAATAAAACTAAAACAACATCCTGATTGTATATAAAAAATACCAAGTTGTTTTACTTAAAGACGTTACTGATTGCACCAGTCGTCCCATCACTGTCCCACCCAGAGGGAATATATCCAAAAGAAAAAGACAAAATAGTCCTCTCCTTTTTAAACTATCAACATCCGGGAATAATATCTTACACTTATCTTTTTCATCAACTGTGCCTTTGAGTACACTCAAATATACTAGCCAAGAATGGACTAACAGAATGTGCTGCAGCGAAAAGAAGGTCGTGGCAATAAAACTGGTATCCCTTGTTGTTAAAAGGACACGTGAATCATCTGGGTTGGTCAATCAAGAATCTAAAGATGGTTTAATCTGGTTCACACTGCCACTTCGTTGTGACAATGATAGACATAAATACATCGTAAAATGTAATTGATTCTGACTGATAATTCTAAATTAGTGGATATTAATTCATCTTTGTCATATTTGCCCTTTAATTTTTCTTTCAAATTAGACTGAGTCCGATAACTAAAGAAATGTTCCATGTAGAATTATATTTAACGAAGTGGAACTTTGCTACATTTCTGAGACATAATTTAATTTACGAAAACGATGCAGTTACTGAATAAATAGATAACTACTATATCAGTACAAGCATGCTGTTATTCAAATTCACAAAGGCAAATTACTGATATTTCATACAAACATTCATCAAGAAATATCTTAAATTCATCCATCATGTTCCAGACCTTTGTCCGACTTGTAAGTTTAACATATGTATCTCCTATATCCGTGCTGTTTCGCAAATGATTGTAACAAAATAAAGTTTCCAATGACAGTAAACCGTCTACCAGTATGTTATTAGAACTGAATGGCCGCCTCTTAGAATTTTGCACATTGACAGGATATATAAATTTGAGTATATATGAGTTTGTGTAGTACTTAAGTAGGTACCTACGGTCGCTGGATTAATCTAGTTACAGAAACGATTTTTTACATGCAAATGTCTCCTACATGTCCATAAAATCAAAATTTTCCACAGAACGATTTTGAGTGCAACCTTAGAATACTAAACATTATCGGATCAACTGACCTACTCCAATGTTGTAATAAACTAAGGAGACTTCTATCTACAAAAGCAAGTCTGTTTGTGGCGGCCATGAGCAAAAATGTAGGAAACTAAACCCGAGTGAATCAAACCCGGTTGAAAGATAAAGAATACAATTATAGATCCTTATGACGAAAGACATAGCGGTAATTATATTAGTACTAGATCTAAATATGTTCCTAAACCTAGACAACATTTTTGGTCTAAATTGTGAAACGTCCGCTACAGACCACGGAATGCGTAAGAAGCAAATTAGAACATAGGATGGATATTGGAGTCATACCGGCTAACATGAAGCGTGTTTGATCAATTAAGAATTATGCTAATCATAATTAACTTTAAGTGTTTTGATTTTGTTCGAACTATGTAATTTTTCTTTCCAAGGTTACTTTATCTATTTGTATCCACACAGATGATGTAAAAGTGGATGCATGACTTTCTGGTTAACAAGAAGGCGGTTTTTTTTCGGGTGCATTGTGAAGAGATCAGTAACAGAAAATTGCGTGCTTTCTACACTTATACAGTGTATTAATTGAACAAGTTGCTTGATTACATTATTATGGCTGTGTACTTATCGAAGGCTAAACTGTACCTAATGACTTATAAAAGGAACATATTTACTTTGATCAGGACACATTTGTTTTCATAATATAGAGATAAAGAAACCCTTATTCCAGGAAATAAAGTTAAAATAAGACATTCATAAGAAGGATGAAAACAAACTTATTATTTCTTTCAAATGTGATGTGTGTCTTATTTAGAGAATATGTTGCGTTAATGTCTTGATATCAAGTTCTATCCATACGATGTAGACACGCACTCATAATTTAGTCTGGTACAAATATCTCATGAATCCATTTAATAAGATCACAAGGTAGAAAATTGTCATATCAAATTTCATCATTTCTGATATTTAATAATGCAAATTAATGTTTACAAATATAGCCCAACATTTCCCCAAACATGTACATTTCTAAATGGGATTTACATTCCATCAAAATGAAAAGAAGTAAATTAATGCTCAGATCTATTAAATCTTATCAAATTGTTAAGTCTTTAAGTAAACACGTTCGAAGTGTTGACAGGTGTTTCGAAACCAATTCTCTTAATTATTGTTCTTTGTAACTAGGTTTTAAATACAGTTTTACATCTGCAGCTGATTGCCTAATTTCCCCCAAATCAGCTTTATTTTATTTTCAAATTTCAATTGATAGTACATGCTACTTTGTGTTCTACGTTTCCGAACTCAAAACAACATTTCGACTTATACTGTGCTTTCATTTTGTATTCGTTTGGAGAAGACTCAAAATAAACAATTGTGCAATGTCGTTTAAATACAACCTTTATTATCACCAACCCCTCTAATTGAATAAACGGAATAGCAGGCTTAACTATTCTTCAAATAATTCCGAAACTATCAGTTTTAACTATTATTACCTCCAATAAATTTTTACGAATAAAAACCAACTGAAAGTATTATACTATTTTCATTATAGATATATGTGCAGGACATTATCCGCTGTAACATGTGCCTTTAAATACACTGCCGGAATAAGTGGAAATTTATAATATTTTTAAATCAATATGTTTCTCATTTATTTTGTTAAAATTATTTGTATCATTTTAAACTGTTCATTTAAATTAATTTACACCTCAAAGTGCTTAAACAGTAGCCTCAAAACGTCAATGAAATGGACTTTTGAAAACTGTATAAATCTTTAAGATTTTATATATTTAGTCTAACTTTGTAAATACCAACAAGATCTGGGTTGATGATATCTCCTGATTTTAAAAGGGTAATAGTTCATGGCTTTGAAAGGATTTTTTGTCTTTCCTAAAATGTTTGTTTCATATTTTGGTTTTACTATAAAAAATAATATAAGACATCTAACTTTAAGATGATGGATATATAGTTAGAAAGATATGGATCATAACCTATTTCGTCTTACTCGCTTCTTCCTGCATTCCGATGAATAACGTGATACATCTCGGTATTCCCTTGATGTGAATTTCTGCGTCACCACCAAAGCGTCGTTGATATATGCGATTTAGTAATAATTGTTACGAGAGGGTGTGAAGTGCTAATTTGGTTTTAGTTTGTTTTTAGTTTTTTGCTAATTAGTTGTTTGTTGGTTTTATTGTTCTATTTTGTAGTCATATATGTTGTAAAGCGTTCAAGCTTCTAAAGATTGGTCTCTATACAACGTTATCATCATCATCATCATCATCATCATCATCATCATTATTATTATTATTATTATTATTATTATTATTATTATTATTATTATTATTATTATTATGTTCAGCAAGAAATGATGGAATAACAGGAGTATTCAAATAGTAATATAAGGCATTTCAAAGAGGCCTATTGCACCATTATTGTGATTATTCCGATGTTTGCTGCATTCTTCACGTTATCTACACGAATATTGATATATAATTCATCTCATGGAGATAAATTCAATCATATCATAAGAAGGATATTGTAGATTCATTTTAATATATTGGTTTATCCAAGAATTTTCTTCCACTTCAATTTGAATTCTTTTGACATTACTTTCAGTAAAAATGCTGTTGAAGAAGTGATAAGTAACAGATTTAACACGTAGATAGGGTTTGATTGTTAATTCCTTGCTTTCAGTTCACTATTTCACCCAGAATAGACGGAACATTTTATGACAATAAATTGAAAAAACAAAGTTGTTTACTCCTTTTTCCTAATTTAGCCGAGTTTTGAAAGATTTCAAAGCTAGGTCCCTGGCCATAGTAGTTATAGCATCTTTTAAACCAGAGCTAAATATAAATATTCAATATTTAACGGACTTCGGTATTCTAATGTAACCTTTAAACGGTCACTATCGATCTCCTCGTAGTACCAAAATAAAATATATAGTTCACTGGAACGTGAAGCCATCAACTAAACTTAAATCAACATGACCTTTGTTTCTCTACAAGTCAAAGTGATAATTCAAAACTCAGTTTATAAAATGTATTTAAACATTCGTACAGAACTAGTTTCTGTAGGAATTTAGTACAAGTATTGTACAATCAGTTTTATTTACATTTCAAGTCCTACAAAACACTGATATAGTAAGCGACACAAAAGCAATTGCACAATAATGATGACTTCATTTCCAGCATAGTTGTACATATTGATTCCAAAATGAACATCATAAACGGAATTTTTGTGTTTATTGATATTCATTATATTTACTCCTTGTTGGCTCTTATCGATTGGTGTGGTCTGTAATTCTGGCCTCAAAATGAAATCGACTTAAATGGAAAAGGCACTTACATTTTCATTCCTGTATAAACATATATCTGTAAATAATAATAATAATAATAATAATAATAATAATAATAATAATAATAATGAGGGCTTGTATAGCGCATAATCTTTCGAAGCTCTAAGCGCCTTACACCATCAATAATGATAAGACTACACTACAGAACAACAAATGACAAAAACAATGAAATAGAAAAACTTAAAAACATGCTGAAAACAAATAAGATACAGCACATGATTAGGTCGCTAAGTTTGTCCCTGCAGTCGAAACAAGTGAGTCTTAAGAGCACCCTTAAAAGGGACCACTGTGCCTTTGTGTCTAATTTCAATGGGCAAATCGTTACACGTCGCCGGGCACTAGTGTGCAAACGAATGTTATCCATATGACTTTTCATTTTTTTTTGCATACATGTATATATATATATATATATATATATATATATATATATATATATATATATATATATATGTGTGTGTGTGTGTGTGTGTGTGTGTGTGTGTGTGTGTGCACGTATGTATGTATGTATATATGCATGCATGCATGCATGCATGTATGTATGTATGTATGTATTAATGTATGTATGCATGTATGTATGTATGTATGTATGTATGTATGTATGTATGTATGTATGTATGTATGTATGTATGTATGTATGTATGTATGTATGTATGTATGTATGTATGTATGTATGTATGTATGTACGTACGTACGTACGTACGTACGTACGTATGTATGTATGTATGTATGTATGTATGTATGTATGTATGTATGCATGTGTGTGTGTGTGTGTGTGTGTATGTATGTGTGTATGTATGTGTGTGTATGCATGTATGTATGCATGCGTGTGTATTAGTATGTATGTATGCATGCATACGTGTGTATGAGTATGTATACGTACGTACGTTTACGTGTTTGTATGCATTCATGCATGTATGTATGTATGTATGTATGTATGTATGTATGTATGTATGTATGTATGTATGTATGTATGTATGTATCTATGTATGTATGTATGTATGTATGTATGTATGTATGTATGTATGTATGTATGTATGTATGTATGTATATATGCATATGTCTGATTCTAGAAGTAGGTAAGCAGGTGATAGCATTCTGTAGCACTTCTGCCAACTAGAGGTAAACGTTCTAAAAATGTGATTAGATAGTAAAAATATAAATATAGCTATAACAAAATAAATGAGATTTTTATAATAATATTTGTTTAATCGAAATATCTTCCAAATACACATGTGATTTTTTTTGTTTGTTTGTTTAGGATATTTAACGTAGCTTTGACAATGTTTCAGTCAGATCGCTAAGGTGTCTGCAGTGAGGCAGTTTATGTTGATGTCTATCACTGTGGCATCATGCCGCAGACATGTAGAATGATGTCCCACCCAGACACATTATCCTTAAAACAGGTCGACAATTCCTAACAATAACTTCTTAATGCTGGGCGCCAATCAATGTAGCTGTTAGTACCATTTTTGTAAATCGTTGGTATGACTCGGCCCGGGATCGAACCCACGACCTTCCGCTTCCGTGGCAAACGCTCTAACCACTAGGATATCGCAGCGGTTAGATACACCTTTGACATCGTACTGTTGTGTACAATGCATGCGCATTATACATAGATAGTTATAATAATCAATTTCTATCTCGTTTTTGTTTAGTTAAATATTTTAAACGTCATTGCGTATGCTTTATGATGAATATGACAACATTTTTAATTCTTACATTCAGTATATCATGTTGAATATTTATAAGCATTAGGAGTGATATTAATACATTACAATAGCTACCAAGCTCTTAGAAAGAGTAAAACTTTGTACCATGCAATAACGGGCAATGTTTTGACTTCCGACATGCAGTATATAAAAGAAACTTTATACAACCAATTTAGTTTGCATAATAAATAAAACACAAGTTTAATTAATGAGGTAATCATTTGTAGAATTACAAATCGTTTACAAAAATAGTTACCTAGGGTATTATGTAGAAAAATTGTTATTGCAACACACGGCAATACATTCATATCAGGTGCTCTTAAACACTTATCACCCGAGACTATGTAATAGTCTAGACCTTACCTAATTTGCTTTTATTTATGTGATGCGGCAATTTCAATTGAAGCATGCAAGTGAATGGTTTTCTTTAAGAATCAACCTTGCATTTCATTGGCAATTCCTATGAAAATGCTTTGATCTAATTGGTTCATGTTCTACATCGTGTCCTACTTAAGTAGCATTTTTCAGCTAGCCAAAGCATTCCTTGATTGAGTTCTGACAGTAGTAAAGAAGAAACCAGCTTCGTTGCAGCTTGTCTTCAAATTTAGGCGAGTAAAATACTTTGACAATAATTTATTTCAAGATCACTGATTTATAATTGTATATTTTTCATAAAATGCTATCATTGTTAAAAAAAAATTCTTGAATGTTGCTGAAAACATGCCAAGCACCGTCGTGTTATACAGGAACTTGGTCGAATTAGTTTTGTATTTGGTCCGCGATTCTCTCATCAATGTTATAAAGTATATTTGGAACCGATGGTTAAAATTTGTCAAATACTTGAAAGTATTATAATATAAACAGATGACAGATAATATGTAATTTAACGTTTCTCACAAGAAGGGGTTAACTTTATTTTCTTATTGTGTATAGGGGTAATACACAGATAGACTCATTTAGCTGCTAAATTGTAGCATCTATAAACAATACAAATCTTACATCAGATTTTGGTTTTGTTGTAATGCTATACAGTGGTAATTTCATGTCCTAATCGCATACAAGTTTAATCTTCGTATGCTTGAAATGAGTCAATAATTTGAAATGTCAGTTTGTTACAATGCATATCATGTATATTCAGCATTACGACATCACATTACAACCCAAATGTTTGAGTATACGAGTTAGTGATTACTCAGGAAAGAACTATAAAGTTGTAATGTTTCGTTCTTTATCTAGGAATCACCGATGTTTTCTTTCACACTGCTGCTGATCTTAACCGTATTCATATGTATTTACAAATAAGTGTCAGAAATATTGTGGTACACCTCGTTTGTCCATCATTTTGTTAATCTGCTAAGCGATTTTCTTCTTTGCTGCTTGATTCGATATTAATATCTTTTGTAGTTTATATTTCTGCGCGGACGATATTGTAAAAGGTATGACATTTAGATCTATTTCCTTGGAGTTCTAAGAAGGGTTCTAAGTCAGCTGTTTAAAATCATTACGGTAACATTGTGATTCTCATACAAAACCTTTATATTCGCAGTTAACCCATGCATATATTGGATATATAATTAATTAGGGTCTAAGCATTGACATCTTTGCCTGCGTATAGGTGGATCATTAATATCTGAGGGAATACATGTATAATGATACCATTTACGAATTCACCATGTGTTAACATCCTCAACTAATACTACCACTAATACTTTTAATTGTATTATTAGTACTACAAATACTATCACAGGTGATCAATATGAAGGGTTTTATCGTTCTTGCCATTGCCGTCCACCTGGTCACCGTACAGGGATCAAGAATAATTCAACAAGACCTCGATTATGAGCAAATGGATGACTATGGTATGTATGTATGTATGTATGTATGTATGTATGTATGTATGTATGTATGTATGTATGTATGTATGTATGTATGTATGTATGTATGTATGTATGTGTGTATGTTGTGGTACTTGCTTAGGCTCGAAAAGGCAGCAACACAGAAAGAGTGAAAACTAACAAACTTGTAAAACTTTAACAATGAATTTATTAAGTACAATTATTTTCATAAAATAAATAAACTTACGGTTTTAGAGAATCAAATCCAACATTAATACAATATAGAATTCACAAAAATAATCCACTAATGGAATCGCAAGAGTCCTGATAAATAAATGTTCTAATAGTTCCAGGTTCGAATCTTGACGGTGTAATCCAAAACGGCTGATGATGTCACGTGATGCAGTTGTTGTTTTTAAAATAATCCAAATGAAAATCATGAAAACATGTCCTTTTCCAGATAAATAGAATAATTCCTCTTGCTACAACGAAATGACACAATTTCCAGTACAAGGTAATTAAAATTATAACTGAAACAGAAAACACAACTTGATATCATAAAAGCCCAACATCTACTGAATTGTTCTATCCCAAACAATAATTTAAATACCTGTGTTTTACGTAAACAAGTGATCACGTGATTTTATGGAATTTCATAGAAGGTCATAGAACAAACGTACGATCATTTAAACACGTACACAAGGAAAGATCTAGATAAGAACATCAGTCACTTCTTACCCCCAAGAACTAAAAATAAAAAGATGTCCCTAAATTTAGCCTATCATTTTAGAAGCTTGTTGACACTGTCTGAAGCAGGGTCAGAAATTAGGTCAACAAGCCAAGGTTAAAAATATGTTTACAGATAAAGTATGGTCATGGAGATTTTTTTAGAATAATCTCCCAATTAATGAATTTTAAAACCCAAAATGAGAATTTTAGATCTGACAATTAAAAATAAATAATTTAAATCCAATAGACGTAACAATTGTTACGTGCTTAGGCTCGAATAAACAGTAACACAGAAAGAGTGAAAATGACAAGCTTGTAAAACTTAATAAACAATTTATTGAGTACAAATATTTTTCAGAAACGAAAAATAAACTTACGGTTTTAAGAATTAATTCCATAATTAATCCAAATATAATTCAAAATATTATCCACTAGAGAAATTGCAAAAGTCCTGGTAATAAGATGTCCAAATAATTCTAAATACGAATTCCAGAGAAGTATCCAATATGGAAGACTATGTCTTTCGATGAAGTCAGTTCTTGTTAACGAAAATCTATGAACACATATTCTTTTCCAGATAACTAACAAAATAATTCCTCTTGATCCAAACGAATTGACACAATTTCCAGTACACGGTAATTAAAAATAACTTTAAAAAACCCACACAAATTAGTATTCTAAAAGTCCAAACTTTTATTGAATAACTCGCTCCAAAACATAGCTTATATACCTGTTTTTACGTAAGCAAGAAAGGGGTCACGACCTTCTAGAATCTCTCAGAACAATTTTACGTTCAAGAAATCACATAAACAGCGTATGACCCAACTAAATTAGAAAGATGTTTATACTTTACTCCATTTTGTTCTTGGAACCAGCCAATCATTTTAAAAGCTTGTTTACAACACTGAAACTAGGTCAGAAATGAAGTCAACACCTGGTGTTTGTCCTGTAAGGTACAGGTCACCCCCCCCCCCATGAAAGAATCTTAAAACATAAAATGCCAAATTTAAATCTAACAAACAAACAATGCAAATAAATATAAATGACTCATATCACATATACGTAATAATGTATGTATGTATGTATGTATGTATGTATGTATGTATGTATGTATGTATGTATGTATGTATGTATGTATGTATGTATGTATGTATGTATGTATGTAGTGTTCATATCACCCTGTAAATGTACGTTAATATTCTTGAACCGCTTTTACTTTGAAGAAGCATACCCGAATCTACATCATTATAACACAATAGACATCATTTGTTATATATTACAATACTATTGAAGTAAAATAATTCTGATAATAAATATTATGATAATATATCCATGAGTACAGTAGAAAGAGTCTTTCTAGATTTTTCACATACTAATATTTGCAACGTTATCGTTTTATACAAAAAGGTCGCGATTACATTAGTGATGATAGAAGTGAAGTAATCACAGCATGGGAAGACCTAGACAAGATTCAGGGTATGAGAATGATAGAGGATGCCCATCCAGAGAAGAGAAAAAATCCTATCAAGTGCGAGTTTTCAACCTGCAAATTATGCTATCATTCATGTAAGTGTCCGGTTAGTTTTCTTCATTACAGACGAAACATTGGCTTAGGTTGATATATTTTAATCCTATAGCACTGTGCATTTTGCGTTTTTTGGCATGCTAATGGCATCCAGAAATCACGATTATAACTGTTAATCTTTTACTGGTGGCACGTGCGCGATCATTTTGTAATTACTCGGGAAACAAATGACGCGCTATTTTTAAATGTGTTGAAAAAGCCTGTGACAAACACTGGGATGGCACTTTTCAAGTTGTTGAATTTACTGGGTTTTGATGATGTCATGCTATCATTTCAACTCACGGTTAAAACTTAAATGTCTTAATGGTAGTGTAATTCTCATTAAATCATTCTTGATGTTTACATATTATCGATTCTCCTGACAATGCCAATGACAATAAGATACATTTGTAACAAGATAATCAGGTGGGATTTCCGGATTAACTACATAACACTTTTAACGATGATATAAATATAATGTTTGAAAATCAATGCCTTGAAGAGAAATTCATTTTAATACGTGCGTTAATATATAACCCAAATATTATATTAATTTACATACGAATGCACAAATGTAATAATGAACAATACAAATAAATTACTTTACAAATTACAAAGACAAAGTGTGAATGATTCACGGTGATTACACAATAAAAAGATCCATTTAGTTTACTCATCTAGAAAACATTGTAGAATTTTACTCTCGTAGTAAAATGCATACAAAAAGGACAGATATACAACGTATCTTTACAGGTCCGAAAAAGACAACGGGTTTTATGAACTCGAAAACAGGCCCACGGCTAATAGATTATATTTAAGGAGATGAATCCATCATCAGCACATTTTATTTAGTATCCTTCGCTGCTAGAGTTCAGTTTCACGGCTGAAATGCATAAGGTCTGTTGTTGGCTTTACAACTTGCACCACGTCGACCCTGATCACTCCGAAAACTTTGACCTATATGGTCACTCTGGGCATTCCAGCCAATCCAGAAGCAGTATAGACACTCCCAGCCACTCTATACATCTAACAACATTTGACACATGTAATATACACGAAACGGACATAAAACTGTGATAACGTTATACACTGTAATACTTATAAAAGGAGTTCAGAAGTAACTTAAGCCTGTTCAAAAAGAATCTTATTGTACAAAAGATTTCTTTAAAATGTACTTTATATTATTAATATAAATTCAATGCCAAGTCGCGCACAAGAATATAAATATGTACGTTATACTGCGTAAACAAAAGACATTTTCAAGCATGCAAACATAAACGTGGTGGTACAACAGTTATATGTATCTTATAGACAAGAAATTAATAAAATTACATACCTCGACTGCTGAAGATGTGCATGTTCTTATAGTAGCTGTTGACACATCTTAGTCCCACCTTAGCATATATAACTGGTTATGACTTCTAAGTAACATCCTAGTTATCCAAAAATGTGTTGTAGTGTCTCCTTGTCCACTCTTTTGATGTGTCCACTCTTTTGATGTTATATGTTTAAGTGTCACACAAGAACTTAATAAAAAAAATGTTTTAGTTAGCTTTGCTCTCTGTTTTGTTCGTCAAATAATAAGTGGTTTATGCAACCCCAATAACGCTTGGGTAGTTAATATTTGCCTCCCTTTGTCGGAGCTGGCAATTGGCCTGATTTGAAACCACCCTCGCTTGAACTTAGATTAGAGTTAACGTCCCTTAGGAGTATTAGGTCAAAGGGACGGGTTCCTTTCCATTTCGTTTTCTGCGATTCATTATGTTAGAGCGACTCTGCCAAAGTCATGTTTCTCCTTTAGTTGTGCAATAGTGTGTCGTGTTGTAATAGTTCCCACTTTAGATGTTGTTGTTGTTGTATTGTGCAACGCCATATTTCAGCACACTATACATGGTAGCCAGTATTTGATTTGGATATTGTTTTGCTTGTGACCACCATGGTTTTCCGTGATAACTATATACGGGTATTCTGGATGTGGCTCCGTTACCTATTCTGTGTTTTGTGTGGTGTACTTCATAAGTACAATATACGTTTTGTATTCCAAAGGTCTGAAACCGGGTCCGTTCCTTTACGCTTTCCATGATACTTCACAAGAAGTATTGAATAAGTTCCACCAAAGTCCTAAAACAAATCCATACCTTTAGAATTACCATTATCCTTTAGAAATTTCATTATTCAATATGTTGAATCAGAGTCCTTTTACGTTTTGTATCCGGTACTTTAAAATATACTGTTTTTAATGTTGTGCGGGTTATACTTGGTTAGAATTACTAATCCATGACAAAAGTAGACTGCACACTGCAAAAAATATCCGTAATGTAAATAGCGTTACCTACAGTGAGGTATTTATGCACAGATATTTTATGTGCACTGTAGGAATTCGGGTCTTCTATAAAGCACTTCGCACGTGCGGTATGGGATGTATCGAATTCACTATTTTCCAATACGACACAATATACGGTAACCACCATCGGATATCGTTTTACACCAAAAACGAAACTCGAGGATTTAATTACAAAATGGGTTTATACATTCACGTGACTATGTATATATGTATATATATATATATATATATATATATATATATATATATATATATATATATATATATATATATATATATATATATCATGTAAAAATATATATAATGTAAATATATATATATATATATATATATATATATATATATATATATATATATATATATACAATGATCATACAAGCTTTCCTGTGCCAAACGTTTGTCTGACGAAGTTGCAAAGACCGGAAATATTTTAAGATTTAAACTATACAATCATGTTTCGTGAAGCAATCATATGTATGATGCATGCTCTCTACCTCTCATTAAACTATTCCGTCTACAATGGAAATACAGGCAAATATTTCTCAATCTAAGATAAATATGTATATTGAATGTTGTTTTTGCAGTTTGCCTGGGAGTTAAGCATTTAGATGAGAAGAATCAGCTATATTTGCATGTTACCTACCGTGAGCACATTCTCTATGACAAGGACATTCCTGGTAAGCCCATATTTTTACTTTGAGTAAAGTTAGGTCTATGCTCATCTTCAAGTGAATCTGCCTTCGATATAATTAGAAAAGATTTTCATATTGTTGTCCTCAGCTATGTGACAGTAACATAGTAACATAATCAGTAACTAAATATGTATGAATGAGTGCGCGATTTGTATTAATTGTGGTAATTGCCATGTTGCGGTCTGGGTGGAAACGAAATATGGTTAGATAAATGATGGAACTAGTAATGATTATCAGATAATATATATTCTTTCCACAGACTCCAGAATTTCATACTCAAATGCGCAGCAATCCTTTTTAGCTCATATTATTTTCAAAAAGGCTTCCAATTTCTACTGTATTCTTTTTGTTCTAGTAAAAGACTTCAAAGCATGCAAAGAGGTGAAGATCTTTGGGGTTCGTATCAACTCCTGTCTAACACTAGACCACATGAGAATCGTAAATGGTAAAGTTTGTACAACAGCGACGGTTAGCGTCCCTATATACTCTAAAACATTTGACCAGATGTGTGTGTAAAGAGGCAGTACGGACAAGTGCGTCTATTGAGCAAATATTCGAGTTTCTTCCTGAATAATATTAATATTAAAGAGAGTATCGGAATTATCACTGTTCAAAGAGCGAACCTATCCTAAATAAAAACGTATATTTCCTAATATTTTTTCGTCCATTTGTATATATCCCTTTCAATTTCTCTTCCGATTTTTTCTACTTTATCTATACATATTTGATACTTTGGCTAGGAAACTTGAGTTTTGCTTTTTCTTAAGCTAAGTCTCGCAGATAATAGTTACGAGGCAGACATATATGATCCTTAAGCATTCTAAATGTTCAATATATGTTATAGACATATTTAGTGAGCGATGGTCTCCGTTTTAAAACAACGCATGGCTACAAATATATATATATATATATATATATATATATATATATATATATATATATATATATATATATATATATATATATATATATATATATATATGTGTGTGTGTGTGTGTGTGTGTGTGTGTCTACCCCATAGGTAAATATGTAAAGGCAGAAATAAAAAAACAAATGAGGAAATGAGGAAATGTTAGAGTGATAATTGAATCGCACTCTAGGTTACAATGCAGCAGAATATTACTCCAACTGAAACCTAAAAAAAGGTAGTTGTATTACAAAACCAGGGTATGGACCATGTGATCATGTCAATAGATATTGCGCCAATGCTAACGTGCGACGACAACTATCTATGTAAAGTATGGATTAACCAATTTGTCTCTCTTATAACAACATAGAACTCTGAAACGTCCAAATATAAAATAGGTGAGAAGATCAGGATATCATAATATGATCCTATTTTATCTAATGGATGTCTTCTTAATTTCTCAAAACAGTATTCATTTAAGGCGATCCTTGTAATATATACATTAGAATCTTTGAAGGGTGGGAATAATGTAGGAATAATGTGGGAATAATGAGGGAATATTTTGTCAGAATAAAGTTGGTATATACAATCAGAAAATAAAGAAAATATCTTCATGATTTTATCTTCATGCACACTATATTAATAAAAGCCAAAACGAACGAAAAACGAAAAGGATATGATGGGTATTCCGATAGATGGGACATGTGAGAATATGCTCTTTTTTGACTGTCTTTGAAACATCTTTGTAGTTAGGTGTACAATAAATAGTATGATACATACATAATATAATGTCTTTTTTTAATTAAATGACACATATTGATGTCGTAAAAGATAGTATTCCCGATCTTCATAGGGTAGGTATATATTTACATCTGAATCTTAGCAAAGAAAATGCAAAAAACATTATACAAAGAAACAATTGTTACATTTGAAAATGGAACAAGATCTCATCTCAGAAATGTTCGTTGGTCTGTTATTAAAAATATATATTACACATCAATATGAAATAAGTCATTTCAGGTTTAAATATCTCATCTTCAGGCTAGAGGAGGAATATGAAGGATTAATAATAAAGCTATCAGTGAACATTGTCGAGGAAAGTTTACTCGCTCAACAATAAAAAAAAACTAAAAAGAGCAGAGAATTCGAGCTTGGGAAAACACTGAAAAAGTGTATGATTATTTCATTTTTTTCTTTTTTGTTTCTTATTTTCATATGGTTGCTTTATTGATTTAATTCGCAAGCATTCCATATAAGAGATCGGAAACGAATTTAGAGACATATTGGTGTTTTTATAAGATTCATCATAGAAATTTAATGGTAGATACATTAACAGCAATAAGAGAAGAATTAAACATCTATTTACCGTATTTGATAAAATGATGCACACGCCTTTTTCGTGTACAAATGTTTACAGAACATGATTTTGCATCTGGCTGAGTATATTTAAAACCCAGTGAGAGATTCATCCGTAAAGACAGCAAAATATGACTTTCATACAAAAATTATATAGATTGAATGTCATCTAATAAATATATGATAAAGATTTGAAAATGAGTTTCACATTACTGTTTTCACGCACAGGGGCAAAACAGATTTATTAATAAATTCAAAGGTCATATTTAAAGGCATATACTTAATAAAGAAAGAAAGCAATGGTGTGTATCTTGTAATTATATTTTAATAAGAGATTTTTCAAACATGTTTCATGCTCAGTAAGCAGAACTAAAGAAAACAATGTTTTTTTTCTTTCTTCAATCACACAAAATATTACGAAACAAAACAATTAACTCAATATACATAGTACCAGAAAAGAAATATGTACGTACATTTTAAAAACAGAAACATTATCAGACATTCCCTGTGTTCTATATTGTAATTTAAGGTAACCAAACACCTAACACAAACGGCAGAGTGCCAAAAAAAAAAGAGTTAAATTTACAAAGTAATCAACGTCATTTGTATTATACCTTATAAATTGTACAAGTAACATTGGGTCAAGAAGAACTTATGTTGTAAACCCTAAGAATCCAAGCATGCCAATACCAACGACAATATCAAAAGAAACCCCATGACAATGGTGTATTTGCCTCCAGTCAACTTACAAGAAGGATGATATCACAGTCTACAAATGTATAGACTACCTACATGAAGTTTGAAATGTTTGGAATTATTTCTCTAAACTGTTACTGTGGAACCAAGGCCTACTAAGATGTTTTGAAAACAATAGAGACAGCGACAATTGTTTGAAGCAAATATTCTTTCATGTCTGTATAACATTAGCTACATGGCTGACGTTGAAGAGCAGACATTATGGTAGACAACTGACAAGTGAAAGATCACGATGATTTAATTCGAAAGCAAAGATGTCCCAAATACGTTCAGTGTGATTTAACTTACAAAATATGAATATAGCATTTAAAGCGATTTGATTCCGTGTACAATCTAAAAATTTTAAATCTGTATATTGTTTAACGTTTTCTCAAACGGAAGCCATTATTCTGATATATATATATATATATATATATATATATATATATATATATATATATAACGTTTATTGAATATTCATGTTCTTTTTAATCCTAGCAAACATATCATTGTAATTCTGTTTAAACAAAACGGTTACTGAGCTCGTAAACTATTTAAACTTTTTAGATTCCCTTTACAGCAATAATTAGTTCTGATATTGCATACTTCAGATCTTTAAACTATATCCAATGACTGTTTGTGGTAATTAGATGCAAATGGTATTGATACATCAGGCGATGAGCAAAAGTGGGTGGATTTAACATCCACTGCCTACACCATAAAGTCGTTCCGCCGCAACTCTTGAGTGTAACCCACATATACCTTTGCATGATCCAGGTGCAATAGAGGGTGACATCTTAAGAGCATAATAAACAGAAAAAATACAAACGTTCAATTCGGTCACAGTGAAATAGTTTGCCTACGGTATAAGTGCTCCCACTGAAGTGCATCGAACTTCAAACACCAGCAACATATTATCAATAACTATAAAATATCCCCAATGTTCTTATCGTAGGCCGAACATTAAAAGAAGAAGGATCAACAGTCTTGTGAAGAAATATATTTTACGTCCCTATATTACTTTTACTGTGATGCAACGCCGCTGGCTTTTGGTTGTCGCAAGAATTTTTAAATCTTGTGATTAATAACTATTTCAACGTATTAATCTGAAATTTTTCAATCTCTTTTAAACATAATATGATTAACTTTATGTTCCGTTTATTCAAATACAAGTTTGTTGTAATGAACATTGATATTTAAAAATATTATCATAGTGCTGACAACATATATTGTCTTAGCTCTAAGTCTCTAGGAGTACACAATGAAGCAAGATACAGCACAAAAAGTATTGGTTTCAGATACCTAGGTCTCATAGACACATTTACAATCGTTTTAGGTTGGGGAACAATTAACGTTTGGCTGTAAGTACACCAGTTGGAGAGGTACACTTGCTGTGAAAAGCTATATACACAGAGAATTGAGTAGGATATTGGTTGTTTTTGGATCAGCTGTCAACACTTCATACTGATTTTAACGTACATTCTTCAAGCTTGATATGATTAAAAAGCATACACATTATCAAACTTGTATAAGTTTTGTCTGAATATGGGTTTCAAATTAAAGGAGTAAAGCTTGTGTTTCTTATTATGTAATTTAGAGTAAGCCACAATAGGGCTATATACCGTTTGGGCAAAATGCAAACTTGATTTACGAACAATATTTTGTATTAGTAAAACTTGTAAGAATTCTGGAATTCGGTATATTACAACATGCCTCAAGTTATTCTTAAGTATCATTTTTCAGCTATTGAAATTGGACCATGGTGGCTGATTGGAGATATTAGAACTAGAAATTGATTATAACTTAATTTTGAGCTTAGGATAGTGAACACAACGTTTTAATTATGGTGTTGAGAGTCTGAGTTCCTTCTATATTGTAGCATCGTTTTCATTGTTTTTTATCTTTAAATTTTCTTATTTTGTTTTGTCTTTTCATTTTCTCCAAGTGTTCCTCGAAAATATCAATTGATTTTTACACTGGAAATTAACAAATACAACATTTCTTTCTGTTCGCAAGGCTTACTTTAAAACAGATGGTTAAGGATTACCGTGCCATGGGCACGGAAGATCGCGGCTACGAGAAAGATCGCCTGGCTATAGAAGAACATATAAAAGAATGGAAGGCTGCAAAGGCCGAAAGAAACCACAAGATGGAGCAGGCCCGGATAACCGCTGCCACAAAGGAAAGAGAGCTCACTCGCGCTCTCGAAATGGAAAGGGTAGGAGCTAGGGCTAACAATATGGACGTCTCCAGTAATATCATTGGTGGAAGGGTACGACTGCTTAACGACCACCGCGATTTTTTGAAAAAAGACGAGTCCATTTTTTTTATTTTCTCGTGCAATTTGAGAAACTCGCGGACGCTCATAAAATATTACCATAACCATGGGCGATCAACGCATCAGCACGAAGTTTACTACAACTAAACTGCCGACGAGGCTGATGACTATGATACGCTCAAGAAGGCCGATCTTTGTCATTATCGGTTAAGTGCCGAAAGGTACGGCAAACGTTTCAGAACTCGACAAAAAATCAACGGAGTCCCATTCTCAATTCCACAACCGCGTTCGAGGGTTATTTGAAAAATGGATGAAGATGGCCAACTTCGAACAATTGTGCGATGGGCTACGCGAGGTCATACTAAAGGATCATATCCTGAGTACGTATCTTCGCGAGTTGACACAATTTCTAGCAGAGAGAGAACACCGGAAGCTCAAAGACATCTCTAGCATGGCGTACATGTACGAACATGGTACACTCGAAGAGTGACGGTTCTGGGATTGCGAACCGACTATGACCCACTGAGTATCTACGTGTGCGGGAGGGAGAGCCGGCTGTTTGTAACCGCCAGGGAGACGTGAAGGTTTCTCATGTAAGGATGCCACCTATACACCCAGACAGGCATCATCCACAAAAACCGGTCTTGCAAGTCGGAAATGCAGCGAACATTTTAAGAGCAGTGGGGAGAGTCTTATGGGAGGACATATGAGAATCGCCACAAGACTCGTGACCGTCTTGTCAAAAGAATATTACTGGCCAAAGGTTCAGGAAGATATCAAGCGAATCTGTCCCTCCTGTGGCAAAATTCAGATAATGCCACTGAAAAGAATGCATGCGAAACAGTACAGGTAGTAAAGTAAAAGTATGCTTAATGCGATTGTAGCTGTTCTTACAGCAGTACCACATGCATATCAGATACGTGAAAAGAACAGAGAACGTAGGCGCTGATATCATGAGGAGCGTTGAACTGGCATAGATCTCTCTATAAATAACCGTATATCGGGTTATATTCGTGTCCGTAATCAGCGTGTGGCGTCGCTATGATTTTCGTTATTGCGTGTTTAACTCACCTTTCTATTTGGAGAAAATGTGATGGAATAAAATCCCGATTTTATTCTCAAGCGTTGGAGGGGGTGTCACGTTCTAAGGATTAGCCAGATTTTAACATGTATATGTTACACCATGAGGCTAATAATTTCGCGCCGTCAATATGTATGGTCATATCGGTGAACAAAACGTGTCAAGTTATTTAATTGACATGGAAATAAAATTCATATTTTGGGCAAGCCAGTTACATGATAAATGCGATTATATGTAAGTGATAGAATTATATTTTCGGAGCAAAGGAACGTCGTAAATATACCCCTGACAGACTGTTGGGATGGTGCAGTGTCTTATAATCATATGACTCCACACCCACTCGGAATTGAGCAAGACATGGCAAACTTTACAATCGCAAGTTTAAATATATTATCTTGCAAACTAAACGTTATTAAGTCCCGAAAAAATCTCGCGTGTATATTTGGAAGATAAGTTACTCCGACGTCATTAGAAATCGGCAGGAAACTTTTATTCTGGGAATTAGAAGTAGGTTCAGTACAGGGCAGCGACTATATGCTCGATTGTTGTATTATATTACTGAAAAATAAGTGCACTTTAATTATTTCAGTATCTATGCTTTATTTTGAGATATGAGCAATGATTTTTATAACAAATTAATACTGTCATTCGCTATTTGGTTAAGTCGTAGTAACCTCATGCATTTATTCATTTGATAATACCGGGCAGCTTCGGACATCGTGGACTCTGGACAAAACAGACGCTGGACAGCTAAAAACATCAAATACCGTGTACTTTTCATGACACGGGCATAAACCATAATAACATTATAAATTGTAAATTAGACAGATTACGTTACTGGCACAATAATTACAATAACAACAACAAATTCAGAAGGAAACCTAACCCTGCTCAATAAATATCATACTGTGCTAAACATTTCTTAAAAATGTAGCCTTATATTACTAATTAATTCCCGTTCTAAGTCGCAAAGATGAATATTAAAATGTGCAGTATGCTGCGTAAATGAAAGCGACATAGCAAACGTACAACAAAAGACGTGATAGTACAATAGTGATATATGAAATTAATAAATTACAAACCTCTATAACTGAACATGTGCAAATCATTATAGTAGATGGCTGTTTGACAGGACTATCCATAATGTAAATAACTTTCCATACGGTGAGGTATTTATGCACAGATATAGTATGTGCACTAAGGACATTCGGGTTTTTCCATCGAAAGCAAATCGCAATTGCTCCATAGGGTGGACCGAACTCAATGCTTTGAAATACGATACAATATACATTAACCACCCTAGGGTATCGTTGTACATCGAAAACGAAAGTCGAGTACGACTTTTAATTTTTTTTGAAAGAATTTATACAATTCAGGGACAACGTTTTATCATATCCCTCTATCTTTTTATAATAAAATGAAAAACGAATTATTAAAGGATGGACCTTCAGAAAGCTTAAAAAATGTAGCTTCAATGGATTGTTCCTTAACAGACTGATTCTTGTTCTTCATCAACAGAAACTGTTAACCTTTGATTTGTGGTTACACAGATTACGTTCATCATCCAGCCAATAGTCTAAGACTAGGCTCGATAAACCATCCAAGCTGAATAATACTGGAACGTTTTTATACAGAATTACATTTAAATGCATGCACGTTCATTACACAGTTTCTTCAAGCAGGATCTTAAACGATTTAAGTGATGACACAAGAACAGGTCACCATCTTGTTCTTCTTAGTGAAAATATGTACAATTTCTTCTAATGACCTTCAACTAATATATGCTTAAAAGACCCTTACTCCATCCTATTTTATGCAAAGAACAAGGCGAAATCCACAAGATAAGGGTCAGGAACCATTGCCTTCATTGGGATATACCAGTATATGGTTCTTGGACGGAGATCTCAACAGCTTCCAACCAGTAACCGACTCCAAGAATATACATATATATATATATATATATATATATATATATATATATATATATATATATATATATATATATATATATATATATTAAATATATATTTAGATACATTAATTAATTTGCATCATACATATTAAAAGTAAAAATAAAACTGTTTATCTATATTTATTCATAAATTTTACACATATTTACCAATAGAGATACAAGTATCTTGAAGATCCAGTTTTATATCTTTCTATGTATTAAATATTCGTAATATGTGATATATATATATATATATATATATATATATATATATATATTTCCATGTCCATGTTATTTATTAAAGAATAAGAAAAGTAGGTTACAAATGTACAAACGTAAGCTATATATATATCTTTATATTCGGTTTTGCATCATTTTATTTGTCTCTTTGAGTATACAAATTTTCAATATAAATTGTTTCAGATTTTTGGTGTTTTGTTTCAAACAAAAACTTGGATTTTGCATTCTATATATTCAAGTAAAATGATTGACAAAAGAGCTTAATTTTGGAATGGTAATCTAATAGTCTTCAGGCTTTCAACATCAGTAGGTAATATAGTATCAATTGTTGCAGGAAAGGTTTTTGTTTCAGATAAGCTGGATACAAAATAGAATTTCCAGACAATTTACACTGAAAAACAAACGGTAAATTAGATAATCAATTGGAGTGGTACAATTGATGAATACAACCAGATTACACGGTGCATTTACAAGTAAAATAGTTTTTGAAACACCTGTCAAAAGTTTCAGATGATTTCCATTCAAATACTTAGGACGAACTAGACAGGATTAAATGAAGTAAACATTACTTAACTACCTTTTCCTGCTGTAGTACGCTTTAACCTTTAAACTCTAAATTAATTTTCTTATTGTATAACTGAACCATTAAGTTAAATTATACTAGGATTAAAAACATGTCTGGACAAAACACGGGCTTAATCTACGAACAATAATTGTTTTTCTTCTTAAAGTTTCCATGAAATATACTTAAACAAAATAACATCTTCAAGAAAGCAGATTCTTTCAATTGGCTATTTTTAATGTTTGAAGATGGCGCAATTATAATCTGTCTCGTTTGTATATTTCCATATTTCCAAGTTTGAGTTTCCTACTATTTTCATCATTTCAGTCGATTCTGGTATGGGTATATTGAAAGCAAACCTACATTTCTATCTCCAAAGTGTTAAATAATAAAACAAATATTTGTTATTTTTAAGGTAAACATGTATATGTAGTATTAAGTTCTGAGTGTTACAAAGAGCGAATGGAAAATTACGAAATAATATATTCTTGCAAATGTTTTCCATTGACTCAGTTAACAATATATATTAGTGTAACCTTATGTCAGACGAAGTCAGGCACAGCTCACTGCAAGGTTGTAATTTAGATCTTTCTTTGTAAGTCTTTGTACGTCATCATTAAATACAACTGCTACAGAACATTTCACTAGTGGTTATTAGCATCATACTGAAAAACATTATGTAAAAATAAATATTGTTTGAAACCTTAACGGGCACTACTCCATATACATGTATTGTCAACATTATACTTCAGTTTTATTGTTAATTAGAAATATCAAAATGATGAAATTGAGTTTGTGTTTGATCTACAAATGCACAGAAAATGCATTCCTCGTCTAAGTATAATGCTTGTCGACGCGTAATATATTCAAGTGACAAAAGTAAATGATAAACTCAATGCAAAGTGCGTGAGAATAGGTGTTGATGCTTTCAGATTAATTCACGTTTAATCAATTGACTATCTACAGTCAATTGACTATCTACAGTCACCGCCAAAATTTCACATCAGTTCCACAAGAGATGAAGAATAACTGATCTTTTAAAGTCTACAATCATGATTTTGAAGTTGGTACCAAGGGATGTTGTGTGTGTGTGTGTGTGTGTGTGTGTGTGTGTGTGTGTGTGTGTGATGAGGATTTTAACGTAGGTTTCACACGTTTTCAATCATATCGCTACGATTTCTGCAGTGTGTCAGTTTATAGTGATGTCTAGAACTATCTATAAATCTCCTAGTGGCATAATAAGGTGTGTAATGTGAACAATGTTCAACAAAATATATTTAATGACTAAAATGGTTCAGTCTAGATCAGGAAACAGGTCAATGATATCGAATTGCCACAGAGGGTATGATTATCAATTTGCCAGGGAATTCCAGACATAGAACAGACTCTAGCTCCATGAAAATACCTACATTGTTCCCATGGGATGAGATCTCTTGATTATATGTTATCTGACATGGATAAATTAGATTCTATAGGAGCGACAGTTTCTCAACTACATGTTCATTATTATGATATGCTCTCCCAGTTTTGTTGTTCACATTACGAATATCACGTTCATTCGTTTACTTTTTTGAATGTTTAGTTTTGCACTCAGCGAACTCGTCCACATCGTTATTATAATCATATAGACTGTCAAACGGACGAAATAGCTGTTTTAGTTCTTTCAGAAAAATATGTAACCAGCCCAATCTTAAAGCGTCTACTGCACTATTGTACATGACGTGTTTTCTACGTAGATTCTACTGCACTATTATATCTTCAGGCACAATTGTTGTAATCGTGCTAGCAATATGAAGGTATGCAGTATTGTAAAATATGCACGATTTTGACAACGGAAAGTTAACGAAGATAAACATGTGCATATGATATAATGTGCATATAATAAAATATCTGTTGGATGTTAACTCATCTTGATTGATCTAAAATGAAATGCATGAAGACGATAACAAAGCAACGCTTATACACTAACATGAATATACTTCTACTTTAAAATAATGTGAACGTGCAGTATTAAAACCCAAACCTTAATGGTATTTACATTGGTCAACACATAAACTAAAATACACATACCCATCACATATGGCAATAGGCGTCGAAATAAAACCTCTTCTTCATTTTTGAGATATATACTACCGTTGTCCTTTCAAACAAAACATATTCTCCTTCAAAATTGAAACGTGTAACATTGTCGTAACCTGACGAGTAAAGCTGATACCATTTTCAAACTGACAATCATTGGAATTGTTTACCCACCTTAGTCGAAATAATAAACTTTCAAATACAGAAAATGATGGTTCAGTAAGTTTGATAGTTTAAATTTCAAAATTGGACGTGCTATGAAATCAATGGAAATATGTTTACTTCTACAGGTGATCAATATAAAGAATTATATTACCGCTGTCGTCCTGACGTCCCTTGTCATCGTGCAGGGAGGACCATCGTTTGAAGAAGTCCTCGAATATAATAATGAACTTGACAACGGTAAGATACACACCTTATTTATTTTCTTCTGTTACTGGTAGTATGCTGATACGTTCAGATATTTTGATGCTTTTTAAAAACACCCTTATATAGTTAAGGCTGTTATAAGTCATATTCCGTACATATTTAAATCTTGAACGATGTTTACTCCGACAAGTGTTTTTAAAACTATGTTAATAGCAAACAATTTACACATATTAATTATTAACTTTTAGATATTTAGTTTTGTACGAAGGATATGTGCTTCAGTGTTATCGTGTGTTATATTTTAATATATATAACGTTCACTTATATTCAGAATTCTCGCTATTAATGCGTATTGATTTTTTTCTCCAGAAGACAGTGGACAACTGACCGATGATAGCATCAATCTTAAAGGAAAAGATAACGTAGACGCAATTGGAACTATGCTAGTCAGTGATAAGTTCAAGCGTTTCAAGCTTTTGGGAGAATCTGATAACTCCGGCAATTGAAACTACAGTCATCATGAACGCTCTGAAAGATCATGGTAAAATTATGGTCAATTCGGAAAACAAGGTTTTGCACCCTGTAGATGCTGCGGGTAAAATTTCTGATATTATTATTGCGATTGCCAAACATCCGTTGGATACTGCTAAAGATTTAATAAAGATATTTCCGAAACTTGTGTATGTCGAGAAGGACCTTAACGGAAATGTACAGTGTCACGACTTCATCTGTAACATCATCTTGCTCGAATGTAAGTGAATTGACCTTAGTTTCGTTGTTTCTCTTTTTTCCACGGGAAGAATGGCATCGAATGTCTGTATCAGTTTTTATTGGACTATTTATGCAGCATTTTCTCAAAATCATACGAATACAGATCAATTCATTCATCAGGTAAAGTTATGAATATTCATCGACCGAATGCGACATTTGATAGCAATATTTTTGAACACTGAAGTTTAAGACCAGGTATGTAAACAAGTCTATTATGTCGCAAAAATGTTTAGCAGGTACGCAAACAATCCATTTGCAATTATTTTGGTTTTCAAAGCATGTTTACAATCGCCAACACTTGTATTTGGCTTTCTCTCTTTATGTGTGCGACACAGCTATTTAACTATTTAACTACTTTTGTAAAACTATATTTTGTAATACATGCTCAGTGGATCATTTCGAATTTTACCATTTACTAGCGCACTCATCGTGACTACAATTATTGTTTATCGGGAAATGGCTCATAAGAAAACTTAAATTATATATATTCCTATTAATACTGTCTTCTATTCACACTTGTTCATTTAATAAATCACCTCGGCAAACAAAGTTTGTTCACATTACCACATTTCTGGCAATTACCTTTATGCGATGTTAGAAAAGATCAAACAGATTTTGCATAAATTCAGGTTGTCGTCCATACACTTGAACACAATTTTATTTTACAACTTCGTTTATTTAGCAACATTAAATTATATAAGAACAATGATCATACAACGCTTGCTATCTTCAAATGTTTTGCCAGTATTTTTAACACGCTTTTAATTTAACCTTGGTTAAAACTCAACAGTCGATATTGAAATACTCCATCAACATTGGAATTTACAATTTAATTATGAATTACAATAACACAGTTTTATAGAACAGATGCAAAGCTCTATAGTTTTTATTTCTTTTATCTGCATTTAAAATGACAGTGGGATATGATGCCGCTAACAGTGGACTATACTTTTATATCTAATTTCTCAAAATGAAGATTCTACATGTAAAAGTACCGAGTAAGTCAACCAAGCAACATTCGCTTCTTGAAAGCGTATAAATAAATATATATATATATATATATATATATATATATATATATATATATATATATATATATATATATATATATATATGTATGTGTGTGTGTGTGTGTGTGTGTGTGTGTGTGTGTGTGTGTGGGTAAGTAGTGAGTGAAAATTAAATACAATTTATCTGGTGGATCTTGTAGTCATTCACCAACGTGTTTTGGTTATATCCCCTTATTTATTTTGTTTTCATCTTCTGTGTGGGTGTTGCCATGTTTTGATGACAACATATTACGTTGGGCCTCTATGATTAATTTAACAGTTCGTGCAAAGGCGCATATAAATATGCCTTAAATGTATTCGTCTTCCAATACAAATGCATAATTTTTGATGATGATCGGTATGATTTGAAATGTATCTCAAGGAATATTTTCTTCTCTTTACAACAAGAGATGCCTTTAAATTGTACAGCACGGAAAATTAAGTTCAGATCTCATTGGATCCACCAGACAGGAACTACCTACAGTTTTATCATTTTTGTATGGTTACCTATGTAAATAGATCGTAATCATAGACATGAATAATAAATAAATTCAGCACGACCGCTTTAGATGAGCAACGACTTTTTGTGGGATACCTGCATGATTTAGAACGTAATTCTGATTGGAACCACGAAGGGTAAAAGTACATGAACGCGTCATATTGCATGAGATCATAATTGGCGAAGATCAGGTCCCGTGCATTCAGTGCAAATTCTGACGACAAACATAATTCTGTAGTATAATATATCACCCTTGGCTGAACGCTTACTGTCTAAGGTGTTGTGTAAGCGTGTGTTAAATAGAGTGATATAATGCACGGCAGACAATGACAAAGATAAAGCTGCTTAGTAAAGGGTAGTGATCAAACCTACTGCATTGGAGAAAAGATTGAAGGAACTCTTATGTACTGAGGCTGACGGATTCAATTTCGATGTAGTTAAATCAAAATTGATTTTGAAAACAACATAAAAGTCCAATATTTATATCTTCAACTTTCAAGCAATTTTCCACTAGCAATCAATGAATCAATTTTGTCCTAACATTTATTCGACCAGATGCAAGCTAAGCACGCACTCACGTTGTTTTTAAAAGGTATAACTGTATAATCTACTATGCCCATTTTCAATATACTCCTAAAAGTAAACTCTAATGCTTGACAAATGCGGAAAATAATATTTTTTTCCAGTAAGCTAACAATAAAAGTAACTTTATACTCCTAAGATGCAAATACTGATAGAATTTATCTACTAGATTTGACTCGGACACGTAGTTTTCCTGGTTCAGTTTAAGAACAGATTTTAATTGCTGGACAATGAGGGTCTTGCTGTCATTTGATCAGGTGTTTGTTTAGTTTGTGTGCTTTAATTTACAAACCTCACGTTTAGAAACCATAAAATTGGAAACATATATGTATCAATGTGTCTCCTCTATGCAAACAAATATTTGTTTCATTTGACTTGTTGATCTTATTCGCTTGAGGGCTGTAAACCTGGCTAGCTTTTTATCATTCTGAAACCTAGAGGTAATGATTGCATGTACCTGTTCAGTAGACATCTCATTTTTACAATGTTTTCTGTTTTTATATCTCTACTATCGGGTATAGTCTACTGCGAACCAGTTGAGCTGCCAAAGCATCGTGACAAATTTTGTATTCGTGCTGAGAATGTGCGACTCAGCGATAAAAGGGCCTGTCTGGATCTGGGGTTTACCTTCCTCAGCTACTCTCATACATTTCCAGATCTCTGTCTACATGGATGAAGAAAGAGAATACTATACTATATATTTTATATTATGACGATTTCTTCGTAATTTTATAGTAAAGATATTACATCATATAAGTTGTCTCTGCTCAAGGAGTGAATCCATCCTGAATATAAACTTTTTTTTGAATTTATATTTACTGGTTATTTACACAATACAAATATCATTTACTTTGTTTTCCATTTGCAAGTTCAGTCTAGTATGATGTGAAATGGTTCTTTTCTATTTATAGAGACAATGCATAACAAATCATGCAATAATTACCTCGTATTTTTACTGATATATGTAATAGTGTAATATATATTCCTCCCCTTTTTAAGTTCATGAATGTGTCTAATTTTAGCAAACAATCCTTTATTGTTTTCAGAGAGTAAATTATGTTCAAATCCTTCTTTAAAATAGGACAATGGTGGTTAGCATTTTGTGCAAAAATATGACACTGTTAGTCAAAATATGAAAAGGTATGAGTGGCCAGCCCTTACAGTTTGCTTATACACTGATGGTCACTGCACGACAATATTGATCAGTACAATACCTGCACGACCAGCCGTCAAATATTACGAACACACCATGAGTCACGTTTGGTCAAAGTATTTTTCAAAAAAGCTGCTGTATCTTTGGCCTTCAAGATTATATGAGAAAACACTATACTTGTGATCATTGGTGCAAAAACACCAATGACATTCTAATATCTGTTCTAAAAACAAAATATTTCAACACAAACCAAGCGTAACCCATTTATTTATATAGCAATTCCCTATCAGTCTACTATCATGGTGTTATTAGGTTATAATGACCTAAATTATATGTACACTCTAAAACGTTATAATCAATATTAACTATCATTTGAGACAAGATAGATAGTTATTGCTTTCAGTATTAAATATCAAATTACAATCGCAGACGTTAACAATGGAATATAGCACTTTACGATAAATCAAAAAGGCAAATATTCCAAAAAACATGACTAGACTTAATGGATGGGCTGCATGAAATAAGCTGTCTATCTAATCTGCGAGCAATATGTCCTTGATAAATATGTTTTCCACCCTGAAATAATAATGTTTATCTCGAGTTTTTGTGACTTTTAAGGCAAAGTAAATATAAATTAATTTTTCAATCCACATTTCAAGTATCCGACAAATGAAACAGTTATGGTTACCACGTCTCTAATATGATACAGTGTACGGCGTTTTTCCGCTTCGTGAATATTTGCTTACCCGTAAAGCAATAAACACCAAACATTTTTGCCTATTAAAGTCACTGATACTATTTCGAATCTTTGCGTGTGAGTGGAAGGCTAGGTGAATACAATATATATTTCTTGTCATTTATGTCATACATCAGAAATGTACTCCACTTCTCCTTTGGACGATTCTTTGGGAATTCAGAAGCATTGAACATTGTGAGAAAAAACATCGATATAATGGTTCAAATAATCTAGTATTACTTTCTGTGTTATTTTAATTCTTTACTATGACACAGTTATTGATCTTAAATAGGTTTTCGCACATATAAATCCGAATGGACCGACTTTCCTTACCTTTTTGGAGTAGACAACGTTAAGATCTTAACATTTAAACTTTAAAGTTGTTAGATTAATTATATAGTATACACAGCTTCGAGTGTAGACAAAATATTCCATATCATATTGAGTAGATTAATAAGCAGCTAGACAGAATTGGCCCTAAGACAATGCACCGATTAACAGCAAAATATAGAAGTACCGGGTTTGCAATTAGGTTAGGTAACTCAAAAGTAATTGATTTAGATTGCAAAGCAGATGAAATTTAATGTTGCTAAATTAGGCAATCAGAATCAATATAATTATTGTATAGATTCATCGCTGCGATTCAACAAAGATCAAAAACATTTTACAGAATTTATTACTTTCCTTAAAAGGTGGGGATTATATCTTCCCGTTTCTTCTTTCATTTCTCCCGCAATGCACTGTATATCCTACTCTATTTAAGACACATATCTGAAGCTTTGAGATTTGACAAAGGGCTGGCTTTTCATATAAAATGTAGCTTTTGAACTGTAATATGATTCTTGGTAAAATATAGTTAACTTGCTTCACAAATTGAATATCTGAATGTCTTCTGGGAGGACATGTATAAGTTGCTTATGTCATCTTAGTGCTTATTATATAAAATCCATTGGGCAGTCGAAATAAACACTTCGACTTTGTCCCAGAGATGGTCACTATTAGGAAACAGTTGAGATTCCTATCAAATAGTCATGTCTTGAAAAGATTGATATGAAACTAAATCAGACGTGCTGGTATATCCAATACACGCAATCGATAATACTTGTGAATTTGTCGGTTTATCGTCGCTTGGAAACAGATAGTATCAACACTTTTGAAGCATACAGAGGTTGAATAATATAAGATGAGATTATACAAATTCGTAGTACTGAAAATGAGGAAGGAGACTTATTGTTTGTCATCAATTTGAAACTGTTGAGATCCCCACACTCAAACAATTTTAATATTTGAAGAGCAAGTCTAGAACAAATTAGAAATATACCCCGCAAAGATCTCGGGTTATGCCATTGATGGTAAGGACTTGACCATAACTGATACATTTGAAACTGTCATGATTCCTATCGTATTAGCATGAAATGAGATAAATACATTTCAGGCACTGAAAACTTTGCCCTGGATGAAATCACAACCCTAACTATTTAGAATGGAATAGTGCTGATATTCCATATATAGTCTGCATAACTAGAAGCAGTTTCCTTTCATTTCAATTTGGACTGCATAGATTGTGATGATTACCCAAGAATTCGAGCAGTACGAAAAAATTCACAAGTACAACAGCCCATATGCGTCTTGTAGAAAAATGTGAAATCAGTGTGCATAGACCCTTGTGTAATTTTGAATATAATCTTCCATATTATTATCCTTAGAAGGTGAGTTGAAACTATTATATTTGCTGGATGATGTTTTATAACTTTAACAGGATTTGCTTACGTGATGTATTCTGATACGTACATGCAATATTTGATAATCTTGTTACTTGACATCTGCTGGTCGCTTCACATATTACAAAGTTTGATGCCAATTTCAAAATCATGACTATACGTTTTGAATTCGTCACTCAATATGCAGATATCATCAACCATTGTAACAATGATGCTCGACTTGTGTGTTTTGAGTATGTGCATCTTAGCCGCAGTTGAGGTGTAATCTACATGCATTTTATCCCATCCCCTATGGCGCTATTGAGATTGTAATGCATAAATAGGTAAACGACGTAGTCATGCTGCTGTTTACTGTCCCAGAAAGCTATTCGCAAGTTCAACTTGACAACAATTTCGATTCCTAAGAACTATTCCCATTAACGTATTTCTGAAGTGACCGAAACATTAGAATAATATTACATTTTCTGAGGTAGTTGTATCTCTGTAGGTCTAGAATCTGTTTGCTAAGAAACCAACCATTTAAGGACTTTTCGTACACAAATAAGAGCGGGGGATGTAACTTGTATTATTCCTTGCAAAATTAAATAGCCAGTCTATGGGATTAATTACGCCAAGAGAAAAATCTCTTGAGCCCAGTTTAACCTGCACATTACAGTTATATTATATTTTATCTTATATGTCAATGCGAACTTAATATTATTTTTTGAGTCTTTTTAATAATGTTGTATTACTTTCCCTAAATTTGACACCAGTTCTTGAAAAGTAGAGTTGCGACCTCTTCAGTTATTATTTTTCCATACTTTTCTGTCAATATGTCCGAGGTAAATTAGATTCATGTTACCCTTCTACACTTTGACAGATTGAGTAGTTATACTTGTGCTTGGTTCACGCCATATCTATTGGATTGCATGAGTTGACTCATTTAATGTGTATTGACGCTACCCAATAGCTTGGTGCACTGAACATCGGCCGTAATTTGTGGATGCAATTGACCTCAAAAGGATAATTTGTACATTTAACATCGAATACATTACTACGTTCCAGAGGGAAGCCATTACGGTTCTCTTTGAATGAAAGGTATTTGTACAAACACTGACCGGTAAAGGAAAATCGCTTATTCAGTTACATGCTCCACTTGTCTCGATCATGTAGAAAAACTTAATTTTGATTCCATGCTGTGGCTTACATTCTCATCCAATGACTACCACAGACCCAAGCACATTCATATTTGCTTGATACTCCAAGGTGTATAAAGGACAACCACATTGGAACCTGGGCTAGTGAAGATGCCTTCCATGCCAATTCTGACATTCCTATGCAGCTTCACATATTAGGAATAAATTTTACTATTGGTAATCATGATATTAATAATTAGTAGTTACCACATAGATCAGCATATATAGGGCTCATCCAGTAAGATTTTCATTTACCAGACATAAAAGAGGGATAAGATAAATTGAGCTGTCAATTTGAAACACTTGCCGATAAATCTCACAATCCCATCACTCAAGAAATCGCTTGTTTTGTCAATCGTTGTATAACTGCCTATAAAAACTGCTATACATTTCGGAGAACGCACTACCGTGTATATTTCACCAAATTGGAAATATCAGTAGATACTCTCTAATTATCAGATAAATTAATGTAAATACATAAAAATCCACACCATTTGAGACTTCGATGATCATTTAATTAGTCACGTGACCATATCTTTTGTTAACGTATTTTTTATGGCAATGAAAGGACTATGTACTACATCAAAGATAACTCTTTTTAAAATGGAATTTGAACCCTTTCCCGTCATACACAATGTTTACTTTAACCTTTATCGACATTTCTAATCTATAAAAATGCACAATAAAATGTTGAAAATAAACGCATTCTGTTAAATTTCAACAATATTTTATTTTTCGAAATTAATTTCATACCTCATATGGAAGATTGAATTGTTAATAACTGAACAAAGAAGTATCTTAATTTTCAGAAGTGCAGACAGCAAAACTTGACATCATCTGCATTGAAGATAGATAGGATACATTCAAAATGAGTCTATGTTAAGCATTTTCAGTAAACAATATTTTGTTTCGCAATTTTTCATCGCACTGTCCCAACTGCATGGTCACAACAAAACAATCTGCGTAAATGTTGCCATTTTATATATACATACTCATGTGAATCTTGAAAATATAATTAAAACAACATGAAAATAGTGCGACATAATTATTTGCTAAATTCTTTAACATTGTACAGTTTAAAATGTATTATTCTTTTCAACTTGAGCACAACGGTACGATAATAATCGACTGATACGATGTATATAATACTACATCTAAAATTGAAACTTTATAAATGAGAACCAGAATGTACAAAGAGCGTTATCTTTGAAATATTGCTAATTCACATTGAATCTGATCATAAAGAAGGATAAGTATTGTATTGCTTTCTCTCAGATTTGAACGCACGTTTACAGTAATTTCATTCCCCCCCCTTGAAATATTTTTTATGTAATATGTTTTCTATGTTTTCCTAAATGTCATTTTAAATTATATTTGTTTATTTGTTTATTTACTTCTGTATCTTTCCTACAATTTTGCTTAAATATTTCACATTTAAAGTCCGTTATGTAAGAACGTTATACAAGTTTAAATTCGTTCTTAAACTGTGATTCTTTATACTAACAGCAGAGGCCGAACCCCAAAAATTTAAGAAGGTTCCGATTGTTAAAAAATACTTCTTACGAAACCAAAAAATACATCGATAGAAAAGCAAAAGCCAGGTTTATATAAAATGAGATTCTCTTATCATTATAGTTAATTTTTTTACTATTTATATCGATGCATTCCACCACCCCAACACACACAAAAACAACTTTATTTAACGAGTATCCTTCTAAGTTGTGGGAACAGACTCTCTTCTGCTATAAGAAAATTTTATCAATTCCAATATGATATCGTAATCTAGGGTCATGTAAATTTATTGTTATAAAACCATGTGGAATTTATTGAGCAAATCCAAACAAAATTTTTAATTTATGTATATTCATCTCACCGGTGTTCCAAGTTTGATGAATATTTCTTAACGTGTGTTTTTCAGCGCCATTAAACACAGAAAGAATATTACAATTGTCTCTAATTACTTTTGGAATTTGCGTATACCGTTGAGTAACATAAATTCCATCAGTATTTTTATGTCTCCCACGAGAAAATATTAGCTATTATTAGCAGCGACACAATCTATCAATCAAAAGATAAAAAAATATTGGATATTCTTCCCGATTAGCCTGCTTGTCTAGCATTACATCACCGTAAATAACAAAGTTGTTGATGTTTCCGTCGAGGTCATCAACACTCGTTGCATCATTAATATCTATTATTAAATCAACAATGTCTTTTATCGCCTTTACGTTTTCATTAAAATATTTCAGCACATCATCACAGCGCTGATCATCAACTGACGGTGCAACTAAATATGATTCATTCCATCTCGTCCATCTCAATTTTAGATTAAATAGCAATTTGTGTGTTTTTCCCAGATCCCAACGGACCTATTATTATCATACGAATACAATTTAGAAGCGCTGGATGATGTTTTATTGGTCCACGTGATCGAGGTCCTGAAAAACCAAATACATCCATTGGTATTTTGAAATTATGGATCTAAGAATGAATTTTGTTTCTATGTCTAGATATAAATAATAATAAATATGATCATTAATGTGATCTCCACGGATGCATCTGACCCAAATACACTAATATCAGTGCAAAAGCGACTTAATCGTAGATTTCTCATCTCCTATGTGTCCGGTATTTGTGTCTTAATCTAACAAAACAAGATTTTCCACTACACGACAGGATGAATTTTGCCGAGGATGTGTTTGGCCTTCCCGATCAAACAATAAAAAGATTTTGAAAAAAAAACCGACACAATATATCAATCAATCAAAAGATACAAAAATATTGGATTTTCTTTCGAGCGTTTTTACCAGATAATTTCGATTACATCGATATATTTACAAATACGCTAAATAATCGATATGAACCATAATGTTATAAAAATATCGGTGATTTGTTCTCTGATCCACTTATTGATACATACATGCATGTAATAAATAAATTCCCGGAGCGAGATCAAAGGCGAATAAATGGTAAATAAATTTTATCGAATATTATTTTTGGCGATATATTAAAGACCTCCGCGATCATTTTGCGACTGTTGAAACGAGATATATATATTCGCAATGATATATATGTGGTACGGAATATCAGGTACAAACAGATTGCCCAACGCTATGGTTTCTCGCGATTTATTCATGTGGTGGGGTTTTTTTGGAGGGGGGTTTAATATTCAATATACTTTCCCGCGGTTGACGATCTTTCTTTTTCCAGATTTCTAATTTAACTCACAAACCTTTAATGGCAACCAAAACGGTCTTTGGCACAGTAGAACCGTTTTTACGTTTTTATTTCGGAAAACACAATAGTCTCCGCGACATGTTATCGAGCAAGAATTTACCGATCCTTCGACGAGCCATTTGCCCATATTAGTGCTGGATGGAAATGGCATTATATATATATATATATATATATATATATATATATATATATATATATATATATATATATATATATATATATATATATATATATATATACACACAATTAGATACATATAATTGTTATTATTTCAATTATTTTTATATGTTTCATATATCTAATGTTAAATATTAATCAATGAGATAATAAATTTTATTATAAAATAGCGTTGACTGACGGTTATATCGAATTCACTTGGAAGTGCAATACCCAGAGCTTATCGAAAGAAAATCCGATGAAAAGCCTGATAATAAATTGGTTGACCTAAATGAATATCATTCGATATATCTTAGCTCGATTGCTGATGTTTTCTATTTTGATAATAAAAAGGATGCTATTGATATTCTAACGTTACATCTAAGATAATTATTTAACGCAAGGATTAATAATCCAACGCCATGGAAATTTTTATGTTTTCATATCTAATGCTGAGATTAATACGGTGGTAAATGATATTATTCTTAAACAACGACAAAAATATTCAACTCTTGTGACTTTTAAAGAACACCGCGAGCTAATTATGGGCATCGCGCAGGAGAATCCAACATAGAACGTAGATTTACAAGCAAATCTTTTATCACTGCAAGAACTAGCTAACAATACGTTAACCGCATCTTACTCAAGTAGGAAATTACTACCCAGGGAGAAAAAAATAATAATTTATTGAGAAGGATTGATTGGCCGTATTTTGGGGAATTGGGAAGTATCATGCGTATCTTTTTGGGAGAGATTTCGTTCTTTAAACAAGGCCAAGTTTGCTAACGCTCGATTGATGCGTTGGAGAATCCCAACCCTGATGCAGATGTCAAACAACGCTTCAGCCACCCTCTCCGTTTCAACTGTTTGCAGCGTTACTGTTTCGAGATATCTGGTTGTGTAATCAACAAGAGTAAGAATATACCGATTATTTCTTTCAGTAACTGGTTGTATTGTTCCTATATTATCTACCTTCCACAGGGTGTTCTGACATACGTCACACGACCTTCAGAACCGTGTGACATCGCCATAAACACCAGGAGAGTAGAATTCAGCAACTACTCTGCAGGTGGTCTTCGCCTTACCTAGTTGGGCTGCCATGCTACACTCATATGCTACCGTAAGTACTTGAGATATATTTTTGTACGTCCGTCAATTCGACGAGGATTACTCTAGTCATCTGAGGGTTGGTGGGGTCGATTCGGTTCTGTGCGTGTGCATGTGGCTGATGAGACCAATCTTTGCACGGAATGTTCGTTTTCACAATGTAATATGACTTGACCTTCACTTAATATCGGTTGGTCATGGTTTGAGTATAGCAAATGGTGATGGTAAGGTGCTGTCCTATAGTCAAGAGGGAGAGTTCTATGCTGATGCGTCTGTCGTTTACTACCTTGGGAAATCCAGCCAATTTGCCAACGTTTGGCTATCTCTGCAAAGCAGACACGAGTCTCACAGCGCTCTTCACCTCCTCAGCCACTCCAAATGATAGTGTATTCGGAACCCAACAGAGTTCGTTTTATCCTGTAAAATTGTTTCGCTCAAGGCAGCAATATCCACCTTGTATTTGGCGAGTCCCTTTCTTTTTAGGGCGGTTATCATCCCGGGCCTTTCCGCATCTCTTTCCAGTAAGGTGCGCACATTTCATGCTCCAAGTGTGAGATGAATATTCCTCATTTTCTTTTCTTTTTTTATATTGTAACCGCTGAAGTAAGTCCCTGCCACCGGCTACTAGCTGACGCTGACTAAAAACGTTTAGAGCAAGCAAATGTTTAGGGCACCTTAATTAGCCCCTTTCCCATGCCACGAAGGTGAGCCGTGCATTCCTGAAGATGGATACTCCGCCACGCAGGGATTGGCGTACTTTGTTTTAAGTGAGGAAGGGTTGTGCAGTTGTCGATCTTACTCTCGCTCAAACCCATATGAGTTCAGCAGAACGACAAGTTCGAGACGTCCGTAGTCTGAGCTGAGTGCAGTGGAAAATAAGGACGTCCTACGTATTTCGTCGAGCTCTTAGCGTTCCACTACGCTTTGCTGGGAATCACCTATCTGCCAGTTAGACATCTGGTGGGTCAACATGTCTAGATGATGATAGATGATGATACAATACTAAAATTATTAATAAGCACAAATACCCACATATTATGCTTACAAAGAACATATATTGAAATTGTAGGACGTCATACAATTTTTGTTTAGGCAATATGTATGTTCATTTGCTGGCCAGTCTAAATATATCACTATGCTTTCTTCAAAGAACATACTGCATTTGTTGTGTCATCTTCATTAATTATCTTACTCTTATTTTTGTATTTGTAAGATTAAAAACAAAATGCCATGATTTATCCATACAAATCTAAGCAATGATATTCATGATATGTTTCTGATTACTTTTAACCAAGTAGATAGTGTAATATCTTTCAGGATCATGTCCAATCTAATCAGGCGCAGACGGGGTGCTCAGAATTAATTATATCCAAGTTGTCTTTACTTTGAATCCAATGAATTGTAATTGAATGACTAGTTCAACATTCAAGGACATATACTGACATAAATCTGTGCGTATCTTGTGTAATCCAATTGGATGTACTTTGAGATAAAAACGAATAAAACACAACAAATACATCAACGTGTATAGTTCAATCCACACAAGTAAATATTATACGTACATTACTGTTGATGTTGACACTAGACAAAACTAACATACAAAGGATAAAATATATTGGACCCAAAATAAAGAGAGAGAAATCATTTTATATCACTCCATTCCACTCCACAGGTTCTAAGAGATATGCAATGAATCAAGTAAACGTTTATCTAGATCGAGTCTTGTATGAGTAATATATTAGATCGAGTTTTGTAGGAGTAATATATTCTATGTTGCTGTGAACATCACATGGGTTTTACGGAATTTACCTTCTCTGACAGAAACTGTTAAAATTGGTGAAATGGTGAAAATATTGCTAGGCAAGTGTTATTAAAGCCTTGACTTTTAAACTGTGAATACGAAAAGCAGCATTCATAAGTTGTAAGTTTTGTTTGGTAATCGTAAGAGTAAACTGCTCTAGTTTATATTATATGCTGATGAAAAAGCTAGCGATATTATTGTATTTCTATTTTACTTCGTACTTTAAGTTTGTTTCTGAGGACATACACTGCGTGTCATGTGGCTTATTTTATGTAGAGCAAAGATTTAGACGGAAATCTGTTGTTTCTTAAACCTTTGGTTTACAAAATATATGTACGTTTTTGCGTTTTTTGTTAGAGTAATATTTAAAGATCATCACAGTTTAAACAGTGTATAAGTATTTTATTCCCGAACTTGAATGTATGCTGTTTTCAAATTGCTCGTTCATGAAGTAAACGGTAATGGAATAATTTAACTGGGTACATGAAAAGATCCATCTGTATTTTTGCATTCAAAGGTAGACCGTAGCATGGGAATTTCTTTCGTAATTAAGTACTGAAACGCTAGTTAACAACATTACATATTTATGACGGAGCGTTTGTATATTCTATGTTTAAACTGTTATGGATGGAACATAGGAGGTGTGATAATTCTTCCGTGGAACAGTCTTGTTTTCAAATTAACATTATCAAATGATGGCAATACATATATGACAATGCAAACGTTAGAACGCATTGTTATAGAATATTTTCACGTAATATTTCCTATAAAATAATATTAAGTGTCTCACTCTTCTGAATGTGTTGAAATAAGCAGCAGAGAGGGTGAACCCTACAACCTTATAGAGGCGTCGATTCGATGATCTGAGGCTTCTACCAAATAGTAAAAAAATGACGTCTATTCAATAAAATAAGATTTCCTTATATACGCCAAACGTCGTTGTCATCCACCCTCTCTGCTGCTACAGGTTAACCAAATATTTGATCCAGTCCGATACGATATCGTGTTCGAGGATCATGTAAATTTATTGTTATAAATCCATACGGGGTTGACAGAGCGTTACTAAAGAAATTTTTAAATTGATTGAAGTCCATATCAGAGCACCATGTCTGCCAAATATTTCGTAACGTATGTGTATCAACGCCGTTAAACACAGCAAGAATATTACAGTTATCTCTGATCACTTTTGGAATCTGAGTGTATCGTTGAGTGACATATATCACGTCGGTGTTTTTATGCCTGCCTCTGGAAAAGATCCTAGCAGGATTTTTTTGATTGTCTAACATCACATCGTCGTATACGACTAAATTATTAATGTTCCCATCAAGGTCATCCACGGATGGTGCCTCGTCAATTTCTTTTATAAAATCAATGGCGTTCTCACCCTTAATTTCTGATGCATTCTCGTTAAAATCCTTTAACACTTCATAACATCGTTGATCATCTACGCTAGGGGCAATTAAATACAACTTATCCCACTTCATCCATCTCATTATTAAATTGAGTAACAATTGCGTCTTGCAGGATCCAGATGGCCCGATTATAATCATCCGGATAGAGTTTGGTAGCGCTGCATGATGCTTAACCGGTTCTCTTGCTTTAGTCGCTGAAAAATCAATTATATCCATATCTCTATACATAAATTATGGATCTATATTGTGTGAAGTGTAAAACGCGTACTGGCACAGATGACTTGACGACGATTACAACTAGAAATAACCGATCAGCGCTTTCTGGTAAATGCGTGCAATGTAGTACAAAAAAATTTAGATTTATTTCTACAAAATCAAAGATTTTACAATTCGGAGATGTTTTAAAAAAAACGAGGAGGTGATATCGCAGCCAAATTGGCAAAACTCCCTGGAACCCCATGGGCAAAGTACCCCGGAGAAAAGCACCTTCCAGGATATAGCTACTGTGGCCCCGGAACACGATTAGATATCAGACTTGATGATCAAAATCAACCCAGATCCGGCGAGTATCCGATAAACGCCATTGATAAGGCGTGTCACGCTCATGATGTTGCATATAAAAGCAGCAATCTGCAACACAGGCATCTCGCAGATGTGAAATTAATTCATGCGTTAAATGCTATTCCTGATAAATCGTTCAAAGAAAAATTGGCTTCGTGGTTGGTAAAATCAGCTATTAAAGGCAAATTGATGATGGGTGCTGGTAATTAATAATATGGAATCTATTTATTATTCTCCAAAAGGATACTGGAGGGGTAACGCTGCAATCAATAAACTCGCCAACGCCGCAAAAGTGAAAAAGTCTACTGCGGCTAATTGGTTATCCAAACAGGCACTATGGCAGATTTATCTACCACCGCCTAAACAAATCAATTTCTCGCATTTTGATGTTACCGGACCTAATGAAGTTCATCAAGCTGATTTATTGTTTTTACCACATGACAACGGTTACAAATATGCGCTAACCGTAGTTGACGTTGCGAGTCGCTACAAACAAGCAGAACCGCTAAAAACAAAGTCAGCTACTGAAGTAGCTTCTGCATTTGAAAAGATTTATCGACGAGGCCCACTACGCTGGCCACATCTGTTACAAGTTGATCCTGGCAAGGAATTTCAAGGCGCTGTTTTATCAGCGATGAAACATCACAATGTCACCATCAGACGAGGGCATACTGCGCTACATCGCGATCAGGCAATTGTTGAACGATTTAATCGGACTCTTGCTGAGCGGTTATTTGGATATCAATACGCGAAGGAGTTTATTCAGGATAAAAGATCCCGTGAATGGGTTAAGAGATTACCAGCTGTGATTACCGCGCTCAATAACGAGATTACTCGAACAATTAACATGAAACCTGTCAACGCGATTAAGAAAGCGTCCATACCAAAAATGGAAATCCAAGGAATTTCACAAAAAGATTTCAAAGAACCAATTCTTGGTAGTAATGTCACTGTGAGATATTTATACGAACCAGGAGAGCTTGAAGGTGGCAGAAAAAGGGCTACTGATCCTATTTGGAGTGTTACTGCACACAAGATATCTACTATAACACGATCAACTGGTAGACCTCCAATCTATAAACTGGATTCAACTGCCCCTCAGCGGGGTTTTACACGCGAACAATTACAAGTGATTCCTGACGATACTCAATTGCCACCTCATGGTCTTAACTAGCACCCCTTCGTCTGTTGCACTCAAAACAAGTCAGCATAACATTATCGTTGGTATGACCAATGCTGCTATTCTTTCTGTCTACGGTAAATTGGCGAGGATCTTTATCCGAATACTGCCAACGCATTATACAATTGCAACTCGCGCAGTGATTATTCTGTTGTTGTTTCAGCGTAATTATTAATTTAGCATCAATGTCAAATTCTCTATTATTTTTTTTATCCTGTTGTTTATAACCGGAGAGTTTTTTGTTAATGATGCTAGCATCATCCATTGTAGTGTCATCATCGTCACCAATGATTTCATCATCGAAAACAACTCTTCGAAGTTGATTTAATCTCCTCACTCTGGATACTGCAAGATAGACTAAATTCGACCATTCGATGCGATTATCTACCATCCAAACAATTGTATCCGATATAGTCAATCCCTGTGAAGAATGTATCGTCGCTGCGTATCCTAGCGTCCACGGGGATTTATTAGCACGCAATGCATCTTCAACGACGCTGATATCAACCAGCACAATATCATTTAACACGAGAATCTGCTTTTCACTCTTCCCTGGAATATCAACTTCAATATTCTGCTTTCGTGTATCCGAAGGCCTATAACACAACGGTACTGGAAGTGTTGCAAATTTTTCTTTATGCGTTTCAAATAACTTCATCTGAAGTGTGTCTCTGACTATTTTTCTACTTGCTACTATCAAATCATTTGGTCTCCACGTTTCCCAAAAATCATTCATGGGAGTTTCTGAACTTATTTCACGCGCTATTTCACATTGGATTTTATCCGGCTGTAATCTAATCAGTGCTTTGAACTCGCGTAATTGTTCATCAAGTGATCTATAATCAGTAGTAAATTCTTCATAGTAGTCTACAAAACCCTTTAGCCATTCATGTGGAGATGCACCGACAAATGGTGGTGGTTGGCCGTGATCACCGCACATGACGACTTTTGTGTTTTTGTTTAACAACCATTCGAGAAATGTTTGTAATACTCTCAACGATACCGTGCATATTTCATCCCAAATTATGATTTCAGGAATGAATTTATCTCCCATTCGATCAGGGGTCCATTCATCGCCTTTCCATCGAAAGAAACTGTGATAAGTACAGGTATCATCTCTCTGGCGAGTCTGTGAGTCGGTGTTAACACAATCATATTTGACCGACGATATAATTCAATTGCACGAGTTGTCTTTCCTGACCCACCACAATCGTTTAAATAAACTGTCTTGTATCTACATATTGGATCAGATACCGGTGGTGCATTAGAAAATTCTGATTGAATCTTATCACACTTTAAGTACTTTTCATCCATGGTAACATCTGCCGATTCACAATACTCATGTAGTTTTTCCTTTTTAAATCGCCAACGTCCCCAGTTTTCCTCGGGATCTGTGAAATTAGCTACATCTGATTTGTATTTCTCGTGGATATAAATAGAATCAGTGGCTACTCTAACTGCGGTATTAGGAAATCTATTTATCATCGAAAATAAATTGATAGAAGCATAAGCTAGCATAGAACTTCTCAAATGCGTATGTTGTTTAATATATCCATCACAATAGGTAACAACCGTACCTAATCGTCTTCCATTGGATAGGAAAGCGTCTTTACGATTTACAAGTTTTCCCTGTTTCGTTAAATCCGTTACAATAAAATCGTATTCAGCGACGTCTATGATCAACCGCGAGGAATATTTTGCATTGTCGTATCTTCCACCCTGGGTAAATTTACCGATTATTCTTCGTCCAAAATCTTTTGCTTGTTCTTTTTTAATTTCAAATAACTTCTTAGACCAATTCATGACTTCTTCCTCGCTGAAATCTGGAAACTGTTTTCGCTGTTCGCTAATTATACGATCTAGATCGGGTTGTGGTAGCCAAACTTCTTTCTGAGCTCGATAGCATATAATAGCTTCGGAAACAATCAACGATTGTAACATCTCAATCATATATCGTAGTAACACTATTGGCATCCAGGCCTTTTCAGATATATGTCTAACAAGCCAAACATAACTACACGGATGTAACCCTGTAGCGAGTTCAAATGATATCACACGAGCGAATCCGGTTAAATCAAAATCAGGTAATGGCCCATTAATCGCAACACGAGTCATTTCATGCGTTGGGTGTCCAAATCGTTTAAAGTATTCTTCTTCTCCATATCCAAGAAAACTCCCTGGATAACACGCAGCTATATCAATTGAAATCATACCATCACGTGAGTATTTTGTATTCCACAGTCCTCCATGACTAAATTCGACGCAACTCAATTTAACATCCTCGAGAAAATCACTTCGTGTTGGACGCCATGAGTTTTTTTCTCTTGCGAAGTGAGCTACCACTGATGGAATAGTAAAACTATCCGTGAGTAGTTTTTCATGGAAACTCTCCGGTGAAAAATCATTAGCGATTTTTCTCATTCTGTTATCTAATTCTTCAACGCGATATAATTCACCATTTGGTCTTACAAATTGATCAAATCCTATTTCGGGATCTTCATCACTTCTAAGTAACCACACTGACACAGGATCATCTTTACACAACGCATGAATAGCATCGAATAATTTCTCATTATAAAAAACGTCTCCGGAAAATTCCTCGGGGATATATCTCACGGTTCTATCTCGTGGAAATATTGTTACTGCAGGTGTACACGCGTGTTCGTTATGATCAATAATTTGTATTGGAGCTCCATTTTTGTTATATTTCGGTTCGTATAAAACTTCTCCGGTTATCGTCATTACTGATATTGGGAATCTTAATGATGTTTCTAATTTAGCTATATCAGAAATCTTTGCACCGTGCTGTTTCACTGTCAGTTCCCATTCGGTTATTTTCCTACGTCGCAGATCAGTTAGTTTATTTCCTCGGGATGCATTTGTGAAGTGTTCCATTACCCGTGTTGCTACACAATTCAGTGAACTAGAATATTTCATAGGAGCTAGTTTTGCGATATCGGGTTTATCATTTAGCGGGTATATCCCATATACGATTGCTGTTACAGGATAAGATCTCTCGTAGTATGGTTTGTCGATTCCAGTTAGAATTCCTGGTTTGGAATCTCTACTCAGCGTGATTGTTTTTTATCCTTGAGGATTGGTTCAAATTTATCCTTGATAATCCATTTGCCTTCGACTTCGATAATGAATTTTATTCTGAAAAAATACTTCTGTTTGAAATCCTTTGGATTTCCATCTTTAGATTTCCACCCCGTTGGCTCGCCAAAGTGTGAAATTATCTCAGCTGCTCTTTCATCGTTCATAGTAGCATCGATGTTAGGTACATTGACATCCTCGTGTATAATTCGAAATGTCGACCAACAGTATGCTGCACCGTCTCGGTAGAATTCATTAAAACACTCCTTGATTTTACTTAGTATAGTTCTGTCACCGATTAGACGTTTTGGTGTATCAGAGACTCTATCGAGATTGAATTTAGTATTTCTCCAAGGTTCGATTTTCGATAATCTCTTGAACTCTTCCATGTTATAATTAAAACAAGTATTTAAATAGAAAAATATAGTATAATGAATCACTGCAAGTGGCTTATGATTGGATCAACAACCCCGTGTAACAAATCATGCAGAAGCGAATTCTGTGGGCATCATTTACAAAGCGTTCGGCGAGGAAGTTTTGGTCCTCTCCCATGCCTCCAATGTGGGGCTTGGGTAAGGGGAAAATCACAATTATGTCTCAGTTGCGGCGGTAAACGATACAGGGAACTAAAACGCTATTATGACAAACGAATAAAAAATGCAGTCATTGACCCCAACGACCTTGATAAAATCAAGGACAAAATCATAAAAATCCCTCAAGACTACATTGATAGACTTATAATTAAAGCAAATAATAAATTAGACAAATAGTATTATTATACAAATGAGCCAAGATTTCAGACCTCACCCAGTGCTTGTTAATTATGAAGCATCCCGTGATGGTGTTATTAGAAATTGCAGACTAAAAGAACCGGTTGGATATCTGAATAATATGGGGTATTTGATGTTTTCAGCTGGGAGGAAGAAGTATCTCTGTCACAGAGCCATCTATGAAGCATTTTACGGATTAATCGAAGACGGCCTTGTGATTGATCACATAAATGGCGTAAAGACTGATAATTGTCTTGAGAATCTTCAAGCCGTCTCACAAAGTCAGAATGTAAAAATGGGCTGGACAGGGACCTGTAAGTCAGTTGGAAAGAGACCCGTCAAATCATTTGATACAGAAACCAACGAGGAGAAAATATTTCAGTCAATAAATGAAGCCAGTAGATATTTCGATATTTGTAGTCCTTCAGTACAAAGAGTAGCAGAAAATATAATTAAAACTGCTCTGTCGAAAAAAAATAGTCATAAAATAAAATTCGTATACACCTGAAACTATTCAAGGGAGATAAATCCCCATGGACAAATCCGCCGCAACTCACTAAGTTCCCTTGTATTATGACGTCAAAGAAATTTGTCGTCTGTTAACTAGGCGCGCACGTGACTGTACATAGTTTCGGTAGAATTTTATTTTTTAGCAATTTCTAAAATGTTTTATTGTCGCTTGCCTACACTGAATGCAGGATAAACCACGCGGGGAAATAAAAGCAAATGCATCCTTCCGATAAGAACCATATGTACATCGCGAGTGGTTTCCATTCATTGAAGTAGGTGGGCGTGGTTAAAATTCCTGTATACAGCTCTTTGTGATCTAATCGATAATGTATTTTGACTAGAAAATTATAACAGAGTAAAAACGCAGTTTTATCTAACAACTACATTACTTTTTTTAGTGTTTTATTAAACTATTTTGTCTTTTTTAAATGTTTTGAAACAGCATTAATAAGTAATTCAAGGAAATAAAATAACACACTCGTGAATCAACGCTGCTGTATTAGTCACCTTATATAGCATATGAAAGGTAGAAAGCTGGGGCTTTCGAAGGCCAATGCGACCGATCAAAAGCAACCAACGCCATTAACCCGGGCGTGTGGTTGTCTTTTGTTCACAATCATGCAACCGGGTTAATTTAATTGGGTTGCTTTTGATTGGTTGGTTGGCCGTAGAAAATCCGCCCCGTCGTTTCATGTTTGTGCTGTCCTGTGCCGTCCCACATCATTACATCACAAATTCCATCATCGTTTCATTGAATATGGTTGTGAATGTCCTCCCAAGCATATCTTCTGGGCGGTCTAAGATGATGTTTGTCACCTTAGGCCTCCCCGCCGGAGATGTATGCTTTGGGGACATCGCAAATCCCATCCTTAATTAAGTATGTGTATGCCAAAAATCTGCCGCAACACTCGAGTGGAGATATACGGCATTGTACTGTCCATTAATTAAGTATATGTTATGCTAAAAATCTGCCATAACACTCGAGTGGAGATATACGGCATTGTACTGTCCATTTATGTATGCCTAAAATCTGCCGCAACACTCGAGTGGAGATATACGGCATTGTACTGTCCATTTATGTATGCCTAAAATCTGCCGCAACACTCGAGTGGAGATATACGGCATTGTACTGTCCTTCAAAAAACGGGTCAAAAATGACCCCAAATTTTTTTTAATAATTAGAGATACAGTATACTATATTTATATAAAAGTATAAATAATGGATATCAAAAATGTAAATGCTATAATTGCCGAAATCTCAAATTTGAAAGATCGAGGAATAGTATTATCTAAAGATCTCGACTGTGACAAGATTACCTCGGAATATGAAGATATTGAGTATCAGTCTAGTAAGGGTCGTTATGTTTTACCTAAAATGTACAGACTCGTGAAAGGAATTCAAAAGTCCATCTATGCTTGTTTGTACGGTAACGATATTGATGTATTTATAACGCTATTTAGCACCGTTGAAGTAATACGTCAAAAGCTCGGCCAAGAGTATCAAAAACGAGCTGAAATTAGTTCTAAGGTTCGTGATCTTAGAAAAATGTTAAACGAGGAAAAACCAGTATCTTAACCATGTGAGTGATAGACTTTCAGTAAATAATTTAAAAAATAAATTTTTTTTAGCGTTTTTTGTAACACTCACATGGGATTTTCTCCTGAAAGGATACTCAGCACTTTGGGCCTGCTTATGCAGTTATGTGCGTACTGGATGATCTGGTAGTGGTAGCAAGTAATCACCGCGACGCCTCCATTTTCACGCAGTTGTTATTGTTGCCGCGTCGTTAACAAAAATCGTTCATCGCCGTTCTCAGACATTACAATTTTGAAAACCCCAGCGATGTTATTTCTGAAACATTCGCGGATAGCGTCGTACAGTTTAACCTTGTCGGAGATGGATACGTTAGCTTGATGGTACATTATTTAATAACTCATCTTTTAATTGTGATAGTTTCACATTTGAAAAATTAGTTCACAAACAATATATGGTAGGTGAATCGCTTACAACTAGATTAGCCCGAGAGCGGCTAGCAGCAATTAAAAAGTTTATACCGGTTCGAGACAGACTTCGTGAGAAACTTCAACAACGACAACAAGCGCAGACTGACTTTTCTGTGTCAAGTGAACAACTGTTCGCCCCGGTAACTTAGGCGACCAGCGATGTGAAAACAGCAACTGAACGAGCAATATTTGGAGATATTCCTGAGGAAGGCAAGCGACGAGAAGTGCCTGTTCTTGGTGTGCTTGAAAAGATAGCAACGGAAACTGAAAAGACATCAGCGTTGTTACAAAAAAACCACCTGGTCCGAAAAAGACCAATGATAAAATAGTAGATGAATTACGCGCGCGATTTAACGAAGAAGGGTTAGCAACAATTGATAAGACTGAAGCAGCAGAGTTTCCTGCACTTGTTGTTACGACATATGAAAACAGAAAAAAATGTTAAAACCAGAACAGCACAAGTATGTAAGAGGTATACAACATTGGGCTGATATATTTTACAAAATTAAAACTGAAAAAAGTCAAATTAAGACAGATAGTGCATCATACATTGAATATATCAATGCGGTGGGTATAGTGTATAAACAATATGAAGAACAAAAATCACAAAGAAAACCACAAAGACTGCAGCGACGGCGACAACAAACTGCAAAAAAAATATCTTTTTCACCTGCTAAACAAGAAAAATCTCAACAACAACTACCACCCCAAGCTTCGCTTGGACCTTCGCCTGAACCATCTGATCGAGATGATGATGATCTTTTTAGTTATTTACAAAGTACGGATTCAGAAAAACTGTGGGAAGCACCTGCTTATAGTAGTGGGGAGGGATTTTCTAAATCGCCAGTAATTTCATGTAGTGGTCAAAACGTCTTGACGTTTCGTAGTTGTCCCGGTAACATCCTAAGTGATATATCACGACTGGAGGTTCTCATCGGGGGGAAGCGAGCCGGAAACAACTCACCGGAAATAATTAATGAGGCCGCTGATATCTGTAGACGATTATTTGCCGGCGGTATCATGGACATTGATGTATATCGAGAACTCATTGCTGAATTAGTTGAAAATCACAGAGACGCCCATGGTTATGATGAAAATCCAATGGACGCTAGCGATTGATCACTAATTGAAAAATTACTAGTTTTATAACAAGATGATCATACACTACAACCATGATAAACCCGTAAGCGTCTACGTGGTGAACTCACGATTGCCTGTTTATAGAACATATTACGGAGACGGTTTCGGCAATACCATTGCAGGGTTATATACAAGAATGGCTCCCAAGGTGGCGCCGTTAGCTAAACAATTATCAATGAAAGCCATTGATGTAATTCGTGATAAGGGTATTGGTGCTGTTGGAGATCTCGCCGGAAAAGCGTTTTCAGCTGCGAAGAATAAAATAACATCATTAGTGAGACGAAAAAAGAAACCGTTACCGTCTACAGCGGAAATGCCTGCAAGTGTTAGTAAAATTATAAATAACGCAGTAGATGAAAAACTAGCGTCGTTGGCTGCTTCGGTGACTCCGTCGCCACCGGTAACAGATAGCGCTATCATGAACGCGATAGCAGGAAGTGGTTTGAAACGAAAACGAAATTCGAAGAATTTTCAACGACGATGATTATAAAGAGTTAAAACGCTAGCGTTAAACTCTTCGAGTTTCACAATTGAAAGCACTAAATAATAATAACAATGTTTAAACGAACAGCTGATCCCGCGCTTGATATGGAAGCCCCAGTGCGCAAAGACGATTCCGTCCGCGATTATCAATACTATTCCTATCATGCAATACAACCCGACCTACGATCGCGAATTGAACTACAAGTTCAAGATACCAGTAAATACTTTTTGCCATGTGAAGCATTTATTGAAATCGAGGGAAAACTCGTAACAAATGTTGCAGCTGTTACCCCATATGCAAATGATTCAAATATCCGAGTTGGTTTCGTCAACAATGGTATAATGGCATTATTTGAAAGTGCAAGATATCTCATTGATGGAAAAGAAATTGAATCAATAGACCGCGAGGTTGATGTTGCAACAACAATAATCGGGCTAGCAAGATATTCTGATGATTATACAAGATCGGCTGGTCCGTCTATGATGTTTGCAAAGGATATTAATGATCACGCTGATCACATTAATCATACTAGGGTAAAAGCAACACGAGATACCGCAGTTGATCCACCACCAGCAGGATATACTAGACCGGCTGGTACCTTTGATGTCGTAGATATTAATCGCAATTTCAATCTAGGGTTTGCAACACGAGTAGCGATGTTACAAGGACAAGAACGATATTTTTCATGTGCGATTCCACTCCATCACATATTTGGATTCTGCAGAAATGTCAGAAAAGTCATCTATGGAGCCAAGCACACAATCGCGTTAGTGCGAAAAGGCAATGACAATGATGCAATTTGGCGTACTGGTGCCACTGATGGTAAAGTTGTTTTGAGTAAAATAGTATTGTGGATGCCAGTAATGACCCCATCAATTACCACGGAAGAGCGGTTACTTTCATTTATGGACACAGGTGGCAAATCATTGATAAGTTGGCTAACAACAACAACTGACGTCAAACTGGATAATGTTGCTGATACATTTACATGGCACTTGGCATCAAAACAAGGCGTTTCAGCTCCACGTCATATATTTATAGCGCTGCAGAATCAGAATCGATCAGGCTCCCAAGAACGCAGTCATATGATATTTGATCAGTTAGGTGTCAAGGAGGTTTCACTGAGAATAAACGGACAACAAGAACCATCTGAGGATATTCAGCTTGATTACGACACTAACCACATAGCACGTGTGTATCATCGGATGCTGTCATATATGGGTCGTGATCAAAATGTTGATACTGGTTTACAAATATCGCAACTTGATTTTAAAAGCCTCTATCCGATTTATTACTTTTCGCTGGAACATCTTGATTTAACAAGGCAATCCGTCGTTGATATACACTTTAGAGCTCGTATAGCTCCTGGTGGTGTTAATTATAGAGCGATTGCTGTCATTCTCAGTGATAAATCAATGTTGTTAGAAGGGGTTGGTGGACGAATGAGAGTAGTTGATGCACCAGTGGAAAATATGTAAATGAAACTTGAAGAGTTTCCAATTAGATCAATTGAAAGCATAAATGTGTTTTACAATAAAATGACATATAGTGTTGTTAGTGTCAAGCTGACTGATGGTCAGGTCAAGAAATTGCGATCAAAATCCGCTAAAGAATGTGGAACAACAATAACGTTAAAACCAGCGCAGATGTCCGGCGGTACACATAAAATATCATTGACGGATCGTCAAATAAAACATTTCAATGATGCGCTAAAGAAACGGCGAGGGGTTCAAATTGTATTTTCAAAGGCTGCAGTCGCGAACATGATAAAATCAGGTGGTATATTTCCATTGTTAGCTGCAATACCAGCATTGATTGCAGCGGCTGCCCCAGCAGTGGCGAAAGCGGCGGCGTTGGGAGCCGATGGGACCGCAGCAGGGATGGCGTTGAAAAAGGCAACTGGGAAAGGATATAAAAAAAGGGAAAGGGTCTAAGACTACCAGGAACCCCGTATTCATGGTACAGCGGGAGATCCGTGAACGGATCAGGTCTAAGAATACCAGGAACGGTTTATTAGTTAAAAACCCAATTGTTGAGGAGTCTATGACTGAGGAACCTATGGTTCCCATGTCCAATTTTGATTTAATTGATGCTGCTAAAACACTAGCGATAAAAAACTTCAGAGGGGTTTTTATGAGAGATCAATTACCGAGAAAACCTAAACGCGTCGAAACCGGTATCATCAATCTTGATAACAGCAGCGGATCGGGAACTCACTGGGTTGCATACGCGATTGATCCACGTGGGATTGTCTATTTCGATTCATATGGGTTAGCTCCGCCAAGCGAGTTTATGCGGTATATAAATTCTTCGATGAAACTCAAAGAGTTTCCGATTTTTTATTCCACGCTGCCAACACAACAATTAAATGATCCACCGATATGCGGCCGTGAAGTATTAAATGTCCTCGCGGATATTTCATCGTCACAGAAACCACCTCATCTGGTTGCAAATAAATACACGAGTGGGAAATTACAAGGTAATTTTAGAGAATCAATAAATTGAAAATACTAGAATCTTTACAATAATGATTAATATTTGGGGACAATCTCTGTCAATGTCGAAACCCACCGCGGAAACATCTGCGGGTTCTATCGAGGATGTAAAAAAAATAATTGAAGATGAAATCGCTGAGACGTTAAATTTAGCAAGTGTTGACCCGAACGAAATGGTTGTATTTCAAGATCGCCAGGGTAAATTGAAAAGCAGTAATGTGTCATTGGATGACATTTTAAAACGACAACACGACGCCGCTGAAAACTCTATTGCGCTGTATTCCAACGGTGGACAACTTAAACCAGGCGCACTTGTGTCTACGATCACCGACGCGATTGCTACCAACGAACGTGAGCTGAATGATCTTATACGAGATTATAATAGTTTTCGCAAAAATGTCGTACATAAATTCTTTGGAACCCCGCTTGTGGTTGGCATGACTCTCGCTGAAATTAAAAACTATCTATCGCTATTCTTTTTTAACAAGAACGCGGGGAGGATGATGAATGAAGATGAAATCAAGGCAAATTATCTCGATATTTACACAGATATTTCTAAACTAATAGAAAATCTTGAAAAGGTACAAAAACCCACTAACGACGTCATTGTTAAGTTTTTTGGAACCCCGCTTGTGGCAGACATGACTCTCGTGGAAATTAAGCTCGCGCTTGACAGACAAAAGATCACCAGCGACGTAGCTAATAAGTTCTTCGAGGGCATTACACTCCAAAATATCACGATAAAACTTTCTAACCTCGAAAATTATTTTAAACTCCAGTTTGGATTCGAGACACTTTTGTCTAAACTTTTTTTCAAGAGAGATGGGAAGATGATGACTTCCGCTGATATCAAGGAAAATTATCTCGAGATTTATAACGATATTTCTAAACTAAAAGAAGATCAAAACCCACTAACGACATTGTTGGTAAGTTCTTTGGAAACCCGCTTGTGGCAGCAATGACTCTCGCTGAAATTAACGAGTTTATCGGCAAGCATACTCACAATGCCTACATTGCTAATAGTTTCTTTGGTGTCCCAGCTACATCTACGATGACTCTCAAAGATATTAATATGTTTATGTTGAGACAAACAACACTTAATACCATCGTGGATAAATTCTTGGGGAGAACACGTGAATCTGAAACCACATCGTTGACAGGCCCAACCCTCGCTGAAGTTTAAAAAGCTATTGACGAACAAAAACTCATCAACGAAATGGTTAATAAGTTCTTTGAGGGCAGTAAACCCCAAGATATCACGACAAATTTTTTTAACATCAACTGGTATATTAAAGAACAAGCACAGCTTAAAATCAACGACCTTCTGATTTCATTCTTTTTTAGCAAGAGGGATGGGAGGATGATGCTTTCTAACGAAATCGAAGCAAATTATCTCGAGATTTACAATGATATTCTTAAACTAAAAGAAAACTTTGAAAAGATAAAGATTCCGCATCCACGCATAAGCATTAAAAATGTCGTGTATACGGTCGATCATGGAACCATGGATTGGATAAGAGGTGTTAATACTACATTGTCCACCGGTCTTTGGAAGAGTGGCGGGGCTGGGGGCGATGATATCTACAGTCCAACGGGGGTCGAAGGTATCTACAGGCTAACGTGGATCTCTATCGATCAATTTAATATGATCACGGGCGGTAAAACCTATTCTGGTGGCACCGCGATGTTAATTATAAGGAGTAACGGTCAACACTTTAATGTCGTCGCGGTTGATAGCTCCACCATTAGATCAAAAATAACTTGGTGTTTAGAACTTGTAGATGATTTTTCAGGCTGAAGATACCATACCTACGACATCCTAACCCATCTACTCACCTGACCCCGCAACGATGGAGAATAATTGAAAACACTAACGGATTTAAAATAACAATGACATCATTGACGGAGTCAACGAAATCAATTGAACCGATAATAATCCCGTTGACAGAGTCAATGGAATCACAATCGCCGATGACGCCGTCATCGCAATATCGATTCGACACCGTGAAAGAATTTTCCGCGAACTTGAAATCACTTTCTGAGCGCTATCGTGAAAAAATAAAAAAGTACCGACGCAGCGTAGCAATCATCGACATCACCGTGTACTCGGTGTCAGGTGTGATGGCCAGCGCCGGGGTTATTTTGTCGACGGTGACCATGATGGCTCCGATTGCAGTTCCAATTGCTATCTCCGCGGCAACAACAATTGCGGCAGTCGCCACCGCGATAACTAAAAAGTTATCATCGTGTTCTCAGAAAAAACTCAGTAATTATACAGCTCGGTACAGGGTGGTATTTGACGCGTACTCGAAATTATCCGAGTTGATCTCGCTGTCGATAGATAATTCGTTCATATCCGATGTTGAATTTTCCACGATGACCCAGTTGTATAACTCCGCGATGTTGAAATTGGAAATTGAAGACAGCGTTAATAATAATGTCACTACAATTCAACGAATTGCAACTGCTTCAACGAATCGCGGAGAATACCACTCCGATACGAACAAGCATGATATCAATAACATCAACAACCCCTGAATTTAGTGTGAACTTTCCTTCTCCGATTCCAGTGCGTGAGATCGCGCTGGCAAAATTACGAGTGTATCATAGCTGGCCTAATATCAGATCTGTTGCATTTGGCGGTCAGCAACCCAATAACGCACTGTTGTTCTCGTATAAGAATAAACCCGATGGCACTCCAGCCTGGGAAACTGTTTCGTTACCAACTGGGTCGTACAAAATTGAGCAAATCGATGCTGAAATTCAGCGTAGAATAAAATCAATCACTGGAAAAGAATCAAAAATAGCTATTAAACTTCATGAACCGACGCTCTCGTCGTCGATCGAAATAAGCACAGAGGGATACATTGTAGATATCTATAACAGCTCGTTAAGAACAGTGTTAGGATGGCCTGAAAAACCACCGGAAAAATCCACCGCCGACTTAACCACGGACGTAAAATCATATCATGAAATCAATCCCAGTTATCATAATAATTTATCTGATATAAGAAAAGGAAGAATCGGCGATAGATTTATATTTACCAACAAAGACACATTGCAATGGGATTTTATCATTAAAAGAACAGCCGACTCATCTGTTACTATTTCATTTACGCTAACTGACGTCCGTGGTTATTTTAATGAAATTAAACAATTATATGAAACACAACTAGAACAACTACGGAAAACAAAATCGTAAAAACACGTTGAAATAATAAATCAACTTATATCTGACATGGAATATATCTATGAACTAATTATTCAAACAATAATTAATGACAACAGCGACAATAAACAACGATTCCTAACCGATTACAATATCACAGAAGACAATCTGCGTAATTTCAAGTTTCCCAAATACAACGCTGATGAACTAGCAAAAATTGTTAAAACCGATATCAAGGCGCTACAAAAACCAGATTCAACTGACCTCCTCAGATATAATAATGATCCAGATGGCGGCGGTAGGCATATTGCCCCGCATAATGTGAATATTTCAACGGTGATTGCGCTCAATTTAGTATGTGATGCAATTGAAGGAAGCTATCAAATTAATCTAGAGCAATCAAATCAAGCTCAGCAGGGATATATTCTTTATTCGTTTGCACCAATAGCTCCTCCAGGATTCCTAATTATTGAAAACCCAATTAATCCTGTCTACATGCGATGCCATAATAATTCGTTAACGAGAATTAATTTCCGACTCACCGACCAGTCAAATAATTTAATTGATCTACAAGAGGAGGTGTTAGCGATTAGTTTGTTTGTGAAATCATAAATAATTTTCGTCCTAAAGACTGGATCAAATATTTGGTTCACCTGTAGCAGCAGAGAGGGTGGATGACAACGACGTTTGGCGTATATAAGGAAATCTTATTTTATCGAATAGACGTCATTTTTTTTACTATTTGGTAGAAGCCTCAGATCATCGAATCGACGCCTCTATAAAGTTGTAGGGTTCACCCTCTCTGCTGCTAAATACGATGTCCTGATAATAGGCCTGATAAGATTTGAATATACTCATTCTTGCACTCAAAATCAGGTCTGGAAGCTCGCCAGTCGCAATCGTTTGTGTCAGGACTTTCATAAATTGACTGGAATTTATTCCTGATCCGAAGCGTTTTATCCAAACAGTAATCCTGTGCGTCATCCAATACTCGGAAACACATTACTCGGCTGTTCCTGAACACACACACACCACACACACACACACAAACACACACACACACACATACACATGCACAGCACATGACTCGATACTAATATCAAATTTTGTATGTAGTTATTTTCTTCAAAGATTGAGAGAAATGAAAGCTATAAATTGAACAAACGTTTGCATGAAAACGTAAAGATAATGTCGACCTTTATTCAGTCTTTAGTATTTGACGGAGAATAATAAACAGCTTTTGTGACACTTTATTGTGAATAATATTAGCATCTCTGCATTGGATGCAAAACATTATGATCCACTGACTTTTTGTGTAAAAAACACATTAAATTGTGATAAACAGACTACCGTATTCCTTGCATAGTCTTGAAGTGCTTGACGAGACGTCGCCTTCAGTCTTTCTACTGCCAGTTTGTACCTCTAACAGCTCGAATATAGAGTAATGCTTCTCTGTCATCCTTTAGATTTAAATTATGTTTAAGATGCGGTTATACATGTTGTATTGGTTCTAACATGTAATACAGTGTGTCATAATATCAAGCATTTCGGATAACATTACCCTTTACCCTTGTACAAACATATTCTCGTTTTATAAAATGACTGCTACATAGGAACCATCATAAATAGATTCATTCTTTTTATAGAGTTATATCTTCGGAGTTCATAGTTTCCACAATATAATGAAACTGTCGTGCCCCTTCCTCTATTTATATCGTTTTAAAGACTTAACACAATTTACATTAAATTTTCAAAGGGTTTCAACAAATACTTATTTTAAATAGATTAGCCTGCTGTTAGATATTAGTTTGTTTATTGAATATGAGGTAGTCGACATTTCCTAGATTGTCAAGACAAATTGTTAGTAGGTAGTAAGATGTATTAGATCCCTCACTCCTTATGATAATTTTGGTTATCGCTATTTAGGAGAAGAATGTTCACGGTGTTATTGCCAGGCTCGAGCAAAAAAAAAACTAGCATGTGGAATTTACTGCATGTAATAATAGAGTGCTGAGCAGAGATATAGAAACAACAATCGATCAATCCGCATGTAAATTTATTACAATATCATTAATTACATAAAATCAAATTGCACATAACATAGGAAAGAGGCACATTTTCTGAGAAATATAAGTATCAAATGGATGCAATATTCAATCAGCGTTCCGCTATACTGACGGAATAAATTTCATTATATAATAGCACGGTTTTACAAGTATTTTCTATTCACATTTGGTGATACGTCTGCGTTACCATATTTCTGTTTCTTTTTACAGCTTCTTTAGATCATCTGTCCTCCTGACTGCAGACTGTGATCGTTACCCACTCTACATTACAGTATGGAGCTACATTTCCTTTCAAATAAAACATACTACCTTGCCCAATTACGTGTCAGGTTCTTTTCTCCCGGGATCAAACATTACTTTCACGCTTTAATACGACACATATCTTCAGTTGCAATTCATCATGACTAAGCATTGGTGAGTTCATGATCTAATAATATTCACGATATATATATATATATATATATATATATATATATATATATATATATATATATATATATATATATATACTGTATTATTGTATATATGTTGTATCTTTTTCAGCAACTCATGACATTCTTAACTGGAACTGTGACAGTAGACCTCTTAGATAACTAATGGCCTCCTGCTCTGGCTAAAACATTTAAGCTAATCTGTATTGGTAGACATAAGTCCCTATGCTTACAAGAAAAGAACTTTCAATTGAATTACACATTACACAATGATGTAATGTTATAGACAGGATAATGTCCGTTTATAGACCGAAAAATCAATTCTCAGCATACAAGCTACAAATTATTTAAGATAGATAATTTACTTCTCATCAGAAGTGCATACAACCATTATGATACACGATTTGTATTTCATGTAAAACAACTAAATCAAAACTAATTCATATAATATATGAATTATTTAAAATCTGAGACAAATTATGTGCAAACAAATACTTATGTAATAAGGGGAAAATTGATGTACGAAATGAAAATGACTAAAATAAACAATAATTCCTAACATTCAAAAGTGATTATATCTTGTATCAAATTGAGACTAACCTTGTGCTTTTTTGGAGACGTGTACCATTCCATGAAGTAGAATATTTCTCTTTTCGTATCATTCGCTTTTGGACACGCGCAACTTTACAATGTCACGAGAAAAGTACTTTGTACTACGTATCTGAGATAAACATGTTTACCCGCCAACATTATATTTTTCTCATCGATGTCAGAATTATCGTCTCTAATCTGCCTTTATTATAGGCTATTTTGGAATATAGCTGCACGACAACTGTTGCCAATTGCCTAATACTTCCTAACATTTGACTCGCTTGTCTCAACTGTTTTCATTTTCCTGTATGTATGTATGTATGTATGTATGTATGTATGTATGTATGTATGTATGTATGTATGTATGTATGTATGTATGTATGTATGTATGTATGTATGTAGTGTTCATATCACCCTGTAAATGTACGTTAATATTCTTGAACCGCTTTTACTTTGAAGAAGCATACCCGAATCTACATCGTTACCGCACAATAAACATCATTTGTTATATATTACAATACTAATGAAGTAAAATAAGTCTCATCATAAATATTATGATAATATATCCATGAGTACAGTAGTAAGAGTATTTCTAGAGTTTTCACTTACTAATATTTGGAACGTTATCGCTTTAGAAAAAAAAGGTCGCGATTACATTAGTGCTGATAGAAGTGACGTAATCACAGCATGGGAAGACCAAGACAAGATTCAGGGTATGAGAATGATAGAGGATGCCCATCCAGAGAAGAGAAGCAATCCTGTCAAGTGCGAGCGTACAACCTGCAAACTATGCTATCATTCATGTAAGTGTCCGGTTTGTTTTCTTTATTACAGACGAAACATTGGCATTGGCTGATATATTTTTATCCTATAGCACTGTGCATTTTACGTTTTTGTGGCATGCGAATGGCATCTAAAAATCATGATTATAACTGTTAATCTTTTACTGGTGGCACGTGAGCGATTATTTTGTAATTACTCGGGAAACAAATAATGCGCTATTTTTAAATATGTTGACAAAGCCTGTGACAAACACTGGGATGGCACTTTTCAAGTTGTTGAACTCAGCGGGTTTTAATGATGTCATGTTATCATTTAAACTGACGGTTAAAACTTAAATGTCTTAATGGTAGTGTAATTCGCATTGAATCATTTTTGATGTTTTCTTATTGCATATTGTCGATTATCCTGACAATGCAAATGACAATAAGATACATTTGTAACAAGATAACCAGGTGGGATTTCCGGATTAACTACAGAACACTTTGAACGATGATATACATATAATATTTGAAAATCAATGCCTTGAAGGAGAAATTCATTATAAATGCGTGCGTGAATATATATCCCACATATTATATTAATATACATACGAATGCACAAATGTAATAATGAATAATACAAACAAATTACTTTACAAATTACAAAGACAAAGTGTGAATGATTCACGGTGATTACACAATAAAAAGATCCATTTAGTTTACCCATCTAGAAAACAATGTTGAATTTTACTCTCGTAGTAAAATGCATACAAAAAGGACAGATATAAAACGTATCTTTACAGGTCTGAAAAAGACAATGGGTTTTATGAACTCGAAAACAGGCCCACGGCTAATAGATTATATGCAAGGAGATGCATCCATCATCAGCACATTTTATTTAGTATTCTTCGCTGCTAGAGTTCAGTTTCACGGCTGAAATGCTTAAGGTCTGTTATTGGCTTTACAACTTGCACCACGTCGACCCTGATCACTCCGAAAACTTTGACCTATATGGTCACTCTGGGCATTGCAACCAATCCAGAAGCAGTATGGACACTCCCAGACACTCCATACATCTAACAATATATGACACATGTAATATACACGACACGGACATAAAACTGTGATAACATTATCCACTGTTATACTTATAAAACGAGTTAAGAAGTAATCTAAGCCTGTTCAATAAGAATCTTACTGTACAAAAGATTTCTTTAAAATTTACTTTATATTACTAATATAAATTCAATGCCAAGTCGCGCACAACAATATAAATATGTACGTTATACTGTGTAAACAAAAGACATTTGCAAACATGCAAACATAAACGTGGTGGTAGAATAGTTATATCTTATATACAAGAAATTAATAAAATTACATACCTCGACTGCTGAAGAGGTGCATGTTCTTACGTAGCTGTTGACACATCTTAGTCCCACCTTAGCATATATAACTGGTTATGACTTCTAAGTAACATCCTAGTTATCCAAAAATGTGTTGTAGTGTCTCCTTGTCCACTCATTTGATGTTATATGTTTAAGTGTCACAGCAAGAACTTAATAAAACAAATGTTTTAGTTAGGGTTGCTCTCTGTTTTGTTCGTCAAATAATAAGTGTTTTATGCAACCCCAATAACTCTTGGTTAGTTAATATTTGCTTCCCTGTGTCGGAGCTGGCAATGGGCCTGATTTTTAACCACCCTCGCTTGAACTTAGATTAGAATTAACGTCCCTTAGGAGTATCAGGTCCAAAGGATGGGTTCCTTTCCATTTCGTTTTCTGTGATTCATTATGTTAGAGCGACTCTGCCAAAGTCATTTTTGTCCTTTAGTTGTGCAATAGTGTGTCGTGTTGTAGTAGTTCCCACTTTAAATGCTGTTGTTGTATTGTGTAACGCAATATTTCAGCACACGATTGGCTATACATGGTAGCCAGTATTTGATTTGGATATTGTTTTCCTTGTGACGACCATGGTGTTCCGCGTTTACTATATACCGGTATTCTGGATGTGACTCCGTTACCTAGTCTGTGTTTTGTGTGGTGTACTTCATAAGTACAAAATACGTTTTCTATTCCAAAGTCCTGAAACTGGGACCGTTCCTTCAGGACTTCCATGATACTTCACAAGAGGCATTCAATAAGTTCCACCAAAGTCCTAAAACAAGTCCATACCTTTAGAATTGCCATTATCCTTTAGAATTTTCATTATTCAATATGTTGAATCAGAGTCCCTTTACGTTATGTATCCGTTACTTTAAAATGTGCTGTTTTTTATGTTGTTCAGGTTATACTTCGTTAGAATTACTAATCCATCACAAAAGTAGGCTGCTCACTGAAAAAAATATCCTTAATGTAAATAGCGTTACCTACAGTGAGGTATTTATACACAGACATTTTACGTGCACTGTAGGCATTCGGTTCCTCTATAAAGCACTTCGCACGTGCGGCGTGGGATGTATCGAATTCACTATTTTCCAATACGACACAATATACGGTATTCACCATCGGATATCGTTGTACACCAAAAACGAAACTCGAGGATTTAATTACAAAATTGTTTTTTCACAATCAAGTTACTATATATATATATATATATATATATATATATATATATATATATATATATATATATATATATATATATATATATATATATATATAATATAATGATCATACAAGCTTTCCTGTGCAAAACGTTTGTCTGACGAAGGTGCAAAGACCGGAAATATTTTAAGATTTAAACTATACAATCATGTTTCATGAAGCAATCATATGTATGATACATGCTCTCAACCCCTCATTAAAATATTTCGTCTACAATGGAAATACAGGCAAATATCTATCTCAGTCTAAGATAAATATGTATATTGAATGTTTTCTCTGCAGTTTGCCTGGGATTTACGCATTGTTCACGGAAGAACCAGTTATATTTGCATGTTGACTACAATGAGCACACTTTCTTTGACAAGAGCATTGATGGTAAGCCCATATTCTTACTTTGAGTAAAATTAGGTCTGTGCTCACCTTCCAGTGGATCTGCCTTCGATATAATTAGATACGAGTTTCGTATTGTTGTCCTCAGCTATGTGACAGTAACATAATCAGTAACTAAATATGTATGAATGAGTGCGCGATTCGTATTAATTGTTGCTATTGCCATGTTACGGTCTGGGTGGAAACGAAATACGGTTAGATAAACGATGGAACTAGTCATGATTATCCGATAACATATATATTCTTTCCACAGACTCCAGGATTTCATACTCAAATGAGCAGCAATCCTACTTAGCTCATGTTATTTTCAAAAAAGCTTCCAATTTGTACTGTATTCTTTTTGTTATAGTAAAAAAACTACAAGGTATGCAAAGGGGTGAGGTTCCTTAGGATGCCTCTCAACTCCTGTCTAACACTAAGCAACATGTGTACTGTATTCTTTACTTTCAAGTAAAAGACATCTATGTATAAAAAAGGTGAAGATCTGTGGGGTTGGTGTCAAATCCTGTCTAAAACTAACCAAAACGGAAATCGTAGATGGTAAAGTCTGTACAATTGTGCAAGTTAGCGTCCCTATATACTCTAAAACATTTGACCAGATGTGTGTGTAAAGAGGCAGTACGGACAAGTGCGTCTATCCAGATAATATTCGGGTTTCTTCCTGAATAATATTAATGTTAAAGAGAGTATCGGAATTATCACTGTTCAAAGAGCGAACCTATCATTAATAAAAAAGTATATTTCTAAATGTTCAATATATGTTATAGACATATTTCATAAACGATGGGTGTCCTCTTAAAACACCTTTGGAATTTTAAAACACCGCTTGGCCTTTCTCTCTCTCTCTCTCTCTCTCTCTCTCTCTCTCTCTCTCTCTCTCTCTCTCTCTCTTTCTCTCTCTCTCTCTCTCTCTCTCTCTCTGTATATATATATATATATATATATATATATATATATATATATATATATATATATATATATGTGTGTGTGTGTGTGTGTGTGTGTGTGTGTGTGTGTGTGTGTGTGTATAGCCCATAGGTAAATATGTAAAGGCAGAAAACAAAAAACAAATGAGGAAATGATGAAATGTCAGAGCGATAACTGAATCGCACTCTATGTTACAATGCAGCAGAATATTACTCCAAATGAAACCTAAAAATGGGTAGTTGTATTACAAAACCAGGGGATGGATCATATGATCAGGTCAATAGATATTGCACCAATGCTAACGTGCGACGACAACTATCTATGTAAAGTATGGATTAAACTATTTGTCTCTCTTATAACAACATAGAACTCTGAAACGTCCAAATATAAAATAGGTGAGAAGGTCAGGATATCATAATATGATGCTTTTTTATCTAATGGATGTCTTCTTAATTTTTCAAAACAGTATTCATTTAAGGCGATCCTTGTAATATATACATTAGAATCTTTGATGGGTAGGAATAATTTAGGAATAATGTGGGAATAATCAGGGAATATTTTGTAAGAAAAACAAAGTTGGTATATACAATCAGAAAATAATGAAAATATCTTCACGATTTTATCTTCATGCACACTATATTAATAAAAGCCAAAACAAACGTAAAACGAAAAGGATATGATGGATTTTCCAACAGATGGGACCTGTGAGAATATGTTATTTTAACGAAGTAGTTTCGCTAAGATTACAATCATTGATTGTCTTTGAAACATCGTTGTAGTTAGGTGTACAATAAATAGTATGATACATACATAATATGATGTCATTTTTAATGAAATGACACATATTGATGTCGTAAAAAATAGTATTCCCGATCTGCATAGGGTAGGTATATATTTACATCTGAATCTCAGCAAAAGAAAATACAAAAAAATATTTTACAAACAAACAATTGTTACATTTGAAAGTGGAACAAAACCTCAGAAATTTTCGTTGGTCTGTTATTTAAAACAAAAGTCATTTCAGGTTTAAATATCTCGTCTTCAGGCTAGAGGAGGAATAAGAAGGATCCATAATAAAGCTATCAGTGAACATTGTCGAGGAAAGTTTACTCGCTGAACAATAAAAAAGTAAAAAGAGCAGAGAATTCGAGCTTGTGAAAACACTGAAAAAATGTGTGATTATTTCATTTTTTTCTTTTTTGTTTCTTATTTTCGTATGGTTGCTTTATTGATTTAATTCGCAACCATTCCATATAAGAGATCGGAAACGAATTTAGAGACATATTGGTGTTTTTATAAGATTCATCATAGAAATTTAATGGTAGATACATAATACGAGAAGAATTAAACATCTATTTACCAGATTTGATAAAATGATGCACACGCCTTTTTCGTGTACAAATGTTTACACAACATGATTTTGCATCTGGCTGAGTATATTTAAAACCCACTGAGAGATTCATCCGTAAAGACAGCAAAATATGACTTTCATACAAAAATTATATGGACTGAATGTCATCTAATAAATATATGAGAAAGATTTGAAAATGAGTTTCACATTACTGTTTTCACGCACAGGAGCAAAACAGATTTATTAATAAATTAAAAGGTCATATTTAAAGGCATATACTTAATGAAGAAAGCAATGGTGTGTATCTTGTAATTATATTTTAATAAGAGATTTTTCAAACATGTTTCATGCTCAGTAAGCAGAACTAAAGAAAACAATGTTTTTTTTCTTTCTTCAATCACACAAAATATTACGGAACAAAACAATGAACTCAATAGACATAGTGCCAGAAAAGAAATATGTACGTACATTTTAAAAACAGAAACATTATCAGACATTCCCTGTACTCTATATTGTAATTTAAGGTAACCAAACACCTAACACATACGGCAGAGTGCCAAAAAAGAGTTTATATTGTTAAATTTACAAAGTAATCAACGTCATTTGCATTATACTTTATAAATTGTACAAATAACATTGGGTCAAGAAGAACTTATGTTGTAAACCCTAAGAATCCAAGCATGCCAATACCAACGACAATATCAAAAGAAACCCCATGACAATTGTGTATTTGCCTCCAGTCAACTCACAAGAAGGATAATATCACAGTCTACAAATGCATAGACTACCTACATGAAGTTTGAAATGTTTGGAATTATTTCTCTAAACTGTTACTGTGGAACTAAGGCCGACTAAGATGCTTTGAAAACAATAGAGACAGCGACAATTGTTTGAAGCAAATATTCTACTCATGTCTGTATAACATTAGCTATATGGCTGACGTTGAAGAGCAGGCATTACGGTAGACAACTGACAAGTGAAAGATCACGATGATTTAATTCGAAAGCACAGATGTCCCAAATACGTTCAGTGTGATTAAAATTATAAAATATGAATATAGCATTTAAAGCGATTTGATTCAGTGTACAATCTAATATTTTAAATGTGTAGATGTTTTAACGTTTTCTAAAACGGAAGCCATTATTCTGATATTTATATCTGTATATCATTCACATATATAAATAACGTTTATCGAATATCCATGTTCTTTTTAATTCTACCAAACGTACGATTGTAATTCTGTTTAAACAAAACGGTTACTGAGTTCGTGAAATATTTAGATTTATTAGATTCCCTTTACAGCAATAATTAGTTCTGATATTGCATTCTTCAGATCTTTATAATATTCCCAATGAATGTTTGTGGTAATTACATGCAAATGGCATTGATACATCAGGCGATGAGCCAAAGTGCACGAACTTAACATCCACTGTCTACACCGTAAAGTCGTTTCCCCGCAACTCTCGCGGAGGTGGAATTGCTGTCATCACAAATAATTCCATGATAAAATGCCTCAAGTACAACACAACCTTCAATTTCTGCCATACATCGTTTCGTTTGAACTAGTCCATAAAACACTCACACTGGAACAAAAGTCAATCCTTTTTTTATGTTTCTACCGCCTTCCTCTTAGGAAAATAAGCTGACTTGAATCATTTCTTTTGGAGCAGTTTCCAAATCTTCTGGAGTATAGACATTCGATAGGTGCCTCGTCATCAATATTGTCTTCACTAACTGTTGTCATTAATATCTTTCTCTCATCTGGACAATACATCATTTTTCAAAAACCACCATCGTAAAGCCTCTGCTGAAGAAACCAACACTTGACCATTACACTTTTAAGATTTACATAACTACCACCCACTTACTAATCTCCCGTTCATATAAAATATCTTCAAACAGTATTTTTAGCAACGTACAATCTGCACATCGATCTTACCACAGTCATGATACTTCTGAAAGTATTTAATTACATTCTCTCTGCTTTGGATAGTGGAAAAATTACAGTCCTCACCCACCCTGATTTGTCTGTAGCATTTGACTCAATATACCACGATATAGTACTTCACCGTCTCATGCAAGTATTTAGCATTCAGAATACAGGCTTACAGTGGGTCAAGTACTACGCAGTGAATAGGTCACAAGTTGTATCTGCAAATGGAATAAACTCCATCGCAGTTGATCTATTGTGTAATTGTAATTGTATTTCCTATTTGTTTGCTAAATGCTTCGTAAATATAATAATTAGTTGGAAGTTAACCTTTGATGTCTTCTCATTGGATTTTTCTAGCATTTGAAATGTATGACAGGATCTAAACATTTTAGAAACATTACCTTCAATTTCGTTATATATAAAACGAATACATATCTTGCGATAAGTCTTACTAATTATAAGTCTTACTAATTCATATATCAACATCCTAGGTAGACTGTTAACATTTCCTGTCTAAATCACTTCATAACTCCAAATTCGTTGCTCACTGTTCACTCAGCACCAGCGGGTACCTAAAGGGATGTCGATATTTTCCTCTGATTCAATGTTCACAAAATTCCAGATTGGTACGTGTGTGGTTTCTGTTCTGCTAATTATAATCTAGAACCAACTCAGTATAATGTTCCATGTTTATATCAAGCGATTGCAGTGTCTTAACCCGAATGGAATATAGAGAATATGTAATAAGTAATGATCACTGTGACTTACACATCATGATTGACCAATTCAATGAGTGAACATGTGTTCATCTTACGACTGACTAAAACAAATGCAAACCAATGGAATATTTTCCTGATCTATATCATGTTCTGCGTCTATTTTAATCGTTGCTTGATTCGTGCAACAATGGGTCATAATTTGGGATTTAAATTTTATAGTATCGATGTTGTCATTAAAACAAAGTTTGACAGTTACAAGATGATAAAAAAGTTGGACACAACAAACATATATGACAGATCATGGAGTTTAATCCGCTGTGATCATATATTGGCATGGTTGCTTATACCTCTTCAGTGTTATCCACATATGCCTTTTCATGATGCAGGTGCAATAGAGGGCGACATTGTAAGATCATAATAAACAGCAAAAATTCAAACGTTCAGTCAGTCACAGTGAAATAGTTTGCCTACGATATAAGTGCCCCCCAAAGAAGTGCATCGAGCTTCAAACACCAGCAACATATTATCAATAACTATAAAATATCACCAATATTCTTATCGTAGGCCGAACATTCAAAGAAGAAGTATCAACAGTCTTATGAAGAAATATATTTGACGTCCCTATATAACTTTTACTGTGATGCAACGCCGCTGGCTTTTGGTAGTAGCGAGAATTTCTAAATCTTGTGAGTAATAACTATTTCAACCTATTATTCTGAATTTTTTCAATTTCTTTTAAACATAATATGCTTAACTTTATGTTCCGTTTATCCAGATACATATTTGTTGTAATGAACATTTATATTGAAAAATATCATAGTGCCGACACCATATATTGTCTTAGCTCTAAGTCTCTAGGAGTACACAATGAAGTAAGATACAGCACAAAAAGTATTGGTTTCAGATACCTAGGTCTCATAGACACATTTACAATCGTTTTAGGTTGGGGAACAATTAAAGTTTGGCAGTAAGCTGACCAGTTGGAGAGGTACACTTGCTGTTAAAAGATATATACACAGAGAATTGAGTAGAATATTGGTTGTTTTTGGATCACCTGTCAACACTTCATACTGATTTTAACTTACCGTCTTGAAGCTTGATATGATAAGAAAGCATACACATTATCAAACTTGTATAAGTTTTGTCTGAATATGGGTTTCAAATTAAAGGATTCAAGTTTGTGTTTCTTATTATGTAATTTAGAGTAAGTCACAATAGGACTATATACAGTTTGGGGCAAAATGCAAACTTGATTTACGAACAATATTTTGTATTAGTAAATCTTGTAAGAATACTGGAATTTGGTATATTACATGCCTCATGTTATTCTTAAGTATCATTTTTCAGCCATTGGAATTGGACCATGGTGGCTGATTGGAGATATAAGAACTAAAAATTAATTAAAACGTAATTGCGAGCTTAGGATAGTCAACACGAACCTTTAATTATAGTTTGAGAGTCTGAGTTCCTTCTGTATTGTAGCATCGTTTTCACTGCTTTTAATCTTTACATTTTGTTATTTTGTTTTGTCTTTTCGTTTTCTCCAAGTGTTCCTCGAAAATATCAATTGATTCTTACATGGAAAATTAACAAATACAACATTTTTTTTCTGTTCTCACCGGATCTTTATTTTAAATAGATATTATAAACTATCTAATTATGAGCTAAATTTGTATCTCTTGCATTTTTTTTTTGTCCTTAGCGTTTCGAATGTACTGTTTTTATATCTTTTAAATCGACAGTGGTACAGCTATGCTTTAATTTAATTAGCTGCATAGTGCTGAACGACGAAATACATTTGGTATGGGTATTGTTTCATATTGTTTTAATCACGTTTTCAAAGTTAGTAATGGAATTGATAATGAAAAAAAGAAGTTAACGCCACATTGATAAACATCCGTCGTGCCTCTTCCAAAGAAAGGATGAAAATTACAAACAAACCTTGTTGTCCTAAAATTATTAACTGTTGACTCCGTAAAAATGCTGTATATGCAAGGTTATGCCAATGACATCAAGCGTATTCCATATTACTTTGTATATTTTAGATATTTTTCAATATCACTATAATAATTGGGATCACAGGTAAGTGATGGAATTATATTTTCGTATCAAAGACACGTAGTAAATCCACATTTAACACACTGTCGGGAGGGTGCATTGTCTGATAATTATATGAATCTAAATCCACTCAGAATTGAGCAATACTATAATCGCTAGTTTAAATATACTATCTTGAGAATTAAATGTTTGATCTACATGCATATTTTGATATATGATCAATGTATATTGAATGATTTAATATTGTTATTCCCTATTGGATTAAGTCGTATTAACCTCATGCATTTATTCATTTAATATTATAGATTTGCAAAAGTTTAATTGATTTATAAACTTTGTATAGTGGTTTCATTATGCAACATTAGTTAATAGGGATTTGCCTATTTGTGTATACTTTGTAGGAGTAGCATCAAGTATATATTAGCGCATGGATATGTGCATATCTGTGTACATATTGTAGAAATGCAATGTACAGAAATGCGTCTGATTATATGATATTGTTCTGTATAATACGATTGAAAATCTCTATATATGCCGTGTACACTTATCAGAGAGAACGTGCATTTCGATGGGCACAAATGCGTAACCAAAATCGGTAATGGCTTATCTGATGATATGTTGGTAATTTGAGTTTACATTGCATGGGGAATATGCTATGCTAGAGAATTACCCGAGTGCAGTTGGTCCGAGTTTCTGAGAGACAAAAGAAAAAGGAGGAACGGAGACAGAAGTTATACGGACTGGATGGAGACAGATTACCAGTGCAGAAAGATCATACAGATGAGTACAAGCACACGACAGGAGGAAAATCTATCACACTAAGTCAGATAATGAAATAGACTGTCACTTGGTCTAATGAAGGACGAGTGATACGGTTTTAATATGAATTTTTTTGAAAGATGACTGTTATTGAATTATATTAAATTGTTAATATTTGAATATCATTTTTTGTGTATTCATTAATATAACTGTTAACACCGCTGACTTCGGGTTAGGAGCTTTGCTTCTCTATCTCAACTTCAATTTCTGACAAGATCTAGCTAGGGTGCATCTTCTGTAGTAATCTAAATAATATTGGATGCACCCCACCTACCTAAATAAAGGCAAATCTTCACACGGGCGCTCTAGTTTGGGATATAAAGTAGACAAATATTTTCTTTACGATCTAAATAAAATTTATTTGTTAGGAAGTAGTAGTTTACAATGTGAGATATTTTCCATCCTGTGTATTTGAATTTATTTGATATTTTGTCTTGTGTATGTTATATTTTGATATTTCCATGTTTGGTAGATTGTGATTACTTACAGTAATTGTGAAGCGAATATCGAGCAAATATCTGACCAGGGCGAAATTAGTGGTCGACATGTGCGTATTTGGTTAGAAACGTTAATATCTGTCGTTTGGTTATTAAACTTTGACAAGGTATCACTAATTGCTAGTTAATAATAGCACGGCTACTGAAAAACAGATGGTTAAGGATTACCGTGCCATGGGCACGGAATATCGCGGCTACGAGAAAGATCGCCTGGCTATAAAAGAACACATAAAAGAACGGAAGGCTGCAAAGGCCGCCGAAAGAGAAAGAGAAACCCAGAAAGAACTAGAGCTGGCCCTGTTATCCGCCTAAAGAGACCCCCAGATGGAGCAGGCCCGGATAACCGCTGCCACAAAGGAAAGAGAGATCACTCACGATCTCGAAATGGAAAGGGTAGGAGCTAGGGATAACAATAGGGACGTCTCCAGTACGATCATTGGTGGAAGGGTACGACCGCTTAACGACCACCGAATAGTACAGATACGTATGCCGCGATTCATTGACAAAGACGAGTTCATTTTTTATTTTCTCGTGCAATTTGAGAATCTCGCGCACGCGCACAAATTATTACCATAACCATGGGCGATCAACGTCTCAACCATTTTGCATTGTGCAGCTCACGAAGTTTACTACAACTAAGCTGCTGACGAGGCTGATGACTACGATACGCTCAAGGAGGCCGATCTTTGTCATTATCGACTAAGTGCCGAAACGTATAGCAAACTTTTAAGAACTCGACAAAAAAGTAAACGGAGTCCCATTCTCAATTCCACACCCGAGTTCGAGGGCTATTTGAAAAATGGATGAAGATGGCCAACTTCGACCGATCGTGCAATGGGCTACGCGAGGTCGTACTAAACGACCATATCCTGAGAACGTACCTTCGCGAGTTCACACCATTTCTAGCAGCGAGAGAACACCGGAAGCTCAAAGACATTTCTAGCATGGCGTAGATGTACGAACATACCACACTCGAAGAGTGGCGCTTCTGGGGTTGCGAACCGACTATGGCCCACTGAGTAGCTACGTGTGCGTAAGGGAGAACCGGCTGTTTGTAACCGTCAGGGAGACGTGAAGGTTCCTCATGTAAGGATGCCACCTATACACCAAGAAAGGCCTCATCCACAAAAACCGTTCTTGCAGGTCGGAAATGCAGCGAACATTTTTAGAGCAGCGGGGAGAGTCTTATGGGAGGACACATTGGAATCGCCACTAGACGCGTGACCGTCTTGTCAAAAGAATATTACTGGCCAAAGATTCAGGAAGATATCAAGCGGATCTGTCTCTCCTGTGATAAAATTCAGAGAATGCCACTGAAAACATAACATGCCAAACTGTACAAGGAGAAAAACAAAAGTATGCTTAATGCGATTGTAGCTGTTCTTACAGCAGTGCCAGATGCATATCAGATACGTGAAAGGAACAGAGAACGTAGGCGCTGATTTTATGAGGAGGAGTGTTGAATTGGCATAGATCTCTCTGTAAATAACCGTATATCGGGTTATATTCGTGTCCGTAACCAGCGTGTGGCGTCGCTATGATTTTCGTTATTGCGTGTGTAACGCACCTTTGCATTTGGAGAAAATGTGATGGAATAAAATCCCGATTTTATTCTCAAGAATTGGAGGGGGTGTAACGTTCTAAGGATTAACCATATTTTAACATGTATATGTTAGACCATGAGGCTAGTAATTTCGCGCCGTCAATATCTATTGTCATATCGGCTAACAAAACGTTTCAAGTTATTTAATTGACATGGAAATAAAATTCATATTTTGGGCAAGCCATTTACATAAAAATTGCGATCACAGGTAAGTGATAAAATTATATTTTCGGAGCAAAGAAACGTCGTAAATATACCCTTGGCAGACTGGTGAGATGGTGCAGTGTCTTTTAATTATATGACTCCACATCCATTCGGAATTGAGCAAGAAATGGCAAACTTTAGAATCGCAAGTTTAAATATATTATCTTGCGAACTACAAGTTATAAGTACCGAAAAACAGCTCGCGTGTATATTGGGAAGATAAGCTACTCCGACGTCATTAAAAATTGGCAGGAAACTTTTTATTCTGCGAATTAGAAGTTGGTTCAGTACAGATCAGCGACTGTATGCTCGATTGCTGTATTATATTACTGCAAATTAAGTGTACTTTAATTATTTCAGTATTTAAACTTTAGTACGTATAATTACCATTTGTAGGTTGATTCATTCATAGTGTTTGATATGCTTGTATATTTTGAGATATGAGCGATGATTTTGTAACGAATTAATATTGTCATTCGCTATTTGGTTAAGTCGTAGTAACCTCATGCATTTATTCATTTGATAATACTGTGCATCACCAGACATCGTGGACGCTGGACAGCTAAACACATCATGTACCGTGTATTTTTCATGACACGGGAATAAACCATAATAACAGTATAAATTGTAAATTAGAGAGATTACGTTACTGGCACAATAATTACATAACAACATGTTCAGAAGGAAATCTAACCCTGCTCAATAAATATCATACTGTGCTAAAATTTTCTTGAAAATATAGCCTTATATTACTAATTAATTCCAGTGCTAAGTCGCAAAGATGAATATAAAAATGTGCATTATGCTGCGTAAAAGCAACATAGCAATCATACAACAAAAGACGTGATAATACAATAGTGATACATGAAATTAATAAATTACAAACCTCTATAGCTGAACATGTGCAAGTCATTATAGTAGAGCGCTGATTGACAAGACTATCCATAATGTAAATAACTTTCCATACGGTGAGGTATTTATGCACACATATAGTATGTGCACTAAGGGCATTCTGGTTTTTCCATCGAAAGCAAGTCGCAAATGCTCCATAGGGTGGACCGAACTCAATGTTTTGAAATACGATACAATATACATTAATCACCCTAGGGTATCGTTGTACACCGAAAACGAAACTCGAGTACGATTTTGAATTTTTTTTGAAAGACTTTATACAATTCAGGGACAACGTTTTATCATATCCTTCTATCTTTTTATAATAAAATGAAAAACGATTTATTAAAGGATGGAAATTCAGAAAGCTTAAAAATTGTAGCTTCAATGGATTGTTCCTTCATAGAGTGATATTTGTTCTTCATCAACAGAAACTCTAAACCATTGATTTGTGGTTACACAGATTACGTTCATCATCAAGCCAATAATATAAGACTAGGTTCAAAAAACCATCAAAGCTGAATAATACTGGAACGTTTTTATACAGAATTACATTCAAATGCATGCACGTTCATTACACAGTTTCTTCACCCAAGAACAGGTCACCATCTTGTTCTTCTTAGTGAAAATATGTACAATTTCTTCTAATGACCTTCAACTAATATATGCTTAAACGACCTTTACTCCATCCTATTTTATGCAAAGAACAAGGTGAAAATCCACAAGTTAAGGGTTATGAACCATTGCCTGCATTGGGATATACCAGTATATTATTCTTGGACGGAGATCTCAACAGCTTCCAACCAGTAATAGACTCCAAGAATATACAAATTTACTTCCTAGCAGTCTTAAAACGAGCGTAACGTTTATGTAACTTTCACCTTTTATAGACCTTGGGAATGTTTAAAGTAATTTTACAGGCAATACGTAATTTTCCTAATTGCAGTGTAATTTACTTTATATTGTTTATATTACCTTTGTGATTCTCGTGATCGAGTGATAGAGTGAAACCTTTGTTTAGGATTATAGAGAACTCAATAAAAAATATTATGATTTATATCATTCTGTTACACCGCGTCATACATGAGTAACGTTCCATCAGCACCTTAAAACTATGCACATTATACTGAATATCATATAGTTTTAGAACTACAGATCATATTAAATGGAATTTATGTCACGAGTCTTTGAAATTTAGAAAGATACATTAGAAATCTAGTATTATAGACGTGTCAGTTTGATTTCTTTCTGTTCCATGGCATTCCTACAAATGTCGTACCAAAACATCCGGTTTTAACCGCCTTAAATTACAAAGCAAAACGTTTACTCAGGTTTAGTACATGTTGTTGTATGTGGTTTACACCATTCAAAGTTGCGAAACACAATATAATTTTGTTTTTCTACTTCGTTACAGTTCAATTGCTGAAAAAAAACATTGGGTAAACATTTATTTAGTACTAAAACATAACAATCTCAATATGGTAAAGCGAATTGCAAATTACAACATGCAATATTCACATACCACATTGCAGTTTTAAAGTAACCACAACAGCAGTCTCCTGATATGTTATTCTCATTTCATACCTATTTTGGAGTTTTAATGATCAATTCGTTAGAAACATAAGTTAATATTTAGAAAATTGATGTAAAAAGCAAAAGTACCAAACATTAATCCCATGTATGTCGCCTAGACAAGAAAGAAAGGGTCAAAATGTGTTTCAGAAATATTAGAAAGGTTCCTCCTGTTCATTATATCATTTTATTGGACCTTTAATGATTTTCTGCAATGAATCGATATCGATATTCCCACCCACTAATCGAAACCCACAGTGCAAATGGCGATCTTCGTGGTTAGTAATCCAAACACTTAAATACATTTTTTTTAAAAATCGAAAGCAATTAAGTGAAACCATTAGGTTTGTACGGTCCATGCCAATTATTCAATTACACACAAAGTATGTTGACGCCATTCAAAGATCATATTATATGGAATCTGAATGTAGATGGTGTGATAATTTGCCAAGAAAAGGTCACGAACGCACAGTATAAACTGCGACAGAACTCAAAATTACTTTCATCGATATACTCTCTTATTTTAGCTCAACCTGAATGGCGTCTTCTTTGTGTATAGATAAGTGTTGGCAGTAAAAAAAGGAGAAACACAGACTGATTCAGAGGCAGAAATGTCCTTAGTTAGGAGTAATATCAGAAGCGTCTGCATTAGTATACAGTGAATGATATTTTGAAGTTGTCTGTCTAGCAAATTTAGATTTATTGAATGTCCTCTACCTGGTATACATAATAGTCTTATATGATCCGGTTACCTATGAGACCAACTCAATGAAGACGTTTTCAAAACACAATTATACAAGAAGTTAAATTTGTCGTTATTTGGTGAGTTATATCAATTACAACCACAAGTAAGTCTTCTTATTGATCGTGGAAGTAGAAATTCTCAGTCACGCTTGTGGTATACAGCATCGCGTAGAGTAGGGTTTGGTTCCACTATTACGATTTTCAGAACGGATATAATAGTGTTTAAAACAACAGACTATGGGCTTAATAATTACGTTTTTTCAGTTGTAAAAGTCAATGCGCTCAGCCATGCAACCAATCCATCTGAGTTTTTTTTCGGGCAGAGGAGGAGGATATTAAAAACAAGTTCCAATTGAATATCGCTGAAAATACCAAAACTACAATCACCTTTCCCACATTAATAGAGTATGTAAGGTCTGAATGGGGTTTTGAATTCATATTTGCACATACCATACGTTTAATTACTGCATTATCCAGCATTTTCTAGAATTATTATAAATCGTATTCATAAGAACGATAACACCATTGTGCGTGATGATTACGATGTGCAATGTTGTTCGATAAAAAAGATACACAGTTAAGAATACTTCACACTCAAGCACTGTACGGTGACAGATAAAAATTATATTAATGCGAGTACGTTGCAACAAGGACGTTATTGCAGTTCTTCATTGTTTAGTTAATTTTACAATGGACAAATGAAGTCTAACAAAACAGATAATATTCATAATAATATCAGTTTCATTTAGACATGTTGTTTAAGTCATTATCCGTATCCAATACACATAATTACCGTTCGAAAGACCGGTTTTAGCATATTTACCAAGAACTGCAATAGCTTTGAGACCAATCAACTATTGTAATAGTGTGCAGATGTGTTTGAAGGCTGTTTGTGAATTCAATCAATCTGCTTATCACACTTGATATATCAAAATGCACATATATTGATCCTCTGTTGGTTTCTTTCTAACATTCAATCTATAATAAATATATTTGAAACCAGATAAACCTCTCTCTCTCTCATGCATGTGAACAAAACAATCCAACAGATATACGCACACGCTAGGAATTATGCCTGTTATAAATAACGATTGTTAATGATATATTATACAAAGGACTCAATCGATTAACTATGGGTTGAATAATATATTTACTTTATTTTTCGTGGTACCGTCGTAGGTGTGTATTTTGTAACACTACTTGCAAATTTCTATTATATTTCTATTGTATGACAGTATTCAAACGTATTTAAAAAGACGTTTGCTGTCAAAATAACGCAATTTGTATAGTATTGTATCATTTATATCTTATTCATTAACTCGGTGTTCGTTATACCATGGATCTATTCAGGTACTGATTAGACCTAAATATTCCAGACACCGACCATAAACTGAAAGACCTGGAAAAAGTAGTTACTTAATTCAGGATAATTTGAATGCTAGTAAAAACAGCGCTTAAACAAGATGATCAAAATCAACATGAAGTATATGATAGCTCAATAGCTATAATACTGAATCTACCTCCACAAGTAATATACACCATCTGAAAGCATTTTTCATCGTGTTAGAAAATACGCATCAACCTTCAGAGATGATCGTGACGCAGACTGCTAGAACATTTACGATTCACACAGTTAAACAATTAAAATAAAATTAAAGGATAAGCACTCCAATATTCGACACCAATCCGGCCCAATATACATTCACACACCATCGAAATAGTATCAAGAGATTCATCATCCATTATTAGATTATAATAGTAAAGTTTAACAACAACACCGTAAATGACTTGAAATCAAATGGTAATACAGCTTTATCCTGATTTAAATCCCTCTATCATGCGTCAGATAATATATTTGCTGATTCAGAAAACAACAAATCACTTCATTGTAATTAATGTAAGTCATCAAACAGCTGTACCATAAACAATCAAAATAACTCGAGATAATCTGTGTAACCATTTCTAACCATCAATCGATGTCACGTTCACTAATGAAACAAAATGTTGGAGTATCCATGAACGTGACCTTGGAACTCGTTACCAAATATGAATATATATATATATATATATATATATATATATATATATATATATATATATATATATATATATATATATATATATTGTCACGTGATGAAAAACGTTTATTAATGGAGTCACATACGAAGGTCAATTTGTTGTGATTGCAGTGCTTTCGTTATGTCTGTGTAGCGCGACATCCGACTTTGATCTTTTAAACCCAAAATCGAATGTCTTTTGTTGTGTGATACATACAATCTACTTGCATCATTTGGTAAAGATAGATATTGTAGCAATAGACTTAAATAAAGTACAGTAATTCAATCTTGAACAGACCGATCTAAAGTCAGACATCATAACATCACGTGCTCTGTGATATATATGTATTAAAAATGTAATGTGTAAAGAATGGCTTTTTATACGACTCAGTGGTAATCTTTGAAGCCAAATGAAGCCATGTGTGAGTGCAAATTGACACACTGACTACCATACAAATATATTGTAAATATATTTTTATATTCGGTTTTGCATCATTTTATTTATCTCTTTGAGTATACTAAAAATGTTCAACAAAACTTTTTTAGAATTTTGTTGTTTTGTTTCAATCAAAAACTTGGATTTTGCATTCTATATATTCAAGTAAAATGATTGAAACAAGAGCTTAATTTGGAATGGTAATCTAATAATCTTCAGGCTTTCAACATGAGTAGGTAATATAGCAGCAATTGTTGCAGGAAAGGTTCTTGTTTCAGATAAGCTGGATACAAAATAGAATTTCCAGACAATTTACGTTGAAAAACAAACGGTAAATTAGATAATCAATTGGAGTGGTACAATTGATGAATACAACCAGATTACACTTTGAATTTACAAGTAAAATAGTTTTTAAAACACCTGTTAACACTTTCAGATGATTTCCATTCAAATACTTAGGACGAACTAGACAGGATTAAGTGATGTAAACATTACTTAACTACCTTTTTCTGCTGTAGTACGGTTTAAACGTTAAACTCTAAATTCTGTTTCTCATTGTATAACTGAACCATTAAGTTAAATCATACTAGGATTAAAAGTATGTGTGGACAAAACACGTGCTTAATATACAAACAATAATTTTCATTTATAGATTATGTAACAAGGAATTACAACGGCTTTTCTATACATCGCGACCTATTTAAATACGATTCATGGTCCTGGAAAATCAATCGCAATCCAATTACCATAATTAGACGTAGATGTTAACGGAACCTTGCTGAATCAGGTAAGAGAACTTTGTTTAAATAACTTCAATAATTAGTTTATTCTAATTAATTTATTTTGCATGCGCATTTTGAATATCCGATTTGAATTTTATTCTTCTTAAAGTTTACTTCAAATATACTAAAAGAAAATAACATCTTCAAGAAAAAAGCTTCCTTCAATTAAGGATTATTAATTTTTGAAAATGGCGCAATTATATTCTGTCTCGTGTGTATATTACCAAGTTTGAGTGTTCTCTTTTTTGCATCATTTCAGTCGATTATGGTATGAGTATATTGAAAGTAAACCTACATTTCTATCTCCAAAGTGTTAAAAAATAAAACAATTATTTGTTATTTTTAAAGTAAGAATGTATATGTAGTATTAAGATCTGAGTGTTACAAAGAGGGAATGGAAAATTGCAAATAATATATTCTTGCAAATGTTTTCCATTGACTCAGTTAACAATATATATTAGTGTAACGTTATCTCAGATGATGTCAAGCACAGCTCACTGCAAGGTTGAAATTTAGATCTTTCTTTGTAAGTCTTTGTAAGTCATCAATAAATACAACTGCTACAGAACATTTCAATAGTTGTTATTAGCATCATACTGAAATACATTATGTAAAAATAAATATTGTTTGAAACTTTAAAGGGCACTACTCCATATATTGTCAACATTATCCTGCAGTTTTATTGTTGATTAGAAATATCAAAATGTTGAAATTGAGTTTGTGTTTGATCTACAAATGTACAGAAAATGCATTCTTTGTCTAAGTATAATGCTTGTCGACGCGTAATATATTCAAGTGACAAAAGTAAATGATACACTCAATGCAAAGTGCGTGAGAATAGGTGTTGATGCTTTCAGATTAATTCACGTTTAATTAATTGACTATTTGCAGTCAGAGCCAAAATTTCACATCAGTTACACATGTGATGAAGAATGACACATGTTTTGAAATCTACAATCATGATTTTGAAGTTGTTACCAATGGATGTTGTGTGTGTGTGTGTGTGTGTGATGAGGATTTTAGCGTAGGTTTCACACGTTTTCAGTCATATCGCTACAATCTCTGCAGTGTTTAAGTTTATAGTGATGTTAAGAACTATCTATAAAACTGCTAGTGGCATAATAAGGTGTGTAATCTGATCAATGTTCAACAAAATATATTTAATGACTAAAATGATTCAGCCTAGATCAGGAAACAGGTCAATGATATCGGATTGCCACAGAAGGTATGATTATCAATTTGCCAGGGAATTCCAGACATAGAACACACTCAAGTTCCATGTAAATACTTTCATTGTTCCCATGGGATGAGATCTCTTGATTATATGTTCCTGTCTGTAACTACGAAACTGAGAAGTCATCAATATGGTATATCTAATTATGATTTGGCTCAAGCATTATTAAAGTGTATTCAGTAGTTTAGATTGTATGTTTCCGAAAATTACAAAATGACTAACTTACAAGTTTACATTTGTACTGATCTTGCAGTAAAATTATCTTATCTTAGAGAAGAAGAAAGTTTTGCATCTTGCATGTGACTCAGCGTTTGGATATGTCAAACTTATCTGAAGACTACATTGAAATCTCTCCAGCCGTTACAAAATTCTCCACTCACTGAATGGACACGTTTTAGCGAACGTGACAAACATATGTTTCCCAATTTAAGATGATAGTCATAACTTACATACGTGATCATGCACTTACCTTGAGCAATAACCGCAATTGTATGCATATTCGTTTCTGTATCCGTCTCAAATTAGTATAAAATGTAGAAAACACTAAACAAAAAGAATTAGTTCAGTACACCTTACAAGCAGAATAATACTGGAAAATTTGGTACGAAAATACACAATAATCCGTGCACACTGATTCAACCTTTCCGTAAATAAATTTTAGTCTGTGTCACTTGTACAGGTTGCAATGGACTAAGTGTAATCAAACGTGAGACACAAAATACCTATAATAAAGTTAATTAGACATCAGTATATCAACATAATTTAGATCTATATTGCTAGAGGTAGGGGTTGATCTAACGCAAAATAAAATATAAACATATTCATACTTATTTTCCAAGTTTTAAGGCATAATCAACTCCACAATAACAGCGTCACGACCCTTGGACTTTCAAGAATATACATAAAGTTTTATGATAGTGACCTATATCAAGCAATAGAATGGTGAGTTTAAGAGTTTAGAAGTGATGGCCCAAGAACAAGTCAACAGCAGTATATGTATTGGAAAATCTTTCGTTCACAAAGTACACGTAACATGAAACAGCTTCTGATGATACGAGAAATACGAAGAAAATTGACACATCTGACATTATTGATAAAACCAATAACTACGCAATTTAAGTATACCGACAAGACCTATGGTCATTTTCTATACAAATTATAATTTTGTTACAGCTATAGTCACCTCTATCTGTCCAGTCGGTTTTTCGCAAGAAAATACTTTTTAATCTTGAGCATAAATATATCGTCACTTTATCTGACATGGATACATCCGCTTCTATAGTAACCTCAGTTTCTCAGCTACATCTTCATTATTATGATATGCTCTCCCAGTTTTGTTGTTCACATTACGAATATCACGTTCATTCATTTACTTTTTTAAAGGTTTAGTTTTGTCCTCAGCGAACTCGTCCATATCGTTACTATTAACATCTAGATTGTCAAGCGGACGAAATAGCTGCTTTAATTCTTTCAGAAAAATATGTAACCAACCCAAACTTAGCATCTACTGCACTATTGTACATGACTTGTTTCCCAATTAGATTCTACTGCACTATTATATCTTTAAGCACAAGTGTTGTAATCGTGCTAGCAATATGAAGGTATGCAGTATTGTAAAATATGCACGATTCTGACAACGGAAAGTTAACGAAGATAAATGTGTGCTTATAATATAATGTGCATATAATAAAATAGCTGTTGGATGTTAACTCATCTTGATTGTTTTAAAATTAAATGCATGAAGGCGATAACAAAGCAACGCTTGTACACTAACACGAATATACTTCTACTTTAAAATAACGTGAACGTACCCAAAGCTACTGGTAGTTACATTGGTGACCACATAAACTATAATATACATACCCACCACATATGGCAATAGGCGTCAAAGCAAAACCTCGTCTTCATTTTTGAGATATATACTACCGCTGTCCTTTCAAACAAAACACATTCTCCTGCAAAATTGAAACGTGTAACATTGTCGTAACCTGACGAGTAAAGCTGATACCGTTTAAAAACTGATAATCATTGGAATTGGTTACCCACCTTAGTCGAAATAATAAACTTTCAAATACAGAAAATGATGGTTCAATAAGTTTGATAGTTTAAATTTCAAAATTGGACATGCTATGAAATCAATGGAAATATGTTTACTTCTACAGGTGATCAATATGAAGAATTATATTGCTATTGTCGTCCTGACGGGCCTTGTCATCGTGCAGGGGTCCCCATCATTTGAAGAAGTCCTCGAATATAATAATGAATTTAACAACGGTAAAATACACACCTTATCTATTTTCTTATGTTATTGGAAGCATGCTGATACGTTCTGATATTTTGATGCTTTTTTAAAACATCCTTATATAGTTAAGGTTGTTATAAGTCATATTCCGTACATATTTAAATCTTGAACGATGTTTACTCCGACAAGTGTTTATACAACTATGTCAATAGCAAACAATTTACATATATTACTTATAAACTTTTAGATATTTAGTTTTGTACGAAGGATATGTGCTTCGGTGTTATCGTGTGTTATATTTTAATATATATAACGTTCACTTATATTCAGAATTCTCGCTATTAATGCGTATTGATTTTTTTCCAGAAGACAGTGTACAACTGACCGAAAATAACATCAATCTTAAAAGAAAAGATAACGTAGATGCAATTGGAACTATGCTAGTCAGTGATAAGTTCAAGCGTTTCAATCTTTGGGAGAATCTGATAACTCCGGCAGTTGGAAATACAGTCATCATGAACGCTCTGAAAGATCTTGGTAAAATTATAGTCAATTCGGAACACAAGGTTCAGCACCCTGTAGATAATGCGGGGACAATTTCTGATATTATTGTTGCCATCGCCAAACATCCGTTGGATAATGTTAAAGGATTAATAAAGATAATTCCGAAATTCCTGTTTATCAAGAAGGACCTTAACGGAAATGTACAGTGTCACGACTTCATCTGTAACATCAACTTGCTCGGATGTAAGTAAATTGACCTTAGTTTCGTTGTTTCTCTTTTTTCCACGGGAAGAATGGTATCGAATGTCTGTATAAGTTTTTATTGGACTATTTATGTAGCATTTTCTCAAAATCGTACGAATGCAGATCAATTCATTTATCAGAAAAAGTTATGAATATTCATCGACCGAATGCGACATTTGATAGTAATATTTATGAACATGGAAGTTTAAGACCAGGTATGTAAGCAAGTCTATTATGTCGCAAAAACTTTTAGCAGGTACACAAACAATCCATTTGAATTTATTTTGGTTTTCAAAGCATGTTTACAATCGCCAAGACTTGTATTTGGCTTTCTCTCTGTATGTGTGCGACACAGTTAAGTAATTACTTTTGTAAAACTATATTTTGTAATACATGCTGAGTAGATCATTTCGAATTTTACCACTTACTAGCGCACTCATCATGGCTACAATTATTGTTTACCGGTAAATGGCTGATAAGAAAACTTAAATTATATATATTCCTATTAATACTGTCTTCTATTCACACTTGTTCATTTAATGAAACACCTCGACAAACAATGTTTGTTCACATGACCACATTTCTGGCAATTACCTTTATTCGACGTTAGGAACGTTCAAACAGATTTTCCATCAATTCAGGTTGTCGTCCATACACTTGTACACAATTTTGTTTTACTACTTCCTTTATTTAGCAACATTATATAAAAACAATGATCATACAATGTTTGCTATCTTCAAATGTTTTGCAAGTATTGTAAACACAATTTTAATTTAAACTTGGTTAAAAAACTCAACAGTCGATATTAAAACAAACTGATGATTACATAAAGCTATAACTAAACGTATACTCCTTCAGCATTGGAATTTACACTTTAATAATGAATTACAAAAACACAGTATTATAGAACAGAGCCAAAGCTGTATAGATTTTGTTTGTTTTATCTGCAGTTAACATGACAGTGGGATATGATGCCGCTAACAGTGGACTCTACCTTTATATCGAATTTCTCGAAATAACGATTCTGCATGTAAAAGTACCGAGTAAGTCAACCACGCAACATACGCTTCTTGAAAGCGAATATATATATATATATATATATATATATATATATATATATATATATATATATATATATATATATATATATATATATATATATATATATATATATATATATTTGTCTGAGTGTGTGTGTGTGTGTGTGTGTGTGTGTGTGTGTGTGTGTGCATGTGTATTTTATTTGTGGGTGGTGGGTGAAAATTAAATACAATTTATCTGGTGGATCTTGTAGTCATTCACCTACGTGTTTTGGTTATATCCCCTTATTTATTTTTTTCATGTTGTGGCTTGGTGTTGCCATATTTTGATCACAACATATTAAGTTGTGCCGCTATGATTAATTTAACAGCTCGTGCAAAGGCGCATAGAAATATGCCTTACATGTATTAGTCTACAAATGCATAATTTTTATGATGATCGGTATGATTTGAGATGCTCAAGTATCTCAAGGAATATTTTCTTCTCTTAACAACAAGAGATGCCTTTAAGTTGTACAGCATGGAAAATTAAGTTCAGATCTCATTGGATCCTCCAGACAGGAACTACCTACAGTTTTATCATTTTGTATGGTTACCTATATAAATAGATCGTAATCATAGAGATGAACAATAAATAAATTCAGCATGACCACTTTAGATGAGCAACGACTTTCTGTGGACTACCAGCATGATTAAGAACGTAATTCTGATTGGAACCCCGAAGGGTAGAAGTACAAGAATGCGTCATATCGCATACGATAATAATTGGCGAAGATCAGGTCCCGTGCATTCAGTGCAAATTCTGACGACAATCAGAATTCTGTAGTATAATATACCACCCTTGGTTAAACGCTTACTGTCTTCATTGTTGTGTAAGCGTGTGTTAAATAGAGTGATATCATGCGCGGCAGACAATGACAAAGAGAAAGATGCTTAGTAAAGAGAAGATATCAAAACTACTGCATTGGGGCTAAGATTGAAGGAGCTCTTATGTACCCAGGCTGACAGATTCAATTTCAATGTAGTTAAATAGTAATTGATTTTGAAAACAACATAAGAGACCAATATTGATATCTTCAACTTTCAAGCAATTCTCCACTAGCAATCAATGACTCAATTTTGTTCTAAAATTTATTCGACCAGATGCAAGCTAAGAATGCACTCTCTTTGTTTTCCAATAGGTATAACTGCATCATCTACTATGCCCACTTTCAATACACTCATAAAAGTAAAATCTAATGCTTGACAAACCTGCTGTAAATCTTGCTAGCTTTTTATCATTCTGAAACCTATATGTAATGATTGCATATACCTGATCTTAGAATTATTTTGTAAATGTTGCCAAGATTTGAGAAATGGGCGTTATGTGACCCGATTTTTTTTCAAGCAAGTAAATAAAAAGAATATTTAATCCCTATTTGTGTTCGCATTCATCGACTGCAAAATATAGTTATATAACTTTGTATTTGCTTTCTTCTCAGTTTGGCATTTTAAAATTATGGTAGAACTGGACAATAGCCTGAAGAAGAAAATATATGTTCCCTAGCAGCATTCATGTTGTCCCGTTATAATCTCATCAAAGCGCTTCAGTATACATATTTTGACTTGTTGATCTTATTCGTTTGAGGGCTGTAAACCTGGCTAGCTTTCTATCATTCCGAATTGTAGAGGTAATGATTGCATGTACCTGTTCAGTAGACATCTGATTTTTATACTGTTTTCTGTTTTTATATCTCTAGTATCTGGTATAGTCTACTGCGATAAAGTTGAGCTGCCAAAGCATCATGTAAACTTTTGTATTCATGGTGAGAATGTGCAACTCAGCGATAAAAGGGCCTGTCTGGATCTGGGGTTTTCCTTCCTCGGCTATACTCATACATTTCCAGACATCTGTCTACATGGATGAAGAAAGAGAAACTGATTCTATATACTTTATATTATGATCATTGCTTTGTAATATTATAGTAAAGATATTACATCATATAAGTTGTCTCTGCTCAAGGAGTGTATCCATCGTGAATAAAAACTTTTTGTGAATTTATATTTACTGGTTTTTTGCACAAAACAAATATTATTTACTCTGTTTTCCATTTGCATGTTCAGTCTAGTATGATGTGAAATGGTTCTTTTCTATTTACAGAGACAATGCATAAAAATTCATACAATAATTACCTCGTATTGCTACTGATATATGTAATAGTGTAATATATATTCCTCCCCTTTTAAAGTTCATGAATGTGTCTAAGTTTGGCAAACAACCCTTTATTGTTTTCAGAGGAGAGTAAATTATGTTCAAATCCTTCTTTAAAATAGGACAATGGTGGTTAGCATTTTGTGCAAAAATGTGGCACTGTTAGTCAAAATATGAAAAGGTATGAGTGGCCAGCCCTTACAGTTTGCTTATACACTGATGGTCACTGCACGACAATATTGATCAGTACAATACCTGCACGACCAGCCGTCAAATATTACGAACACACCGTGAGTCACGTTTGGTCAAAGTATTTTTCAAAACAACTGCTGTATCTTTGGTATTCACGATTATATGAGAAAACACTATACTTGTAATCATTGATGCAAAAATACCAATGACATTCAAATATCTAGAAACAAAATATTTCAACACAAACCAAGCGTATCATATTTATTTATATAGCAATTCCCTATCAGTCTACTATCATGGTGTTATTAGGTTATAATGACCTAAACTATATGTACACTCTGAAACGTTATAATCAATATTAACTATCATTTGAGACAAGATAGATAGTTATTGCCTTCAGTATTAAATATCAAATTACAATCGCAGACGTTAACAATGTAATATAGCACTTAACGATAATTAACAAAGGCAAATATTCCAAAGAAACATGACTAAACTTAATAGATGGGCTGCATGAAATAAGCTGTCTATCAAATCTGCGGGCAATATGTCACGGAGATTATCTAAAGTTTTTGTGACTTTTAAGGCAAAGTAAATATAAATTAATTTCGCAATCCATATTTCAAGTATCCGACAAATGAAACAGTTATAGTTACCACGTCTCTAATATAATACAGTGTACGGCGTTTTTCCGCTTCGTGAATATTTGCTTACCCGTAAAGCAATAAACACCAAATATTTTTGCCTATTAAAAAGTCAGTGATACTATTTCGAATCTTTGCGTGTGAGTGGAGGGATAGATGAAATACAATATATCTTTCTTGTCATTTATGTCAGACATCAGAAATGTACTCCACTTCTCCTTAGGACTATTCTTTGTGAATTCAGAAGCATTTAACATTTTGAGAGAAAAATAAGATAAAATGGTTCCAATAATCTAGTATTACTTTTTGTGTTACTTTAATTCTTTACTATGACACAGTTATTGATCTTGAATTGGTTTTCGCACATATAAATCCTAAATGGACCAACTTTCCTTACCTTTTTGGGATAAACCAGGTTAAGATCTTAACGTTTAAACTTTAACGTTGTTAGGTTAATTTTATAGTATAAACAGCTTCTAGTATAGACAAAATATTCCATATCATATTGAGTAGTTTAATAAGCAGCTAGACAGAATTGGCCCTAAGACAACAGCAAAATATAGAAGTAACGGGTTTGCAATTAGGTTAGGTAACTCAAAAGGAATTTATTTAGATTGCAAAGCAGATGAAATTTAATGTTGCTAAATAAGGCAATCAGAATCAATATAATTATTGTAAAACATGTATAGATAAATCGCTGCGATTCAAAAAAGTTCAAAAACATTTTACAGAATTTATAACTTTCTTTAAAAGCTGGGGATTATATCTTCCTGTTTCTTCTTTCATCTTTACCGCAATACACCACATATCCTACTCTATTTAAAAGACAGATCTGAAGCTATGAGATTTGACAAAGGGTTGGCTTTTCATATAAAATGTAGCTTTTAAACTGTAGTATGATTCTTGGTACGATATAATTAATTTGCTGCACAAACTGAATATCTGAATGTCTTCTGGGAGGACATGTATAAGTTGCTTATGTCATCTTAGTGCTTATTATATAAAATCCATTGGGCAGTCGAAATAAACGCTTCGACTTTGTCCCAGAGATGGTCACTATTAGGAAACAGTTGAGATTTCTATCCAATAGTCATGTCTTGAAAAGATTGATATGAAACTAAACTAAACTGGTATATCCAATACACGCAATCGATAATACTTGTGAATTTGCCGGTTAATCATCGCTTGGAAACAGATAATATCAACACTTTTGAAGCATACAGAGGTTGAATGATATAAGATTAGATTATACAAATTCAGAGTACTGACCCTGAAGAAGGAGACTTATTGTTTGTCATCAATTTGAAACTGTTGAGATCCCCAGACTCAAACAATTTAAATATTTGAAGAGCATGACTAGAACAAATTAGAAATATAACCCGCAAAGATCTCGGGTTATGCCATTGATGCTAGGAACTTGACCATAACTAATCCATTGGAAACTGTCATGATTTATATCGTATTAGCATGAAATGAGATAAATACATTTCACGCACTGAAAACTTTACACTGGATGAAATCACAACCCTAGCCATTTAGAATGGAATAGTGCTGATATTCCAAATATAGTCTGCATAACTAGAAGCAGTTTCCTTTCATTTCACTTTGGACTGCATAGATTGTGATGATTACCCAAGAATTCGAGCAGTACGAAAAAATTCACAAGTACAACAGCCCATATGCGTCTTGTAGAAAAATGTGAAATCAGTGTGCATAGACCCTTGTGTAATTTTGAAAAACAACTTCCATATTATTATCCTTAGAAGGTGAGTTGAAACTATCATATTTGCTGGATGATGTTTCATAACTTTTAACAGGATTTGCTTACGTGATGTATTCTGATACGTACATGCAATATTTGATAATCTTGTTACTTGACATCTGCTGGTCGCTTCACATATTGCAAAGTTTGATGCCAATTTTAAAATTATGACTATACGCTTTGAATTCGTCACTCAATATGCAGATATCATCAACCATTGTGACAATGATGTTCGACTTGTGTGTTTTGAATATGTTCATCTTAGCCGCAGTTGAGGTAATCTACATTCATTTTATCCCATCCCCTATAGCGCTATTGAGATTGTAATGCATACATAGGAAAAGGACGTAGTAATGCTACTGCTGTTTACTGTCCAAGAAAGCTATTCGCAAGTTCAACTTGACAACAATTTCGATTCCTAAGAACTATTCCCATTAATGTATTTCTAAAGTGACCGATAGTTGTATCTGTGTAGGTCTAGAATCTGTTTCCTAAGAAAATAACCATTTAAGGACTTTTCCTACACAAATAAGAGCGAGGGATGGAACTTGTATTCTTCCTTTCAAAATTAAATAGACGATCTATAAGATTACTTACGCCGAGAGACAAATCTCTTGAGCCCAGTTTAACCTGCACATTACAATTATATTATCTTAATATTATTTCTTGAGTCTTTTTAATAATGTTGTATTACGTTCCCTAAATTTGACACCAGTTCTTGCGACCTTTTCAGTTATTATTTTTCCATACTTTTCTGTCAATATGTCGGAGGTAAATTAGATTCATGTTATCCTTCTACACTTTGACAGATCGAGTAGTTATACTTGTGCTTTGTTCACGCCTTATCTATTGGATTGAAAGAGATGTCTCATTTATTGTTTATTAACGCTGCCATAATTTGTGGATGAATTGACCACAAAAGGATATTTTGTACATTTAACATCGAAGTCATTGCTACGTTCCAGAGGGAAGCCATTATGGTTCTCTTTGAGTGAAAGGTATTTGTACAAACACTGACCGGTAGAGAAAAATCGCTTATTGACCATTATATTCAGTTGCATGCTCCACTTGTCTCGATCATGTAGGAAAACTTAATTTTGATTCCATGCTGTGGCTTACATTCTTATCCATGAATGTCACAGACCGAAGCACATTCATATTTGCTTGATACTCCAAGGCGTATAAAGGACAACCACATTGGAAGCTGGGCTAGTGAAGATGCCTTCCATGCGAATTCTGACATTCCTATGCAGCCTCACATGTTAGGAATAAATTTTACTATTGGTAATCATGATATTAGTCATTAGTAGTTACCACATATATCAGCAGATATAGGGCTCATCCAGTAAGATTTTCATTTACCAGACATAAAAGAGGAATAAGATAAATTGAGTTTTCAATTAAAACACTTTCCGACAAATCCCAAAATCTTATCACTCAAGAAATCGCTTGCTTTGTCAATCGTTGTATAACTGCGTATAAAAACTGCTATACTTTTCGGAGAACGCACTACCGTGTATATTTCACCAAATTGGCAATATCAGTAGATACTCTCTAATTATTAGATAAATTAATGTAAATCCATAAACATCCACACCATTTGAGACTTCGATGATCATTTAAATTAGTCACGTGACCATATTTGTTTGTTAACAACGTATTTTTTTCATGGCAATGAATGGACTATGTACTACATCGAAGATTACTCTTTTTGAATTGAACCCTTTCCTGTCATACAAAGTGTTTACTTTAACCTTTAATGACAGTTCTAATCTATAAAAATGCACAATAAAATGTTGAAAATAAACGCATTCTGATAAATGTCAACAATAGTTTTTTTTTCGAAATTAATTTCAGTATGATTCAAACAAACAGTAGTGATATTTCATATGGAAGATTGAATTGCTAAAAACTGAACAAAGAAGTATCTTAATTTCCAGGATTGCTGACAGTAAAACTGGACATCATCTGCATTGAAGGTAGATAGGATACAGCAGCAGAGGGGGTGAACAGACCAACTTTTTAGGCGTTAGATAGACTTCCTTCTCGTTAATATTTCATAGAAAGGTCTATTTGACAAATTGAGGCTTCCTAGTAAATATATAATAACGGGGTCGATTCGTCAAACTGAGGCTTCCTTGTAAGGTCCATTTGGCAAACAAAACGACGCCCTGGTAGTCACCCCCTCTGCTGCTATGGCTAACAATTGTTTTTTACGAGATTCAGTAAATGATTTTAACCGAATATTTTATCAAGTCCGACACGATATCGCGTTCGATGATCTGCTAAATTTATCGTCACGAATCCATGTTGGATTGACTGAGCGCGACTAAAGAAATTTCTAAATTAATTATAATCCATATCACCGCAGCACCATGTTTGCCAAATATTTCTAAGAGTATGAGTATCAACCCCGTTAAACACACATAACAAATTGCAGTTATCTCTGATCACCTTCGGAATATGTGTGCATCGTTGAGTAACATATATCACATCAGTGTTTTTATGACTACCTCTGGAAACTATCCTAGCGGGACTCTTTTGATTGTTTAAAATAATATCGTCGTATACAACTAAATTGTTAATATCTCCATCAATATCATCAATGCTCGGTGCTTCATCGATATCGGTTATAAACTCAATAATACCCTCGCCGGATTTTTCTACTGCGCTGTCGTTAAAATCTTTTAATACATTGCAACATCGCTGATCGTCTACACTAGGAGCTATCAAATACAACTTGTCCCATTTCATCCATCTCGTTATTAAATTAAGTAATAGTTGTATCTTGCCACTTCCAGATGGTCCGATTATAATCATTCTAATTTACTTCGGCAACATCGCATGGTGTTTAATAGGTTCCCGTCGTTGGGTAGCTGAATAATCAATTACATTCATGTTATTATATATAAATTATGGATCTATATTTTGTAAAGTGTAAGACGCGTACTGACACAAACGACTTGACGACGATTACAACTAGCAATAACAGATCAACACTTTCTGGTAAATGCGTACGATGCAGTACAAAGAAATTTAGATTTGTTTCTCTCGATAAATCAAAGAAATTAAAAAAAACGAGGTGGTGATATTGCAGCCAAGTTAACTTCCAGGGACACCGTGGAAAAAGTATCCAGGAGAAAAACACCTTCCAAGATATAGTTACTGTGGACCCAGAGCCAGACTCGATATCAGACTCGATGATCAAAACCAACCTCGACCGGGTGAATATCCAATAAACGCCATTGATAAAGCATGTCATTCTCATGATGTCGCTTATAAAAGCAGTAATCTGCAGCACAGACATCTCGCAGATGTAAAATTAATTCACACGTTGAATTCTATCACTGATAAATCTTTCAAAGAAAAATTGGCTTCATGGTTAGTAAAATCGGCTATGAAAGGTAAATTGATGTTAGGTGCCGGTAATTAATAACAACATGGAATCTATCTACTATTCTCCAAGCAGATACTGGCGGGGTAAAGCAGCAATTGGTAAACTCGCTAGCGCCGCGAAGGTAAAATATACCACTGCGGCTAATTGGTTATCCAAACAGGCTATATGGCAAATTTATCTACCACCGCCTAAACAAATTAACTACTCGCATTTTGATGTGACCGTTCCCAATGAAGTTCATCAAGCTGATATATTATTTCTTCCGCATGATGGTGGTTACAAATACGCGCTAACCATAGTTGATGTTGCGAGTCGATACAAACAAGTAGAACCGTTAAAAACAAAATCATCAACTCAAGTGGCTTCTGCGTTTGAAAGGATTTATCGAAGAGGTCCTCTGCGCTGGCCAAATCTATTACAAGTTGATCCTGGTAAGGAATTTCAAGGTGCGGTTCTATCAACGTTGAAGAATCATAATACCGCGTTACGACGAGGACATACTGCACTACATCGCGATCAGGCAATTGTTGAACGATTTAATCGGACGCTTGCCGAGCGGTTATTTGGATATCAATACGCGAAAGAATTTATTCAACATAAACGATCCCGTGAATGGGTCAAGAGATTACCAGCTGTGATTACTGCGCTGAATAACGAGATTACTCGAACAATCAACATGAAACCTAACAACGCGATTAAAAAGAAGTATATACACGTACAACCGCAAAAAGATTTTTTTTTAAAAGAACAAATTCTCGGTAATGTCACTGTTAGGTATTTATACGAACCAGGAGAGCTCGAAGGTGGTAAAAAAGTGCTACTAATCCTATTTTGAGTGTCACCGCGCATAAAATATCCGGTATAACACGATCCACGGGTAGACCAGCAATCTATAGATTGGATTCAACTGCTCCTCAGCGAGGATTTACTCGACAACAACTACAAGTGATACCCGAGGATACTCAATTACCACCAAGTGGTCTTAACAAGCACCGCTTCGTCTATTGCATTCAAGACAGGTCAGCATCACATTATTGCTAGTATGACCTACGCTACTATCTTTTCTGTCAACGGTAAATTGTCGAGGATCCGACCAGCACCAGCGCATTATACAATTGCAATTCGTGCAGTGATTATTCTGTTGTTGCTTCAGTGCGATTATTAATTCAGCATCAATATCATATTCTCTATTTTTTTTTTATACTGCTGTTTATAACCAGATAGTTTTTTTCTGATTATGCCCTTAGCGATGAAGTCACCAGTGACAATATCATTGATTGTAGTGTCATTATCATCTCCTGACTCTGTTAGGACAACTCTTCGAAGTTGATTTATTTTTCGTACTCTGGACACTGCGAGATAAACTAAATTCGAAAACTCAATATGATTAACCACTATCCAAACAATTGTATCGGATATAGTCAATCCTTGTGTAGAATGTATCGTCGCTGCGTATCCTAGCGTCCACGGGGATTTATCAGCGCGTAAAACATCTTCGACGACGCTAATATCAACCAGCACAATATCATTTAACACTAAATTCTGCTTTTCACGCTGTCCTGGAATATCAACTTCAATATTCTGCTTTCGTGTATCCGAAGGCCTATAACACAACGGCACTGGAAGCGTTGCAAATTTTTCTTTATGCGTTCAAATAACTTCATCTGAAGTGTGTCTCTGACTATCATTCTACTTGCGATTATCAAATCGTTTGGTATCCACGCTTCCCAGAAATCTTTCATGGTAGTTTCCGAAATTATTTCACGCGCTATCTCACATTGAATTCTATCAGGTTGTAATCTGATTACTTTTTTGAACTCTCGTAATTGTTCATCAAGTGCTCTATGATCGGTATTAATTTCTTCATAATAGTCTACAAAATTCTTTAGCCAATCATGTGGGGATAAACCGACAAATGGTGGTGGTTGGCCGTGGTCGCCGCACATGACGACTTTTGTGTTCGCGTGCAATAATCACTCGAGAAACTTTTGTAATACATCTAATGACACCGTGCATATCTCATCCCAAATTATGACGCTGGGGATAGATTTCTCACCCATTCAATCAGGAGTCCATTCGTCGCCTTTCCATCGAAAGAAACTGTGATAAGTACAAGCATTAACCTCTCGTTGTTTCATCTCTCTGGCAAGTCTGTGCGTCGGTGTTAACACAATCATGTTTGTGAAATCCGTAGGATTTTTCCCACGAAATAATTCAATCGCGCGAGTCGTCTTTCCTGACCCGCCACAACCGTTTAAATAAACTGTTTTATATCTACATACAGGATCAGATACCTGCGGTGCGTTAGATAGTTCTGAACACTGATTGTTTTTCAAGTATTTATCTTCAATTGTAACATCTGCTGATTTGGAATAATCACACGGTATTTCCTGCTTAATTCTCCATGATATCCAACTCTCGTCGAAATTTGTGAATTCAGCTACTGCGTTTCTGTGTTTCATGTCTATGTAAAATGAATCAGTAGCGACTCTAACTGTGGTGTAAGGAAATCTATTTATAATCGAAAACAGATTAATAGAAGCATAAGCCAGCATAGATGCCCTCAAATGTGTATACTGAAGACTGTGTCCATCGCTGTAAGTAACAAATGTTCCCAATTTGGTTCCATCGGACAAGAAAGCGTCTTTACGATCGACATATATACCCTTAGATGTTACATCCGCGATTATAAAATCGTATTCAACACAATCCATAATGAACCGTGAATAATATCGTCCATTGTCGTATTTACCACCTTGAGTGAACTTACCAATTATTCTTCTACCAAGATCTTTTGCATCTGATTTCATATAACAGTTTGGACCAATTCATGATATATTCTTCGTCCAGATCGGGAAATTGTTTTCGTTGTTCGCTGATTATACTATCTAGATCAGGTTGTGGTAACCAGACCTCAGTCTGTGCTCGATATGATATAATCGCTACACTGACAATCAGCGATATCAGCTTGGTACAATCGATCATATAACGTAACAGCACTATTGGCATCCAATGTTTTTCCGACATATGTCTACCAATCCAAACGTAACAGCACGGATGAAGTCCTTTAGCCAATTCAAATGATACCACACTAGCGAATCCGGTTAAATCAAAATCAGGTAGTGGTCCATTAATCGCAACACATGCCATCTCATGGGTGGGATGTCCAAATCGCTTGAAGTATTTAGCGCATTCTCCATACCCGAGAAAACTTCCGGGATAACACGCGACTATATCAACCGAAATAATGGTTTCGGGTTTATATTTTGTATTCCATAATGCGCCGTGGTTTTATTCGATGCAGCTTGATTTGATGTCTGTGAGAAATTCAGCTCGTGTTGGTTTCCAGGAGTTTCTCTTTCTCGCAAAATGAGCCGCAACTGATGGAATTGTAAAGCAATTTGTTAGTAACTGTTCATCGTCGAAACTCTTTACGAAACTACTAGCTAGTTTTTTCATCTTGTCATGGAGGGCTTCAGTACGGTATAATTCTCCATTGGGTCTTACAAACTGATCGAATCCACCTTCGGGGTTTTCAGCGCTGTGAAGTAACCACACTGACACCGGATCGTTTTTACTCAACTGGTAAATAGAATCGAACAATTTTTTCTCAGATACTTCTCTGGAGTGGAAAATTCTTCGGGTATATATTTTACTGTTCGTGTTTGCGGAAATATTGTTACCGCAGATGTCCACCCGTGTTCGTTATGATCAATAATTTTGATTGGAGCTCCTCTCGATTTATATTTTGGTTCGTATAATACTTCTCATGTTATTGTCGTTACCGATATTGGAAATTTTAGTATTCGTTCTAACTCTGTCACATTTTGAATTGTCGCCCCACGCTGTTTCACTGTTAATTCCCATTTACTTATTTTTTGGCGTCTTAGATCAGTCAATTTGTTCCCCCGGGATGCATTTGTGAAGTGTTCTAATATTCGTTCTGCTACACAATTCATTTTTGACAAAGTCGATGACGAAGTCATCAATGACAGTTTCATGGTTTTTAGTTTTTCAACACTTGGTTCATCATTTAACGGATATATCCCATAAACAACTGCTGTTACAGGATACGATCTTTCATAGTACGGTCTGTCAATTCCAGTCAGAATTCCTGGTTTTGAAACTTGACTTACAACGACGGTTCTTTTATCCTTCAAGATGGGTTCAAATGTATGCCTGATAATCCAATCTCCTGTGTCTGAACGAATAATTAATTTCACTCTAAAAAAAACTTTTCCGCGTAAGATGTGAGATTATCACTGCTGTGCGTTCGTCGTTCATAGTAGCATCAACACTACCATGAATTCGAAATGTTGACCAACAATGAGATGCTCCATCGTGTTTGAATTCATTAAAACAGTCACTGATTTTTCTTATCATGGTTCTATCATCTATTAGATTTTTTGGCGCTACGGAGACTCTATCGAGATTAAATTTAGTATTTTTTCCAGGGCTTAATTTTCGATAATCTCTCGAACTCCTTCATGTTATAATTAAAACAAGTATTTAAATAGAGAATTTATTATATGATGAATCATTGCAAATGGCTCATGATTGGATCAGTAACCCCGTGTAACAAATCATGTATAAGATGTGGGGTAGGGGTGAGAGGAATATCACAATTATGTCTTGGTTGTGGTGGTAAACGATACAGAGGGTTAAAGCGCTACTATGATAAACGAATTAAGAACTCCATTAAGGATTGCATCAATGACTCTGACAGCGTCCTTGACTCCGTCAAGGACAAGGTCATAAGAACCCCTCAAAATTATATTGAGAGATTCTCAAGTAATGTAATAATTCAACCAAACAATGAATTATATAAACAATAATATAGTATATAAATGAACCAAGAATTCAGACCGCATCCCTTGATCACAAACTACGAAGCATTCCGTGATGGTACTGTCAGACACTGCAGATTGAAGAAACCGGTTGGGTGGGATAATGGTGTAGAATATTTGATGTTCGGAACTGGAAAGAAGAAATATTACTGTCATAGATTCGTCTTCGAGGTGTTTAATGGATTGATCAAAGATGGTATTGTTATCAATCACATTGATTCCAATCCACATAATAATAAATTGGATAATCTAGAAGTTGTTACACAGAGTGTGAATTTAAAACGAGGAGGAACTGGTACTTATAAATCAATCGGGAAAAGACCCGTAAAATCTTTTAATACAACAACTAACGAACAAATTGTACTCAAATCAATGGGTGAGGCTGGTAGGTATTTTGATATTTGTAGACCCTCGGTACGAAAAGTAGCAGAAGGAATAACCAAGACGGCATTTTCTAAAAAGATTGAGTAAAAGATTCGATTTTCGTATGTCTAAATCATATTTTATATAACACCAACAAAGATAACTCGTTTAGGTATGTTTACGGGTTATGAAATAATTATCTCTGTGTGTCACCGATTTTGATGGGTTATATTTTGATTGGTTTACAAAAATAAATAAATTTACTATTTTTTTTGGACTGATTTTAGTCGATTTTTTGTTAATTTTGGTCGGTTTTTGACTGATTTTCAGTGGTTTCAGTCGGGTAAAGTAGTCGATGTTGCATGGAATTTCTCGTAGACTTTTTCATGAAAATCATTTTTTGCGATATTTTTTTTTCATTTTATCGTTAAAAATCAGTCGAAATCAGACAAAAAAACAACAAAAACAAACAAATATCAGTCAAAAAACATCAAAATATCGCTGTGGTTTCAGTTGGGTAAAGTAGTCGATGCTGCATGGAATTTCTCGTAGACTTTTTCACGAAAAATGACTTTCGTATGCCTGATTATGTTTTGGCATTATTCTCTATAGTATAAACGGAGATAACTCGTTAGGGTATATCAGCCTATGAAATAGTTATCTTCGTTAGATTGTGATTTTGATGTGCTATCTTCTGATTGGCTGTTATAATTATCACGATTCTCAACTGAGATAATCAATTATCAGCTTTTATAGAAAAACGAATCAAATAGAAACTATTTACAAACAGGTGTATTCTTTTTTTAGTGTTTTCAAACATTCAGTCTTGCTTGAATGCTGTTAATAATCATTATTAAAAACACAGCGGATATAGCGATCACACACATTCATGTTCAACTTTCATCTATAACCAGTTTATATACTATATCGTCTGTGTTATTATTGGGCTTTAGCGTCGAAACCCATATGCGACCAATTCGTACAACTCACACACTATTCCACGGTGTGTGGGTACTTTTTCCCATACAACCTGGGAATTTTTTCTGGGTTGTATGAATTAGGTCCGTATGAATGTAGACTCGCCCATCATTCATTTTATCCCAATTACTGTTTATTTTTTTTAAAAATATATCAATGTTTTTTTTGTTTTAGATATATATTAAATGTTTTTTTTTGTTTCAGATATATATTAAATGTTTTTTTTTTGTATCAGACATATATTAAATGTTTTTTTTGTATTAGATATATATTATATAATTATATATGAACTCTGAAGATATTGATGAAATTATAAATGAAATATCTAACCTAAAATCGTTAAAAATACCATTATCAGGATATTTGTTTTGCTTCTATGCATAATAAATATCTATTACCAAAGAAATATTCTTTGGTAAAAAAGATTCAGAATTCTCTCCGTGATACCCGTACACAATGTCACGATATTAATGTGTTTGTCCCGTTATTTACCATCGTAGAAAGAGTTAGAAGAGAACTAGGCCAACAATATGAGATCAAAAAGCAGGTTAATGCAAAAATTAGAAATATACGGGCATTAATAAATGAACGAAAACCGCCAGATAACGACCATGCATGAATTTCTTTGTTTTCCTCAACGTTAGTTGTATAACGCGTAGTAAAATTCTCGCTATAAATACATGTAACAGATGCTGCATTCCGCTATAAGCTTGCAAACTAAAATTTGTACTATAAATAACCATGGACTGCAATACAAAGGAAACGCGCACAACTGCATAATCAATACTGGCTCAACACGGAAGTAAATTGACACGGCGAAATACATTTTAGCGAGTGTTTTTTTGTTATTTTTCATTGCCTATCTGAGTCTGGTTAAACGTGAAAATCATTTTATGATGACAAAATCACTTCGGGATTCAAATTGCTTTACTGTTTCAATAATGGTAAACGAAGCATTCCGCTATAAGCTTGTAACTGCAAGGTAAAATTTGTACTATAAATAACCATGGACTGCAATACAATGGAACAAATGTTGCCATGGAAAGGTATGTACGCTCAATCAATACCAGCTTGCAACACGGGAGCAAATTGCCACGATGAAAAACATTTCAGCGAGTGGTTTTTTTTTGTTATTTTTTATTGACATGTATCGGGTTAAAACGTAAAATCTTTTTAAATGAATCAATTAGACTCTTTCCATTTGAAATTCTTTGGATTTTCATGTATGATGACAAAATCACTATATGAAAATATCTTCGAGATTCAAATTGGAAGATTGTTTACGATTTCAATAATGGTAAATGAAGCATTAACCACTCGATCGGCGAGAGAGAGGCTGGCGGCTATAAAAAAATATATACCCGTCCGTGATTCTGTCAGGAGTAAATTACAAAATCGGCAGTCTTCAGACTGACCTTTCCGTGGGATCTGAAGAGTTATTTCATCCGGTTACTATAGCAACAAAGGAAGCAACAAAAGGGATCATATCAGCTACTGAGCGAGCTATATGGGGGGGGATGTTCCCAAGGACAAACCAAGAGAAGAAAAGCCTCTTATTGGTGAACTTGAAAAAATAGCAGCGGAAACTGAAAAAACATCAGCGTTGTTAACAAAACCACCTCCTGGTCCGAAAAAACGAATGTTTCTCTGTTAGATAAATTTACCGATGAGGCTAAAAAACTAATACAAAATTTTAAATTATTAAAATCAAGAGATTATGAAGCTTTTGGTAATTTTGTTGCTAACAGTTATAATTCAAGAAAAAAGTTTTTAGCGGATGAGTACAAGAATGATAAAATATCAAGTAATGATTGGTTTGATAATTTTGTAAAACATAAATAAAGGGATTGGTCGTTTGAATAAAGAAGAGTAGGGGTATAAGGAATTTAAAAAGGGAATCAATAAATATAAAAAAGAATTAATAGAAGAGCAACAACGAGAAATAGAAGAACGACAAGAGCGAAAACGTCAAACACCAACACGGAGACAAATACGAAGACGAAAAAAACAATTAGAATCTCAACAACTACAACCCCAAGCTTCGCCTGGATTATCGAATATATCATCTAATCGAGATGAAGATGATGTTGAAATTTTTTTTAGTGATTTACGAAGTCGAGAAACACAGGGTGCAACCGAGGAGGAATCTTCTGGGGGTGGAATTTCAGGGGAAAATCGAAGATTTTCAGGTCTAATTAGTTGTCCTGGTAATATTCTTGGTGATATAGCACGATTAGAGGTTCTCATCGGAGGGAAACGAGCCGGAAATAACTCACCGGAAATAATTAATGAAGCAGCTGATATCTGCATGCGGTTATTTCAAGGTGACATCATGGATATCAAAACATATTGAGATTTCATTGATGAATTTGTGGAACATTCTACGGATCACCATGGTTAATATAGTGATTAAGCACCTTGACTGAAAATCCTTTGGATTGGAAATCATTTCCACATTAGATAAATACCATTTAAACAAGATGATCATACACTACAACCATGATAAACCAATCAGCGTCTACGTAGTAAACTCGCGGCTTCCAGTTTATAGAACATACTATGGTGATGGTCTCGGTAATACCATTGCAGGGTTATTTGCAAGAATGGCTCCAAAAGTAGCGCCGCTAGCAAAACAGTTATCGATGAAAGCCATTGATGTTATTCGTAATAAGGGTGTTAGCGCTGTTGGAGATGCTGCCGGGAAAGCATTTTCGGCCGCTCGGGATAAACTAACAGCGCTAGTTCGACGGCGAAGGAAACCGGGATCGTTACCATCTACAGCGGAAATGCCTGCGAGTGTTAGTAAAATAATCAATAACGCAGTGGATCAAAAACTAGCGTCACTGTTGACTCCGTCATACACCAGCGACCAAAGCAACATCGCAAATATGATAGCGGGAAGTGGTTTAAAAAAACCACGACGACGATGATGATTTAGACTTTGATTTATCAAAGTGATTTATATAACATGTTCAAAGGGTCACCTGATCCAGCGTTTGATATGAACGCCCCAGTTCGCAAGGATGATTTTGTACGTGATTATCAATATTACGCCTATCACGCAATAGATTCAAAAAGTCGATAAAGAATTGAACTTCAAGTTCATGATACCAGTAAATACTTTTTACCTTGTGAAGCGTTTATCGAAGTACAAGGAGAACTTGTAACAGCTGCTGATACTTCTGCTGTAATAGCACCGTATCCAGCTGATACCCAAGTCGGATTTGTCAATAATGGGATCATGGCGTTATTCGAGAGTGCAAAATATCTCATCGATGGAAAAGAGATCGAGTCGATAGATCGTGATGTTGATGTGGCTACAACAATAATAGGGTTAGCGAGATATTCCGATGATTATACAAGATCGGCAGGTCCGTCTATGATGTTTCAAAGGATGTTAAAAATACCGCTGGAGTAAAACAATTTATTATAAGACAACCAAAAAATAATGCTGGTAATGCTGATGTTGATGTTGAGAATATGATTATAAACGACAATCCCAATTTCAATCTAGGAGCTGCGACACGTATGTCAATGTTGCAAGGAGCGCGTAGATCATTTTCATGTGCGATTCTACTACATCATATATTTGGATTCTGCAGAAATGTTCGAAAAGTTATTTATGGAGCAAAGCATACAGTAGCACTCGTGCGAAAGAGTACTGACGATGACGCAATTTGGAGGATTCCAGAAGTTGATGCACATCCTGAAACTGATCCTTGTAAAGTCAATTTAACAAAACTATCATTGTGGATTCCAGTGTTGATTCCATCAATCACCGCAGGACAATTACAATCATTTATGGACCAAGGAGGAAAATCATTACTAAGATGGCTAACGGTAAGTACAGATGTTAAACAATCAAATATTAATGGGTTATTTACGTGGAACCTAGCATCAAAACAAGGTGTTACTGCACCACGTCATATATTTATTGCGTTACAGGATAACACACGAGCTGGTAATCAACTCCGCAGCCATATGATATTTGATCAATTAGGTATTAAAGACGTCTCACTGAGAATAAACGGCCAGCAGGAACAATCCGAGGATATACAACTTGATTACGGTCAAAACCATATTGCCCGCGTGTATCATCGTTTATTATCATTATGGCACGCGATCAAAATGTCGATACTTGTCTGCAAATATCACAATATGACTTTAGGAATTTATATCCAATCTATTATTTTTCGTTGGAACATCTTGATTTAACAAGACAATCCGTCGTTAATATTCATTTTAGAGCTAATGTGCTTCGTGGTGTTATTGCCGATTAAGAGCTGTTGCTGTAATTCTCAGCGACAAATTAATGCTACTCGAAGGTGTTGGCGGAAGAATGAGAGTGATAGATGCACCAGTGGAAAATCTGTAACAAATAGATCAATCTGCTATTGTATAATGAAATACAGTTATATTAGTGTTGCGTTAACTCCCGGTCAACTCAAGAAATTGCAATCAGAATCACCTAAAAAATGCGGAACTACAATAACACTGAAACCCAATCAGATGACTGGTGGTCAGAATAAATTGTCACTGACAACTCGTCAAGTAAAACACTTCAATGATGCTTTCAAAGATAAAAAAAGGTGTTCTGATCACTCTCTCTGTAGCTGCGATCAGTGACATGAAACAATCAGGCGGTATATTCCCGTTCTTAGCTGCGTTACCAGCATTGATTGCTGCGGCTTTCCCAGCGGTGGCTAAAGCAGCGGCGTTAGGAGCCGTTGGTACCGCGGCAGGAATGGCACTAAAGAAAGCAACTAGGAAGGGATATAAAAACAGAAGGGAAAGGGTCTAAGACTACCAGGAACCCCGTATTCATGGTACAGCGGAAAGGGTCTAAGACTACCAGGAACCCCGTATTCATGGTACAACGGAAAGGGTCTAAGACTACCAGGAACGGCTTATTAACCCAGAAATCTTCGATTTCCAAACCGATGGTTGTAGAGTCTTTGATTGAAGAGTATTTGACTCCATTGTCCAATTTTTATGAAAGATCAGTTACCGACACATCCAAACAGCGTTTAAACCGGCATCATTAATCTCGATAACAGCACCGGACCCGGAACCCACTGGGTTGCATACGCAATTGATCCACGTGCAATCGTTTATTTCGATTCATATGGATTAGCGCCGCCGAAGGAATTTAACCGCTATATACAACAATTAAACACCCCTCATTGGTATTCTACACAACAAATGAATGATCCACCAATATGCGGCAGCGAAGTATTGAATGTTCTTGATGCTATTTCAACATCTGGAAAACCACCACATGTTGTCGTGAATGAATACACTAGTAATCGCTTTTTAGAGAGAGAAAGAGTTTTACAATAACATGATTGATATTTGGGGAAGACCTCTATCAGCGCTGAAGACACCAACCACAGAAACATCTGCGACCGGTGATATAAAATAATAATCGAAGATGAAATCGCTGAGACGTTGAACTTAGCAAGTGTTGACCCCGGGGAAATAGTTGTATTTCAAGATCATCAGGGTAAATTGAAATCTAGTAATGTTTCTCTGGATGATATTTTAATTAAACAACGAGACGCAACCGAAGGCACTATCGCGTTATTTTCCGATCAGGGTAAATTGAAATCTAGTAATGTTTCCCTGGATGATATTTAACTTAAACAACGAGACGCAACCGAAAGCACTATCGCGTTATTTTCCGATCAGGGTGAACTCAAACCGGGTGTACTTGTATTAACAATAGTTGATAGAATTAACAATATTGACAAACCGTTACTAGATTTTCTTCTTGGAAATCCACCGGTGACTACACCGAAGCTCACAACGATAAAAGATTCTATGTTGGAACTAGCAACACTTCAAAGCAAATATGCAGATCACGTTGAAAAATTTACATCATTTCGTAAAAATATCATTGAAAAATTTTTTGCAACCACGCTGGATAAAATTGATATGCAACTTACTGATATTAACAAATCCATCGATGAGATGAAAAACACCATCGAGGCAATCAGGGAAGATGCAACCAGGATGATAACAATCGTTGAAAAAACAAAAGTCCCTCATGCGAAAACCAACAACGTAGTATACACGATCCAACACGGATCACAAACAACAAATTAGATATCACTGCACTCGTCAAAGGTATTTATCGATTAACACTAGTGACACCAACTCAATTTAATATATCATCGTCGAGTTAAACTGGAGTCAACAATACGATATCAACAATCATCGACAAGGATACAACTGAACAGTTCACGATAGCATCCACTGATTAAAATCTGGTTAGAATTTCGGTATCATGGTATGTGGAATTCGTAGCAGATTTGAGTAAACAACTAAACTGAAAACTGCAAAGCAATTTCACTAGCGGTTTCAATTGAAATCGTAAACTAATTTGGAAATAAAACGTCGTCATCAACGGTACCTTCGGTATCTCAATATCGCTATGATCAGTTCAGATAATTTCAAACTAGACTCAAAACCCTCACTGAGGAGTATCAAATAAAAATAAAAAAATGCCGACAAAGAATCACCGCAATTGATGTTACCGTGTACTCGGTGAGTGGTGTAATCGCCGGAGCTGGTATAATACTATCTTCGGTGACAATGATTGCTCCGATACCTGTTCCAATTTGTATATCCGCGGCGACAGCAATTGCGGGAATAATTTCGATTATAACAAAAAAAATATCATACAGTCAGCCTAAAATGCAGGATTACTTAATTAAATTTAATGTTATATCAACCGCGTACTCGCAATTATCCTCAATGATATTGGCATCGCTCGATGATACATTAATATCAGGTAGTGAGTTCTCAGCGATAGTAAGTATTTATGATTCCGCGATATCAAAATTAGAGCGACAACATGAATATAATGACAACACCGCAGGAACTACTTCAACGAATAGTGGAGAACACAAACCCGAAAACCAGCCATGATCTCAATAACCTCAACGATATCAGATAGTGAGTTATCAGTGATGGTAAGTATTTATGATTCCGCGATGTCAAAATTAGAAATACAACATAAGTATAATAACGATGACAACACCGCAGGAACTACTTCAACGAATAGCGGAGAACACAGCCCGGATAGTGGAGAACACAAACCCGAAAACCAGCATGGTCTCAATAACATCAACGAATCCTTAATTCAGTGTAAATTTCCCTATCCCAGTCCCCGTGAAGGAAATCGCGTTAGCAAAATTACGAGTGTATCACAGTTGGCCTAATATTAGGTCGGTAGCATTTGGCGGTCAACAACCGAATAATTCCCTGGTATTTGCGAATAAGAATAAACCCGTAGGAACTCCAGACTGGAACGTTGTTCTGGGTCATACGAAATCGAACAAATCAATGCTGAATTCCAGAGTAGAATAAAATCAATTACTGGAGCAGAATCGAAAATCGCTATAACGGTTCATGAGCCGACGTTATCATCTGCGATCGAAATTAACTCACCTAGTTACTTCGTAGATATCTATCAGAGTTCAATAAGAACCGTCCTGGGATGACCTGAAAAACTACCCGGACAAGAACCACAAAAATCCAACTATAATTCTGATAAGAAATCATATCATGATGCAATAATATCATACGATACAAAGTTTAGAGTTTTAGTTTTCTTTATTAAGTGGATAAAACCAGATGATGATGGATGGATTCAACCAATTCAAAGTCAAATTAATGAACATTTTTTTAAAAATAAATAATGTATTTGAAATACATAGAAAAATATTGCAAGAAAAACTTTCCAAAGAACCATGCCAGATGAGATCATCAAATACATAGAAATTTGTAATCAAATTATCGCTGATATGGAAGCATTTAATTCATGGATTATTCAAAAAATATTAAATGCTGTAAATCCTAAATCAAAAACAGAATTTGCAAAAACATATAATATACACATAGAGAATATTTCAACATTTAAACTCCCCGGGTAGAATGTAGATCAACTAAAAAAATCCGTTAATGATCCCCTTGATGCCACATGGAGACAACAACACAAGGGTTTAACCATCTTCAAACATAATAATGACCCGGACGGAGGCGGCAGGCATATCGCTCCGTTCAACGTGAATATAACCTCAGTGATAGCATTGAATTTAGTATGTGATGTTATCAAAGGTAGCTATCAAAAAAATCTCGAGCGATCAAATCAAGCTCAGCAGGGATATATTTTGTATTCATTTGCACCAACAGCTCCTCCAGGATTTCTAATTGTTGAAGATCCAATTAATCCAGTCTATATGCGATGTCATAATGATTCACTAACGAGAATTATTTTCAGATTCACTGACCAGTCTAATAATCTAATTGATTTACAAGGTGAGGTTCTACAAATTAGTCTGTTTTGTGAAATCGTAAGGACTTTCATCGTAGTGATTTTCATCGTAAAAAAACAATTGTTAACCATAGCAGCAGAGGGAGTGAATTCCAACTACCAGGGCGTCTTTTTTTTGCCAAATGGACCCTACAAGGAAGCCTTAGTTTGACGAATCGACCCCGTTATTATATATTTACTAGAAAGCCTCAATTTCTCAAATAGACCTTTCTATAAAATATTAACGAGAATGAAGTCTATCTAACGCCTAAAAAGTTGGTCTGTTCACCCCCTCTGCTGCTGATACTTTCAAAATGAGTCAATGTTAAGCATTTTCAGTAAACAACATTTTGTTTCGCAATATTTCATTACATTGTCCCAACTGCATGGGCACAACAAAACAATCTGCTTACATATTGCCTGTTTATAACATACCCGTCTTAATTTTGCAAATATAATTAAAACAACATGAAAATAGTGCGACATAATTATTTGCTAAATTCTTTAACATCGTACAGTTTAAAATGCATTATTCTTTTCAACTAAAGCACAACGGTACCATAATAATCGACTGATACGATGTATATAATACTACATCTAAAATTGAAACTTTATAAATGAGAACTAGAATGTACAAAGAGCGTTATCTTTGAAATATTGCTAATTCACATTGAATCTGATTATAGATTAAGAAGAAGGATAAGAGTTGAATCTCTTTCTCTCAGATTTGAACGTTTACAGTAATTTCATCCCCTCCAAAAATATTTATGTAATATGTTTTCTGTTTTCCTA